>BLKM01011372.1:0-198090 GCA_013340265.1 Coptotermes formosanus | reverse complement strand
CCAATATTTCAAATTGAAAGTACTTTAAATGACAGCTGCATGCCAATTTGAGCTCAATTTGAACACACAATCAACAAATGATTAGGAAGCACAGACATATTCAAGAAAAAATTTAATGTTTTTATGAAAGTTTTGGTGGGGCCAGATGTGTCTATAATCAAGGAAAATGCAGATTTAGGGAACGTAAAATTCAAGTTTTACCATACAGGGTTATCACTCTTGGTAAACTGTATTTTTAATCATAATACTTCAACCATCAGTGCAAACTGTGATTCTGAGCATACCATTTGCGGTGACTTGCAGATAATATACTTGTTTCTGACAGTGTAGTAAAAAGTTGTATATAGTGTACAAAAGAAATTCTATATTTGGTATTAATTGTAAAGGAAGTTGCATTTTCAGATTCTGAAGAAACATGATAATTTTCTGTTGTCTGATTCCTTATACTTCAACCCTTCAGTATTTCCAACTCAACTTCTCTTCTTCCAAACATGTAAACATAAAGAAAGTAATAAAGACACATTTTGTTTGACATACCTGAATTGAATTCTGCATGTTCTACCAAGTTAAGTTACTCTTGATGCATGAATATCCTTCTCCAACACACTGCTTTAATGCTCATATTCATAACAGACCAAAAGAACTGTTATTTTTACACATTAACTTCAGCACGTGTAAACTAGAATGCTCTGTTATCCACTCTGTCTCGACGCTGTCTGCCCCAGTCCTGGCCCTGCCGACTGAACTGCTGACGATCTCGGAAACCACCCTGGTTCCCACCACGACTGAAGTAGTTCCCTTTAAAAAGACATGAAACTTACATTAAGTTTTTTCCATAAACTGAAAACCATGGCAAATAATAAAATTACTGGAATGTTTCACATCGCTATTGGCTGGCTAGGGAAGTAGCACAGTTGATGTGATGTATCTTACAGAAGAATTTCTGGAAACAACAAACCTTGTTTCATCTCGAAGATTCTCTCGTTTGAATCCACAAAGTTGTTGACCTTGTCTGTGAGCTGCAAGGCAAGTGATTGTAGCCTGCTTGGTTCACTTCTGTGCATAACCACAGTCTGTGTTGGATCATCCAAAGATGCCTGCAAATAATACATTCAGATGCAGTTCGATGACATCGCAACAGTAAATCTCAGAACTATAAAATGTACACTATATGAACACATGATAATAATAAACCTGTCACAAAAATAATTTTCTTCTATGTACTGCAAGAAAGAAATCCCGAAAAAGAAAAGTGTCAGATGAAAGTTCAGAGTTTAGAAATGTCATAATTTATACCGTGTGAAGTACGCATTATACTATACTGATGAAGCCCCAGCCATTTCTAGTGTATACATCCAATATCAAGTTTTTTATGGCATTCATATCCATTCACCAGTTGTTAAAATTCAAGAAAGTACCAACAAAGGCACTATATTACTGTATTACAATATACTGTAATAAATTCTTGAATTTTATCAATATCAAGTATCATTTCAGTAGCATGTGAAGTTGACTGAATTGGTTCAGTAGAGGGCCCAGTGGATGGCAATCAATATTCACATTGGAATTTCTTAGACCCAACAAATAAACCTCTGCATAAGAAGACAGTTGGGGTGTGGGGGTAGGAGAGCATGCCACCCCCTGACAACACTCCTGCAACTGCCAAGGAGGTATATTTTATTTTTTACCACAAGGTGAGACACTCAGTTTGAAGCTTACAGTATTGGCCTGCATATGCTTACATGCTTCTACGTTTATGTACATAAGGATCACAGTGACATAAGTACAGTGTGAAACCTTGAAATTTTACATTCAAATTTCAATGGGTTTTATGTTTTTCATAAAAATTTTATGATACAGTCCCCAGAATATAACAAGATCCAAATTTAAAACCTTGGGTTCACATTTTGTAGTCATATTTGCCCACTGAAGATTTTCCTCAAATTACGATTAATACCAAGTCTCTACCAGGGACATCTTACCAGATATATCACTGTAGTGTACTTAACAGAAAAGTAATGCAAGGATTTACCATGAGTTCCTCATTAATAATCATTTTGCTGATGATAGAATGAACAATAGCCTTTTCTAACTCAAACATTTCAGCAAGTGTCAGCATAGAGATGGAATCATAGACATGGGAGTAAGTGAACAAGTATGTCCGCAGAGCCTCCTCCTGTATCAGACGTGTCAGCATCTCGCGCACCTTGTCGGCTTGATAGAACAGATCCCACACCTGTGGAAGTAACATTCAGATAAAACGGTGCTGCAAAACATCTTTTTTCTTAAGCACAAAGACACAATAATGAAATCAGAATTTAACATTAGCACTCAGAAATGCAAATGTTAAAACTTTATGCAAATAAAAACTGGTGGAAATACCATATGTTACAAACTATACAACCTAGTATGAAATGTAAGTGAAATCCTGTGGCTAAAGGGAACAACCAAAAGATGAAGACAAGGACAAGATGAGAAAGGGACTGCAAAAAAAAGATTCAGACAGAATTCAAATACAGTAGAATTCTTTTAACTGGCAACCACATGACCGGACCAGTGCCAGATTATCAAACATTCCAGACTACTAACAGTACCTACACTGATCAACGATCTTACAGGCAATTTTTTATTAGTGCTCCTGTACTTGGGTTGTACAACCAATCAGAGGCATATTCCATTTGATATCTCCTTCAGCTGTTGGTTCAGGGGTGTCACGGGCCCTTTCTATTTTTTCTGGAGTCTCTTCTGCTTTTATCAGGATGCTGAAGGACCATGAGATTGTGGAGTAGGAGTCTTCGTAGCTGAAGAAGTTGATGAAGCAGGAGACAAGGGGTGAGAAGATAACACAACGGTCAATCTAGAGACACCCTTGGAGGACCCTTTTCAAGGACTTCCAGATTTGGGATTACTTTCTTCAACTGCTGAAGTATTAGGACTTCCAGAGTATCAGCATCCAGATTAAAGGAATTCTACTGTAGCTATCAATACCAGTAATGTATTGATACATAACACATCCTTAATTTTTTTCCATGTAAAGAAGATTCTTCTATATTTTTACCAAATCAATGGAAGTACACTGCTTTCCTACGGATATGCTCATCTCGTGATTTCTTCATCACTCTAACGTGGACAAAGAGCTGTTACTGGGGAGACAGATAAGTAAAGAAATCAGTATTACAGTAAAATATGCGATATCCAGCACCTCCAAGATCAAAGGTTTGCCGGATATCAGAATATTATACTTAATATGTATCTTTGTGTACGTAACAACCTCATGGACAGACCTAGCTTTGCCTTTGTCATTAACACAGCTCTTTTCCGCTTTTTACCAGCCCCTTCCAGGACAAAAAATGAAATATTCCAAGCACTGCACTGTAACACCCCGTACCTGGCAAAGGTAATAAAGCATCTGCTCGTACCACACTACAGTGTCTGAGCACTCTTTGTCAATTTGCCGGTCAACAGAGATTTCTGGATAATCCAATACCAGATATCACAGATTTTACTGTACCTTGGCATTCATTTTCTCATTGATAATGAAGTTCTTGCAGGCGGACCAATTACCATTACGCATTGCTTTAGAAGCCGCAACAACATGTTCACGCATTGATTCAGGAGGCCCAACCAATGACTGTCGTTCGCTTGATCTTAATTGCTGGTAGAAGGTCTTTGAGATCATACGGCGACGTGCATCAAATTCATGAGCTGCAATCAGTGAGAAACCAATGTCTTCACAATATTATCATTATCTCAAGTGCCATTATAAATGTTGAACAATACAAAATTTGGACTCTTTACAAATTTAATTTAGTTCATTTGGAGTTTCAAGTCTGACAAACTGTGCCCACTGTTATTGTATGTACATTCCTAAGTGTTAACATGAGAAGAACTTCACAATAAATGGAGTGTTAGGAAATTTAACTTGTTGAGTCTTCTTACAATTCATCCTGCATACAGCCCAGACTTCATGTTACACAATTTTCATATCTTTGGACCAATAAAGAAAGCTCTCAAAGGCTATAAGGTAACATCAGACGACAATATGTTGGAGGCAAGGTACAGGGGTTTATGCAGGAACCCAGAGAATTCTCAGCAGGCAAGATATGCTAACTTGTACATCAAGGGGATTCCTGCCTACATGCATACAGTGAATTTTTCTAACTGTTGCAAGACCTTCACCTTCAAGCATCCTCGAAAGTGTTTCGTTTGTATATTCTTCACATTATGTACATTATGTACGTGATCATATACAAACAATAAATCCATGGGCCCATCTTGGCAGTATAAGAAAACAAGCAAGTAATGCTATAACAAATGATAATCCCCGACACAGAAGGAAGCAGAATATTTACATCTAACTAACCTGCCATGTAAGGGATCTCTATGAGCATGGCTGATACAAGATACACACATTCCAGCAACTCCAGGTTGATGTGCATGTGGAATGGCATCTGCCGCTGTTTCTCTATTTTCTCTTGCTCTTTGCTTCGCTCATGTTGTCTCTGCATTAAAAGAAGGCATAGCATATATTACATTCTGATGGTTTGTATGTGTGGTGCAGTAAATTAAGGTAAAGGCACAGACAGACCCCTAAAATAAAACCCAGCTATCTCCATTCTGAGTAAATTTCAGCACAGCAGAAAAATTGTTCCACATGCTTGCTATATTGGTCAGCAGTTCATGTTTTGTTTATTGGCTGATGCATGCCCCATTACCTTAAACATAAAAAGCGTTCTGAAATTCAAGAACACATATTTCAGTTATTTTCATCAAAATAATGGAGACTGCCTGTTGTGTAGAATTAGAATTTCTGTGACTTTCTGTGGTCCACTCTGAAAGGTTATAGTACCAGAAATAAATAGTCATGCAAAGATTGCAGCAAAACTTGAAGTAACATCCATAATAAAAATTACATTCCACACACTTTACCCTTAGAATGTGCCCAGTACCAGCTCATTACAATGATAATATATTTAGCACATGACGCCCAGCAGTCAATGTCCATGTCAGAATTGGCAAGTTTAAAGTTCATATGTTTTAGCCATGGGCACACTGAATGTACAAACAAGTTTTATCATAATTAGGGCACTGCTACTGATAAGAATAAAAGCAGTATCAGCAACAATTACTGCCACCACCACTACTGAGAACAAAAAAAGGAATTCTATGAGCATGAAAAAAATTGGTGTCAAATATGTGACCATTTTTGAAGCTAAAGACAAGATGCAGAATGCAGGTATATAAAAGAAAGTGGAGAAAGACTGAACATGGAGACAAGAGTGCTCATTGGCATCAGATAGTGGAGCAGATGATCCACCATGTTGCAAGCATCAATGCATGACAGATACTGGCACTACTGTTGTTATGATCATCATCACTATAATACTGGCTTATAATTCAAATGTACTCACCTGAGGAAGCAGTCCTTGAGCCAGCAGTTCCTTTACCTTTCCAGTCATCATCAAATCCACTAAGCAGTTATGAGCATCCTTAATGTTTGCATGGCGAAAAGCACACAGACCAAGGTGTGCCATGGTGCGATTATATAAAATCTACATAAATAGAAAAGTATTAGATCTACTTAAATTTAAGGTATAATTAAATGAAATTTTTTAGGCAACCCATATAAACACAGAAATACCGAAGGACGCAGAATCACACTTAAGCCACATATACCATTTGTTATTATATATCAGGTACCATGTAAGATGAACAGGGGTCTGCCCTTTTCTGGTATGTTGCACAGTGTAGGTTGGTAATTTTTTCCCTTATCCCTCCTCTTTCCGGTCTCTCCTGCCAATCTCCATGAACTACCAACCTATTCCATGCAACATCCAAGAACAGGGAAGACATCAAGTATACCACAGAAGAATCCTGAAGTCTCGCAAGATAAACAGCCTTAGCGTGTTACAGAAAAAGGCTCTTTCCCTCTCACACACACAAAGGAAAAAGAAAGAGTTGGCTTGGTGACAAACCTGAGGGTGAATTTACACACTTTTACCTGAAAGTAAGGTAAACTTCATTCACAGCTTCAGGACCAGAAGTAATTATTCTAACTCAGTTCTCACAAATAAAAACACTTTTCAAAAGATGACTCACCAAAATGTTACATTTTTTATTGTTGCTTACTGCATTATATTCAAACACCATATACAGATATATCAACAATATAAGCACAATTTGTAACAAATGCAATAATTTTGAGAGGAGAAAGTGTTATCACAGACCATACAACATCAAATGATAGGATGATTGGTAAATTGGGAGGGATCTGAAGGCAGTTGTCAAAATGGGGCATTATTGCTAACATCTGGCCATTGGGACTCCGAAAACTCTCAAGAACTTGTTATAATTTTTGATGTCCTAACTGATATTTGAACCAGGCAACTCCCAAATACAAGTCAAAAGTGTTACAAATTGCACCAGCTTGCATGGTATGATCACCTATAACACTGCTGTGTTAGCAAAGATATGTCTTACATCAATATTCAATTGTAATCATTCTGAAAAGTTACAATGTAATTTTCAGAATTTCAGTACCAACTATACTGTACACTAAGGACTGATACTACATTTTCTTTTAAGAGAATGCAGCAATCCATTGTTTCCACTGCTGCACAGTGGTAGAAATTCACATGCGGTATCTTACATACAACATGACATATAATCAAAATCGCATTTACTGATTTCATTATAAAAGAACTGTGCTCTTAGAACCCCAGGTTCTACAGAACACAGTCTGAGTAACACTGCTTTAATGCTTTGTTCCTGGGTATTCTTAAACATTTTTTGGACTCAAGCAATAAACACATTGTTATTTCTTCACCTGTGTGGCTGGGTCAGAGTGCTGAATGGCTTCTTGGAGGTGTGACATGAGGATTAAGTCACGGGCCTGGAACCAGTTGTCATGGAGTGCATGGTGGTAGATATGTGCCAAGATGGCTCGTGTGCGAAGTCGGTCAGTACCATCCTTAGCATAGATATACTTGCACAGTTTCTCCATCACCTGTACACTCGTGACTAAATTTGTAGGAATCTCACCCTTAAATGAGAAACAGAATCCTTCTAATAAACTAAATACTGACCTTCTTATATAAGAAAACCAACATATAAAGTTTTTTAAGGCAGTTCATCCCCACTTTGTTTTAGTACAATCAGAAGTACAATCACTGTGTGTATCACACAAAATCAGCTACTTGTTTTGACCAAATGTGGCCATTGTCAGTCTGAATATAAGAACAGAAAAGAAACGTTCAGAGGTACATTAGTCTGAGATCTCGAAACCTCACATGTGTATTCTTATATAAAAAATGCATAACACAGATAAACATCTTGGGAATAAAATTTAAGAAATTTGTAGAAATTATGTTTATATAAAACCTTATACAACACAAAAGTGAGGTTCTGAGATTGCAAACTCATGCAACTGTAAATATTTACTTTCTCTTCTTGTAGTCAACCTGATAATGGCCATATTTGGCCAAAACATATAACCGATTTTGTATGATACATAAACTGTTGCGTTTAGAACGGCACTTCTAAACATCACGTCCACAGAGTGGTGATTACAAAGATAAGTGTCTTCTGGAACATGACACTAAGCAGTCTGCTACAGGTGTACCAGCATTTCCCATAAACCTGCTGCTCCCACCATCAGGACAGACTGGTGGTCTACCCTGATGACAGAGGCAGCAAGACATTACTAACGTGTGCAAGACAAGGCCTCTAAAAATGATTCTTTGGACCTCTACATGCATGTGAAATGCATGTCTCACACCTGCCCTCTGAAGGATTATTTTACCTGCTTTTGTTTCAAGACATCTGCATCAAACTTGTAATACAAATGTTCAATCTTCCGCAAATAGATACGACACAATTCTGCTGAGAGGCTCTGGCGTTCCAGATATTCTTGAACCTTGTCAACAATCAAAGTTACCATTTTCTCATCTTTCAATCTGAAATCAAAATTCAAATACACAAATTTGTATATGCATTTTTTCCTCAGAGCACCCTGCAGATTTAACACATTCACATGACATTACTACTTTGTTCTGTCATCAAAAGAAAGGCTGGTGGTGGGCAGTATAATATTAAATTACTTATAAATTTATACAAGTTAACATTCCACCAATGCTCCATACTCATTCATCTATCACCAGCAATATATAAGCTTAGCAATTGACATCATTATTAAATAACACACTTAAAAAAAGGGTATCAAAGGTAACTTACACAGCAGTCTTCCATAAAAGCTGGTCATTAATGAGCTGGAAAATAAAGTGTTTTTACAGAATGTGATGCTTCAGCCATGTGATCACAAAAGTCTGCCATTGGGTTTTGTCACAAGCCAGTTAAATCCAACCTACACATTCATACCATATTTCTCTATGCTTCATATACAGTTTCCTCCAACCTCCTACTGCTGCATCGTTCTTAAGTACAACTACTCTCGTTAGCACTCAGTCAATTTAAGTTTTTCTTCCCCTATAGTGGAAAATCTAAAACCAAACATTACTCTGAAGAACATTATTAAAAACTGAACTTTGGCTTCTTCACACCTCCAGTCATGAACTTTTCTGCCCACACAGCAAGAGTGAAGGGAAGTGAGATGACCTTTACGAATGAGTTCATCCGACTGTGTTATGTGGCAGATGTGATAATCGCCACCAGACACGACAATTTCCGTAACAGACATTTGGTTAGTCCCAGCATTCTATACTCAGTTACCTGAACTGAAGCTACAATGAGCATGTTCTAGCAAATAATATTAATTTCAGTCATAAGAGAAGGAAGAAATTTCAGTGACAACACCTTGATTTCCCTCTCTCTTGCAAATTTCTCTCATCTCTCACAGTGCACTAAACACAGTCTCATGCAACACACAATTTTAATTAACACATTACCTTTCTACATATTCATTGCTATGTGGATCACATTCTTTCAGCAACTTGGTAAACTCTTCATCCAAACGCTCTACCATGGTCAAGACACAGCCTCGAACCTTATAAGGAGGTGCATCAAACACTTCACTTTCCTCCAATATGTGTTCACCAATAATGATATCTTGTGTTGACAGTAACAAGTCCAAGGTGCCAGAAATTACATCCAACAACCTAGGACAAACACATATGAGAGAACTAAGAACCAAATATCTATTTGCAAAACTGAAATACCATGTTCCTTAACCTTCAGACAGGGCCCATCCTATACACATATAGGACACAAGTACCATTACCACAAACTGACTGTACGTCATATATTTAGTCAATCAATATACTTACTGCATTTTTTTTAGACATGCTGAAATTTCCATTTTTTCTCCAAAATGCTTTGTATTTCATAATGTTATCCTTTCATAACACACACAACGGATGTGCTAAAATTAAAATAAAATAACTGCCAAAGGGTTAGTTTGCTTCTAATGTGATTATATCCTGCTAGCAACTTAGCAGAAGTACTGACCGTGGTGCCTGTTATTTTAATTAATGATATGATGATAAGCCAATCCCAGCAGCCTTGCAGTCTAAGGCATAGGTCTGTGGCCACTCAATTGCTGAGATTTTGGGTTCAAATCATGAGGTCATAGATGCAAATCTCATGTCTTTCTATAATAATTACTGAACCATTTTTTATCTGTTGAGTCTCAAAGACATTTCCAAGGGATATAACTGCTAACACTACGTTTTCTGCAGTACACGTATGTTAATATTTAACTTCAGCTTAATCTTAAACTTAATATTTAAAATCCACACCACATACATTGAGTTACAGGTTTTACATCTATAATCTATCATTTTTTTGCCCCTGTTTACAGTAATTCTTCATCCCCATCTCTAACCTTCATCTCCTACTTCATATGATTTTCCCATTTAGATTTTAACTAATGTAAAAATTTACCTATCCTAAGTTCTGTTATCTTGGTACAATTAACTTCTTATCTAGTAATTTCTCATTTAGATTTAACCATTTACTATCTGAACATGGAATGCACCATCTGGCAGATTGTGTACAACCTTCAGCTCATCACATCTCCTGCGATGTACAGAAATCTGATGTCCCAAACACCAAAATGCTTAGACAGGTAATGCAAATCTGCTGCTTTTAAAATTTTCTTATCTGTTACTACTGTCTAACATATACAGATTTTCCTTGGGGGGGGGGCGCCAACATGCTGAACATCTCAGCTTTCTGTACAGCCATAATCTACTAACCTATGTCAAGAAATAAATTACAACGTATTGAACTCAGCACGGCAAAAATATCAGTTTCCAGTGCTTCCAATGTTTAGTGTAAGAACTACAAAAGAAGAAAACTGCCCTTCCATAACAAACATGTTGTTTTGAAAATCATCATCTTTATACACAAGGCTGGAAGCCTTTATAGCCATGAAGTTTCAGTAGACTCTGTATTTACTTCATCTGATTACAGATATGGAGAACATGAAAATAAAACTTGTACTTCAATCTGGCATTTTATACATTTTCATATCTCATGTTTGAAGAAAAATACGTATAAAAAAACTTCAAAAATTCAAAAATTTTCAGTAATCACTTACTTGGCCCAGTATTCTGGTTTCATAGCATCAGAGACTTTCGGATTATAATCAAAGATGGCTGACACAATAGCAAACTTGATCTTGATGGCAACAGCTGGTCCAAGATGGTGTGCTTCAGCCACACTCTGCAGCTCATGAAGCAGTTCTATTTGTTCCCTGCGATCAGTGCGCTTTTTGCCACGGGCTGCAATGATCTCATTCAGCTTTGTCACTACTACATTAACATCAATCTCTGCATCCTTAGCAAACATCTTCGGCTTTTCCTAAAAACAATTACAAAGATTCGAACAAATGATTTAAAATTCATAAGATTTTTTCTCAAGGAAGCAATCAGTCACAGCCAACCTCTCTTGACAGGTTTCAGCTTTCATGAAGCCATCTTCAGGCTCTAGGTTTTCCAAGAACAGAATGGTCTCTACTTAATTTGAGGGGAAGGCCTTCTCCGTTACAAATGTAAAAAATATACAACATAAAAGAATTGTATAAAAATATGGAATATGACAAAAAGATAAAATGACATTAAAGTAGATAAAAATTGTGAAATCGTCGACCGTGAGACCCAAGGTGAATGATGTCTATAGTGGCATCAGTATTCCGCGGTTGGCTGTGACTGATCACTTCTTGAGAAAGAATCTCACATCTGAATGCCAAAGGGGGTGATGAATATTAAATTTAAAATTCATAATCTATTCAGTACTACATTTCTGACACTCAAAAAACCACAGCAATAGCAAATTTTATGGTACTATAAAATAAAGCAGTAGTACTTTGTTCGACTAAGTTGCTAAAACAAAGTCAGTACACTGTGAGATCATTTACTTTATAGACTTTGTCCAATGTCTGTGTTAATAACAGAACACCACATTTCAGGGACAGGTTTTTGGGTACAGTATATGCTGACTCCTCTCCTCCCTTCCTGAAACAGACCAGATGCACAGCATGGCAACAGCCAATTTTTCATTACTTCTGATTTCCATTACACACAGCACATCCTTTGCTGCACACATATTTAACTACACTTGTGACACACTGTCGGTGCTCTCAAGATGAGGGAACTATGGCTGTAATTGTTGAAACGAATCAAATAAAATGACCACATGACAACCAGAAAGTCTGACACAGATGGAACTTCATCAGGGAACAAAGAAAAATAAAAGATTAATTTTTTATATATGTACATATAATCGGCAAGGTTTGGAAAAAAAGTTACAAAAAAGCTTTCTTCGTATCTTAATAAAAAGTGGATATTTGGATATGTGTTCTCCAGTGAAATGTGCCAGTTGAATGCATTGCAAAGCTGAAAGAATGTGGACACCAGGATTTATAGCAATCCAACAGTCACTGTGTAAGTTTTTCAAATGTAAAACAATTTGTGCACAAAATGGCATATAAGTTTTCCAAACAGCCACATGGCTGCAAGGATAATATTGTTTGGAATACTGATTCTGACAAAAAGAACAGCACGGATAACCATGACAGCCTTACAAGTGGTTCTCATACATCTTCAGCCTTTCATACTGCATTATTTACCAACAGCTACCAAATGTTGATTCTTATAGTGAGGTAAAACGATAACCACAGCTCAGCGTGACTGATGACATGGCAGCATGACTTTTATTCCTAAGACATTATCGGCACTATTTATTGGAAAAAAACTGAACTACAGGAAGACAACAACCTCAAAACAGGAAAGAAAAGCAGGGCATTTAAAGGAATTCCTTAGACACTGATGTATATAACACTGTTGCTATCAAAATTTCACCAGAATTACTTTCTTTTGCAACTTTTAAACACATTCAAAAAACATGAGATAATCCATCAACAAAAAGCTAAAGTGGACTTACTGTTGGAATAATTCCTCCTTTCACTCTTTCCCACACTCCTTCACCATCTTCTTCTTCTTCTTTCCTCTGCTTTCTCTCTTTCTCTTTCCTCTCTTTATTCCTTTCCTTTTTCTCCTTCTTTACTGCTGCTTCTTCTTCAGTAGTTCTGTGACATTTAAAAGACAAATCACTGCACTAATGCAGATAAGCCACACAATACAGTGTTCCAAATAATTAAAAAATCCAGTACTATGTATAGCAATCAGGGACATGCAGGGGTCCCAGAAATACAACACAAAATAAACAGAGGACAGCACCATGTTAAATAAACATACAAGTCAGAAAAGATTAGTGTTAGCAGCAAAACTCCCACTTATTGGCACCTTTCAATCACAGGATAAGAGTTTCCATAACATTATGGTTTTATGCACGATACAAGCACTGCAAATAATGTGATGGATTTTGGACACATGAAGAATTCAAGTCAAGAGAACTTTGAAATAAGTGATGACATCTGGAATCATACCACAGCTTTCAGTCAATGCACAGGCATTCAAAATTACAGCACTCAGCTCAAGTACATTGGCTTAAAAGGTACTATATAAAGATTCCATGCAACATTGTACTTTCCAACCAACCAACATGAAAATTTTTGTCATATGACAATTTGAGCTAGTACATCAAAATACCTACAAGCCCTGTTATTTAATATTTATATACACACTTATGGAATATAAGGTGAAATTCCTTCCCATATCAGAATTGAAAACAAGACAGTATGTTATGTTTAGAGTCACTGTTCTGAAGATGGCCAGTATTTTTTTTAATAGACTATACTACCACAGCTACCTTCGCTAAACATTTATCACTGCCAGCCAGGTACCAGATGACAGAAAGTATTTCTCAATACAAGCTTTGTCAAAAATTGTTATATTTAATCAGATAAAAATAAAACTTCAACAAAGATGTACAGCCATTTCTAGAATGATGCAGTATTTGATTACGCAGTCTTATGATTACGATTTCTGTGCACTTCATTCCTGCCTTTAAAAAGCTAACACTTTCTAAATCAGATCTTTCAGATTTGTTGCATGAAAGGAAACACAATTAACCTTTACGCACACGGCGTCCTATACACAGGATGGTGCACCGCTACTCCTCAGGGACCGCATTTTATATATTTAGTCAACAAATATACTTACTCAGTTTTTTAGACATGCTGCAAAATCTCCATTTTTTTGCTCCACAAAATGCCATACATTTCACATTATCTTTTTTTGGTTCACAAATTATTCAGATTTTACGTTAACGGTTGCACTAAGATTTAAATGTCCAAATTTATCGCCAAAGGGTTAAATAGC
This sequence comes from Coptotermes formosanus, assembly GCA_013340265.1. Classification (NCBI taxonomy): domain Eukaryota; kingdom Metazoa; phylum Arthropoda; class Insecta; order Blattodea; family Rhinotermitidae; genus Coptotermes; species Coptotermes formosanus. The sequence goes on along the minus strand of BLKM01011372.1, from coordinate 184,351 downwards.
AGTCTGACCTTCATCCATGCCTCAGACTTAAAATGAGTGAAAAAATGATGACTCAAATAATACCAAATACACACCTCTTCAGGAAACGTTCTCTGACGCTGGCATACTGAGTTTCATCATCACTACTGTCTGTGTCACTCTCTGAGTCACTACCCCAATCTGTTGAATCTTCACTGCCTTCATCGTCTTCAACCGCCTTCTACACAAAGCAAACAAAACTATTGACAAGCTCCTCTCTTCACAAGACACAAAACAGACTGTCAGGTAAAAAGTCTGCAACTGTGTAGGTAGACACACGGCAGATAACTACAGTAACAGCAATAGTGCATGTTTCATCTGTTGCTGGGCAATGAGTTAACAGCCACTCAGTTTTCCAGGAGGAAGGAACTGCTTATCTTAGGAGAGTACGAACATACCATGCACGCATACGCACACAAACACAAAATCTGGAAGTGTTAAAATGCTACAGAAGAAGAATTAAACAAGTAATAAAAGAAAACTATCACAATCTAATGCTCATCCAGAAATATGAAAGCCTACATATCCTTCCAATTCAATGCATCATGAAAAAAGATGTGTTAGTTACAACTGATATAAAGCAAGAACTATTAATTTCTTCAGAATTCTAAAATTCACTTCACTTCATTTAGCTGAACCTCTTCTACCAGTTGGCCTAGAAGGGGTTTTTTAAAAATCAAGACTACAATTATATTTTAGCACAGCATTGTACTTAAGTAAAGGCAACACCATTCTAAGCATTAATTTTAAGCCTACATACAGTCTTTATTAACCTTTTAAAGCCTAGCGGTAACTTTATGTACTACCAGGCTTAACTTTAATCAATTCCCCATGGTGCTCACATTGCGTTTATGTGTTTTGTACTTATCTGGGAACAATCTGCAACATTTACCTTACACGTCATCAAATGATTGGTTTTTTTTACTCAGGTAGAGAGTGTTTACTGCACGGTATGCCCTGAGTCTTTATATTAGACAGAATACATTTCGTCTTTGTAGGGTTAATCAAATCAATCCTTTTGTACTGTAACATGCCAATATTAATACTATATACAGTCACTGTAGTGACAACCAATGAGAGCTACAGAAGCCATAAACAATCACACCAGAACTTACTTTCATTATTTTGGATTCTATGGCACTAGATTCAGAACCAGCTTTTCTAAATGAAGACGGTCTTGCATCTTCAGGTTCTGAATCACCATCACCCTCTACAACAAAAGCAATGAAAAACATGAAATTTGAGGTTTCCACGGCAATAAGAATGTTGACTGTGATTTTCTGGGTTACAACACCATGTACACTTGTAGGTGGGTACCTGCGTATCATTATCCTGAAGACAGAGACAGCCAGTTCCTCACAACGTTGGTATCCACCTATGAGAATACAGTGTCATACACCTTAAGACCACAATCTAAGCAAAAAACAGACACAACATTCATCCTATCTTCTTCCTTCTTCACAAGACAGAAAAATTCCAAATACCTGTCCAACATTGATTCTTGGGTTGGCACTACTGATTACAAAATATTATCAGTACCTTTCTCTTCATCTTCTTCATCTTCAGCCTGATCAGGATGTTCCCGAAACTTTGCAATATCCAACTCAAATTCTTTGTTATATTTACGAAGTTTCTGGCGCAAAGAAGACAAGGATTTTGAGTTGTTTTTNCAACGTGGAACGTATTCTGACAGATGAAACTAATCTCTTGGGTGTTCTGTTCAGGTGTATATATTAGTCGCAACATACCTGCATTTTTTATTCCTAACCGAGAGCTACACAGGACATCAGTGCTTTTCAGTAGTACGTGGGGAAGTAAGAAGAAACATCGGAAAGTGAGACTACAAGTTACTCTTGATACAATGGCAGATCCAAAGATTGAAGAGATATTAGCTCCATTAAGGGCATCTGTTAAAGAACAGGTGTGGTGTTCTTGTCTCGTTTTAGGTTGCATATTCTTGGACTAGATTAATTGAAGCAAAGCATGATATAATACCACAAACCATAATTCAGCTGTGTTGAGCTGCGTTAAGTTGTCAAGTAAAGTAGCATATGCCCTGCATCAGCCGGTCACTGTCAATATCAATGTCAATATTTATTTCACATACCAGGCATCCCAGAGGGTGCGTCATGTGCACCATGGGATATGGAACTTGTCACAATACATGTACATACTAGCAATTTCATATGCGACGTCAAAATGTAGAATAAAACATGCATATAAGTATAGAAATAATACAACAAATAAGACAGAAAAACTTCCTTACAGGCATAAATAACATATAATAAATCATCAGTAATGTGTCACACTTTGTTATGGTTACAGTACTCTTCCAGTGTGTAAAAGGTATTATGATACAGAAAATTCTTAATTAATCATTTAAATGCTTTGATATCGTGGACTTTATCCTTTATATTGGATAGTAAATTCTTGAAGACTTTTAAACCCATAATATATGTACTTTTTTGATACAGTGCTAAGTTAGATGTAGGATAATGAAAGTCAGAACCATATCTAGTGTTTCTGTCATGAATATCTAAATTATGTATATAGTGTTCTTTATTATTGCACACAAAACATAATACTGAATGGATATATTGCGAATAAAAGGTTAGGATCTTAAGTTTACCAAACAGCTCCCTACATGACTCCATTTTTCCAGTATTTGTAATAATTCTGGTAACAACATGCTAAGAAAATGTATTGTCAGTAAACCAAGCTTGTTGTTTGTGTTGTTGCAGGGTGACCTGGTGCGGAACTTGAAGGCTAGTGGAGCCCCAGAGCTGGATGTGAAGAAAGCAGTGGCTGAACTGAAGATAAGGAAGAAGATGCTAGAAGACAAAGAACTGTCATTAGCTCCGGCAGCAGTGACATTTGACAGGGCAAAGATGGAGGACCTACTGCGACGGAGGTTTTTCTTTGACCAGTCATTTGCCATATATGGAGGTTATTCACTTTTGTAATCCCTATTGTTATTGTTATTATTAACATTATTTTAGTAAATGGGACACATCAATGTCTGGCGTAACTGGTGATGTTAATCTGTTGGGTAGAAACATGGATACTCTTAGGATGGACAGTGGAAGCTGTCTTAGTGATTAGTAAGGAGGATGGTCTAGAAGTAATGTAACATGTATTCACGCCTCATCACAAGAGTATGAGACAAAATCACAATCCAAAGGTAACTAATAAATTCTGTAAAAATGTGACAAAGTTCAAATGTTTTGGGAGTGGCAGGAACAGATCAAAATTTGTGAGTTTGAGGCTTCTACAGTGGTGTTTCAGAGGATTCAGGTTATGTGGGATGTGACATTGTGTCACTGTGTTAGTTTTTACAAAATTTCAAAGAACGTCAGTGCCTTTCTAACATCAGGAGCCACTAACCAAGTGACACAGTTTCATATCTCAAAAGATCTGCATTTCATTCACCGAGAAATAAATGAGCTGATTAAATTTAGGAAATGTTGGCTACCATTACATTCAGAATATTTTGTCTTCCTGACTGTTTTCCACAAACATAAAGATTGAAATATATTTAGAACTGTGATTTTACCTGACACTTTGTGTGGGCGTGAAACTGGTATCTCACATTGATGGAAGAACTGTGGCTGAATTTATGATAATGAAATTGTTAGGTTTGCAGCTAGTGCAGATTAGACTACAGGTTTTGACTGAAAGAAAATGATTTCAATATGCTGTATTTCATTTCAGTTTTAAAAGCAAACACTTGTGACTTTAAAAGAAGAAGAAAGCATGTACTGTAAAGAACAGGTATGATGGAAATGCTTTACACATTGTGCCAAAAGAGGACACAATCACAAAGCTACAGCATTATATCCTTATAGGCAAGAAAGAAACTGTGTGGGCAAAGGAATGAAGTTAGGTGTTTTGACATTGCTAATATACATCTATCCTTGAATAAAGTCCTGCACATTGCTGAAAGGTCTCCATGTGGGAATGAAAATATTGCCCATATTTTAACCTTTTAAAGCCTAGCGGTAACTTTACATACGAGCAGGTTTAACGTAAAAAAATTCTGCGTGGTGCCCACATTGCGTTTATGTGTTTTGTACGGATCTCAGAACAAACAGCAACTTTTGCCTTATAAAACATTAAGAGATTGGTTTTTATAACCGAAGTGGAGAGTGTTTACAGCGCGGTGCGCACTGAGTCCTTATATAAAGCAGATATGCTTTGTCTTTAAAGGGTTAAATAACAAAAGAGTCATCCTTGAAGTCATTGATTATCGAGTTACTCATACTTTAACATTGTTGTGGTTGTTTTGCAGGGTTGTGTGATAGCTGCTGCCATAATATTAAGTACACTGATTAATTCTGAATTATGTGTTAATGTGCTCAAATAATGATTTCATTAGTGCTGCAATTGTTTCTCCTCCTCTACCTCCTCCTCTTAATCCTTCTCCTTGTCTCCTCCTCAGACGCTAGAGTACGATGTGGAACTTCAGCTTCCAATACAATCTTCCTCTATTCCTGACAGTCTCTTGGCATTGTGTGCCTGTTATTTATTCCCATCATATTTAAGTCTGTAATTGTTTCTTACACAATTTTATTTCTAGGAAGCATAATTTTGGCGGTAAATATTGTTTGCTGTGTGAATAAATTGACAAAAAACGGATTATTGCTTTGCTCTAAATCAAACACTGCAAGACATTTCATATCACAATAAGTCATGGCATACAAAGAAGTACCCATCTTTTAAAACTGAGGAGGTGATAATGTGGTGCCTGGTTAGCGGTATCGCTGGTAGATGACTGTAGCACAGTTAGGAAATAATGATTTGCAGGGGAGAGTTTAAGAAATGCAGAAGAAAACCGGCTTAAGTGCCATTTCATCCATATGAATCTACAATCTTACCTGAGATTCTGTGGTTAGAAGTGAATGCCTAATTACCTGAGCTGTGGCACAGCTTTCACAAAGACTATAAGCAAAATAAATTATGTATCAAGTAATGTTAACACTGATTAATGTTATACATATTTTATAGCATGAACAGGTTTTTATGTGATCAGCCAGTTTAGATAAATGAAGTAAGTTTTGATTGGAGCATGGAACATGCCAATAGACACCATAAGCATTAATCGGTATAAAACTTTATTTTAGGATTTCGTCACATTTGTGTGTTGATAGGTATAACTGGCCAGTTTGACTTTGGTCCAATGGGATGTGCACTTAAAGCAAATATTTTGAGTGCCTGGCGCAGTTTTTTTGTTCTGGAAGAACAGATGCTGGAAGTGGACTGTTCCATCCTCACTCCTGAACCAGTTCTCAAGTAAGTTGATACAATCCATTTAATGTGGCTTGAGAATGGTTGTGAAACATATCTCGTTTTGTTAAGCCTTTGAAGTACTATGAAACAGATGACTACCTGGTCCTCCGTAGTCATATGAGTGTGTTACGTACGTAATGCAAACAGCAGTGTTTCTTGCTTGTGTTCCTCCCTTGTCCTGGCAGTATTGTTTTTAGTGAAGTGCCTGTAAAAGTCTGTTCCATTAAGCCAGTATGTTTTTCTTTCAGGGCATCAGGTCATGTGGATAGATTTGCAGACCTTATGGTGAAGGATGTCAACACTGGAGAATGTTTTCGCTTAGACCATTTGATCAAAGCCCACCTTGAGAAGTTGGTTGCTGACAAGAAAACTGTGCAGGCTACCAGAGATGAGTGTCAGGAGATTATAGTTAGGGTAACTGCAAACATACACATTGTTTATATACGGGGCTGTATTCTAGAATTAAGATTTTATTTAAACCTAAAGAATACTTTTAGCTTCAGTGGTGCCATGTTTAAACTATTAAGTGATGTTTTAATCAGTCTTTTTTAATAGTCAGCCTTTTCTTAAAATGTGGTAGGTTAACAACACTGTTAATACCTGAGATTACATAGTCCGTGTGATAGGTGAATGCGAAATTTCTGACACTGAAAAAAGTTGGATGTCCATAATATTGCGACCCACAATAGTCAACAGAGTGTGTTAAGTACTATGAAAATGATATGTTTTGAATTATTAGTTAGTTTCTACATTGTTTTGCATATAATTGGACATAATTGTTTGTACAGTGCAGTACTTTTAGCTTCTTGCACGTTCTTGAGCTGTTCAGGTGGGAGAGTGTGACTCTCCTGCTGGCTAATGGGGCTGCAGACATGCAAATTTAGTAGTGGAATTAAGTCAACAAGCCAGTAGACTGACACATTACAAGTTATACCTCCCAGCTTACAGTAGATCCTGTAAATGCTGTCTGTTTCACATGCAGTCCTGAACCCTCAGTAACTAGTTTACAGTAACGTGTTTACATTCCTCATTGGAAATGGTCTGTAGTCATCTGCAAGGGATCTGAAAGGTCTTGTAGAGGAATGCTGTACCTAGCACCAGTTTCTTTTCAGCGCGCACTCACTTTTTGGTTTTACTTTGCAGTAACATTAATCAGTGATATGCTTGGAACATTATTGTGTCAGCAGTGAAGTGATTAACAATATGAGTGTTGTTAAGTGTAGTTTTATTACATTTGTTAGTTGGATGGCATGACAAAAGAAGAGATGGGTGAAGTGCTGAAAAAGTTCAGTATCCAGTCCCCACTCACTGGAAATGAACTGACAGAACCCATAGAATTCAACCTGATGTTTGCTACACAGATTGGCCCTTCGGGGCTTGTGAAGGGGTGAGTAGTGTTCATCGCTAAAATAATTTCTGTTTGATGTGGCTGATGATGATTATGGTTGTATGTGCACATGCATACATATGACTATTCCACTGTAATAACATTGAACTAATTGTTTGATTTTCGTGATGCTTCATGTAAATGTTGTGCCACTGAAGCATACTCTGCCTCAGCATCTTTCATTACTGTACCAGTGGCATATCCTCCATGTGCACAGGCAGTGCATTGAACTGGAGACGTCAGCCAACGTATTTAATATTTATTAAGTATGAATAGAAATATAACATTTGTTATGTAGATGTATTATGCATCTACCCACAGGTTGTGTATGAAATATTGTTAAGTCAGCAAGTACAAAATATTTTGGTGGGCAGAAGGTTTCTGGTTATGTATGACCAATAAACTAACAAAATCATTGTAGCTCTGTATAATAATTCCTGCAAAGAAATATAGCAACAACCCTATTAACTCGTGTAACATTCTGTAATATGTGCACAGTTGTGAACAACAACAAAAATTGACCACAGTAGGTTTAATGATGTGAAAGTCTGGGAAGTGTCTAGGATGCAAAGATTCTAACAAACTTCAGTGTTATGTGATATGTACAGTTTCCATCTTGTTTCGCAGTTTCTTACGACCAGAGACTGCGCAGGGGATATTTGTAAATTTCAAACGCCTGTTGGAGTTTAACCAAGGACGCCTGCCATTTGCTGCTGCGCAAATAGGGAATTCTTTTCGTAATGAGATTTCTCCACGGTCCGGGCTTATAAGAGTCAGGTTAGTATGGCAGTCTGTGGTTGGAAATGTGATGCACAGATGCTGCCCAACATATGATCACTCATATTTTTTTCCCCATGATTCGGTTGCTAAATGCTGTGTGTGGGTGATGTAGTGCATTTCTGGTTTAGTTTGTTTTGTTTTTGTCAGTTTACTACAATGCTGAACATATATGTGGTAATGTACTTGGGTGTCTGATGTGTGTTTACATTTTCCTACTATACTAGTGGCGAGTCAATATATATGTATAAGGTATTTCCTACTGATGAAATCAACTTATGACCTGGTTATCAGAACAGAACCTGCTTTTATGTTTCTCATGGTTCTGCAGTCCTACACTGGACAATAGTATGATTGGTGAGTTTGTTTGGGTGTATAATGGACATCAGATTTTAAAATATTCAGTGTGAGTTTTTATTTTTGTTGGCAGAGAGTTTACAATGGCCGAAATTGAACACTTCTGTGATCCAGGAGACAAGAATCATCCAAAGTTCGAAAGTGTAAAGGGCACTGAGATGCTTCTGTTTTCTGCTACAAACCAGATGGATGGCAAGCCTGCAGAGCTGCACTCTATTGGGCAAGCTGTTGACAAGGTTAAACAAAACTTTGTGGTGTTTGAGCACTATCTCACAAATTAAAACTTATGGTGCGGTGCACATAACTGTGTAAATGCTAAACATAAATTGTACATCCAGTGTGTACATGCATGCACATTTGTTTTTTTCACATGCTGAGGTGAAATGATGTGACAGGCTTCCTGATAATATAAGATGGGTACACAAATCCTGGGTGCCAGGTCACCGTGGCAACTAAATATTTTTATTGTGGCATCTACTATTTGTGGGTCCTCAGTGTGCAACTTGGCTTCATGTCACCCTTGTAACATTTAAAATTTTGAGTTGCCTCTTATATTTTTGGAAAATTTTCACTCCTGATGTAGAGACCTTAAGAAATTTCTTCCACATATTCTGAGTCTAGACATGTCCAAAATTTAAGGAGTTTTTCCACAGTGTATTCAGAATCATTTTTATTGAAATAGCTACAAATATCCAGTTGCAGTCCAAGTCCAGTTCGTGTGGAATTTGTGATGGACAAAGTGGCACTGGAACAGGTTTTTCTGTGCATTGGTGGTGCCCTTTTATTATCATTCAGCCAGTGCTCCATACACAGTTATTGATGTGTCCCTGACACTATGTAATTTTAGCAGTGGACAGTGTCATTAACTAGTACAAATAGAATTCCACTCCATGTTCTAGTCATTGTTGTTTAGCTATAAAGGATGAAGGCAACAGAACTGAGCTTGTGATCTGCTGGGTTATGATGCCTTGTACTTTGATAGGTGGTTACATGCATTGTGGAGGCACCTCGGACCCTCATTGTTAGGGTAGAAGTCTGTCTTGTTCCTCTGAAGTATTGATTATCACCTATGAAATGACACAGTGTAATAGCCAAGAAGACCAGTTTCATTTGTCATCCCGATGAACCTCAATAATTTTTATCCCCTGGTACAGACTTGTATCACATAAATTTGTATTTGCTAACATGCACCTGTGTGTAGATCTGTGCCAGATGTCTTCAAACTGTGTCCATTCATAGTGTGATTATTTCATGTAGATGAAGAGACAGGCAATTAATATGGTCATTTGCTGTGACAGGGTCTGGTTGCCAACGAGACTCTGGGCTATTTTATGGCCCGCATTCAGCAGTTCCTGATCCGTATTGGAGTGGACCCAGGCAAGCTGAGATTCCGCCAGCACATGGGCAACGAGATGGCCCACTATGCCTGTGACTGCTGGGATGCAGAGCTGTTGACTTCGTATGTAAGTATGGCACATACATATTAAAGATTTCTGCTAGCGAAATTCTTGTATTTAGTGGTGTTGATGTAATTGACATTTTTTTATTATTTTGCACCTTTTCTTCTGTCCAGATAAAAGGGTAAAGTTGCCCCTGTACATTCTGTGGTGGCACATGGGGGGGGGGGGGGGGGGTATAATTCTAGGCATTCTTAATGTTGGCATCAGATGGAGGTGAGTGGTCAGTCTCAGTCCCCAGCTGCTTTACTCCCCCCGAAAGAGCCAACAGTATGCATTGAATAGGTGGGTGGGTAGGCACCAGAGCTGTTGTGGAGAAAAGAAGAATCTCGTATCTCTCCCAGGATTCGAACATTGGATCATCCAACCCATGACCTAGTCACTATCTCAGCCATGCTGTTGTGGCTCCCATGTCAGAAAAAAACTCAGATTTAAAATTTATACGTAGAGGTTGATAGTGTCAGAGACTGAAGTTTTGTGGACAATATTTGGAGCTAAAGGAGAAAAATTAATCTGAGAATGTAGGCAGTTACATAGCAAAGTGCTTGTTAATCATATCCTTCACTCAGTGTTAACACATTCTGCACTGGTCATGAGAATTCAAACAATTTTTGCACCATTCATTGCTTACCAGGTACAAGATTTCTCGTCTTTAATGCAGAAGTAATTGCATAATATCTGTTGTTTCTGTGTGTGTGTGTGTGGGGATATTCATATTATTTTAATTTATAGTCTAGCCACTAAGTATTATTTTCATTTATTTTCTCCTGTTCACATGGTTTCACTTCAATTCTCACAAAAAATCGGTCACAGCCAGCTGAGTTGGCTGTGACTGAATTTTTGTGAGAATTGAAACATACGTGAACGGGGATGTTGAACATTAAATTTGTTTTCACTTCATGTTATTAGTTATGTTTAAAATAACCTTGATTACAATTTAGTACGTAATGTCACTTTCCATTGTGGCAGATAGCAAGAACAAAGCATATTTGCCATCTCCTTGACTGTACAAACAATATTTTTAGTAACCCATATGCTATCAGGCAGTTAGTTGCCACCCTTTCATTGCAGAGGGCCAGTTTTGATCCCAGGCCAGTCCCTGTGCAATGCGTGATAAGGTAATATTAAAATGCATGTTAGAAGTATTACTACTGATACAAACTGGGTTGAAGGAGTTCATAATGGGAAAGAAAATGAGAACTGGTAGGCTGGTTAGTGTTCAGTTACCAGTTACAGTATAAAACTGTTTGCTTTTTAGGGCTGGGTCGAGTGTGTGGGGTGTGCTGACAGGTCTGCTTTTGACCTAACTCAGCACACCAAGGCTACAGGTGTGCGGTTAGCAGCAGAGAAAAGACTTGCTGAACCAAAAGTTGTTGATGTCACAGGTGAGAGAGAGCAAACTGTTAGTGTGGCAGACAGGGCTATTCTGTACATGAGGTGGCAAGGGTGGGATATCTGTTTTGTTTTGTCTGCCAGTGCGCTGCCACTGTAAAATTGATTTGTTCCTAGCTTTGCACTTGAAAATTCCACTGGCTAGAAATTATCAAATAACCTATACAGTCCACATAAATTTTTTATGCCATTACTCCAGTAAATGGACTGTGTCCATTACTGTAATTTACATGCTTTTTAAATTACTTTAATGCTTTGCTATATTGGATGTGGCTCTAACCATTTGCATCTACTTCATCAGGTACAGTGATGGGTTAAAATATTTAGTGTCTGTATTTTGTTGGATTTTGTCACAGAACCTCAAATCAACAAAGGGGCCATAGGACAAGTCTTCAAAAAGGATGCAAAGGCCGTACTAGATCACGTGGCAGCACTGGATGAGGATGGCTTGGCAGAAGTAGAAAAGTCTCTGGCAGATAATGGGTAAGACTGAACTCTGTACACATCTATGTGGAACAAACACAGGCTCATATCATCTCTACTTTGTCTGTGGTCTGTGGCCATAACATTACAGGCACAATACTGCAAAGTGAGGGGATTGCCGTATTTTATTCCACCATAATCATTCACCCTGCCTTTTATCACCAACTTCCATTTGTTTTGTGTGTATACCCTGTGCTTTGTGATTTTGTCTTGTTCTTGTCCTTTATCAAATCTCTGCATCATAAATACTGCCCTTGTTCCTGTGTCCATCATACATTTATTTAATGTGCCTCAATCACTGTACTCTGATTTCTGCAATACTTATTCCAGTCATTATACTCTCTCTCTCTCTCTTGCTCTCTTAGTTGTTCCAGTCTTGCTCCTTCACAGTATTGATCTGATTTGTGTTCTGTTATTCAGTGTTTATGTCATCAACAATGAAGGTTCAGAGTTCCGGCTGACTCGTGAAATGATGTCCATTAAACGACACCAGAAAACCATTCATGTGGAGGAAATAATACCTAATGTGGTGGAACCATCCTTTGGCATTGGGCGAATCATGTATGCCTTGTTTGAACATAACTTCAGAATCCGTGAAGGAGATGAACAGAGAACGGTAAGATGTAGTTTGGGGAGTGATTTTACAAAAAGTAACTTACAGTGTACCATGTGGTCATCTAGGAGCTTCCCAGATTGTTGAGCCACTCAGTTGTGGAAATCTGATGCTTTTTCTATCAAAACAGGCCACAAAGATGCAGATTTCATGTGGAATTGATGAAGCTGTGGCCAAACACATTATAAATAAATGTAGTAACATGTTAAAGCAGATGCTGGAAGTGCTGTCTGTCACTCTAAGAATAATGTCCAAGCCTAGCACTGATTTCAGAATTACACATGTGAAGTGTATTGCATTAACATTCGTGTGAACAGTGTCCTTGGCCAGTATATGGGTATGTAATGCAGTTCAGGATTTGCATTACACATTAAAAAATTTGGGTGGAAGTCAGTTGAATTATACTTTGTAACCACATTTTTCACTCAATGTTTTCAAATGTTTATAAAGTTCAAGAATGTCTGAGATTTTGTAATTTGTTGTGCCATATACTTCCCCTTTACGGAAGATGTATTTGTATATGTGAAGGACGTTCTGTGTCTTGTCCATGTACCATTATTCATGCATATCTGATTTTTGGTATGCAGGTTTTCTCAGGCATATGGGCAACAAATAAATGAACAGTTTTGTGTTCAAAATCAGATTCTAATTTGTTCAAATGGATGTTTCGAATGCTATTATAATGGTATCAAATTTTCGTTTGCAGTTCCTGGCTCTTCCTCCAGTGGTGGCACCACTGAAATGCTCAGTGCTGCCACTAAGCAACAATATAGAGTTCCAGCCGTTCATCAAACAGTTGTGTGAGTTTCAGTACAATATATAACAAATTTCATGAGTGTGTGCCAAGATTATGAACAAGTAAATGTTGGCCTGAATATGAGGACCAGCCACTGAAAATTCCAAATGTAGCACGGTCTTGTTTGAGTAGCTAGAACACCGTGCCCCCGATGTATGTTGAGAATGTCCTGTAACTGAACTGCTGCAGTTTATTTTATCATATCCAAACTACACTGGATAGTATCACATGACAAAAAATATTTATCTTTCAGACTGCATTTTGAGCATGTGTGTAGCTACCTTTTGCAAGCACTTGCACATGTGTACATTGTTATTCATTTATTTACTGTAGCATAGTACCAGTTGTTGTGGTGGGGGGTGGAATGGCTGCGTTGGCAGGTAAGCCAGCGTCAGAATTTCTGGAAATGAAATGTTAATATACACTTGTTTTAATTATGAGACTTCAGGTGTGATGTCCATTATTTAATAGAAGAAATTTGGGTCATGGCATGGCCTCTGCTTCTGCAAGGATAGTGGTCTTGATTTGTTACTTAAAGACTGCTGTACTAGCTGCAGAGATACAGTATAAAGTACAAAATGAAGATTTTGAGTAGTAAACTCCCAGGGACAAAGAATGACGTTACAACTTAATACCGTGAATGCTCTGATACTGAGCACTGGGTGATCCAGAAAGGTTTGGTAACCAGGAATGGACTAGACACCCATTACATGTCACTGTTCCATCAACTGGCAGCAGCCGGTGTTGATTCGAAGGGTTCAACCATTAATTACTGGTGTGTTGCCGGATTTTCTAGCCTGTTTATACACTATGCTGTGTAAGCAGGGACAGAAAGGGAATAGAAATGCAGCAGGGAAAATAGGACATAGGTATCAAGTAACAAAATATATGGTTAGGTTTGTGCATGAGGCTGCTAGGTACACTAAGATATACACTACATGTGTATAGGGTTCCAAGGTCTGGAAAATTACAGTGTCTGACAACCCTGCGGTTCTGTAGGTGCCACATATCACAACTTTTACTGGATTTTAAACTGCCGCCTCAATATTCAGTTATACAGACTGAAGGGATCTCAGTATCAGTAGCTGGCACTGTGGCCAGAATTTGAACTTGGAGAGGAGACAAGTGCATGGTGTCAGCTGAGTGCCAGGATAGTTGAACAGTTACACCTTTTCCCTTTTTCAGCTCAAGAACTGACAAGGTTGGACGTATCTCACAAGGTAGATGATTCCAGTGGTTCAATAGGGAGGCGTTATGCTCGGACGGATGAGATAGCCATCCCGTTTGGAGTGACTATTGATTTTGATTCTCTCACATCTCCACATTCAGCGACACTACGTGAACGGGATTCCATGGGACAAGTTAGAATACCTGTAAGTGGGTCCTTTCAGGCTATTTAATTGACAGCAGAACAGTTTTCATATTTTCTTAAACTTCAAGGCTCGTTACCATGTCTGCAATTAAATATGTAGTTGGTTAAACAGTTGCTTAGGTCTGCCAAATGGTCTGATCCCTCAAGGTTGTATGAACATAATTTTCATGCATTTTACATGTCATGCCTGTCTCATTCTTCTCGGTGTAATCATCCTAGCAGTATCATTTATGAAGCTGTCTTTTTTTTGTGTCATCCTTGTATTGAATCCAAATATTGTTTTCAGCACATAGTTGGAAAGTACAAAATCTTCAATTCCTTGAAGGAAATCAGTCATGACCAACCTTGTTTTTTTTCTCTTTATTTTAAGACTATTGGGCTACCAGTTTCAGCTAAATACGGCCTTCTAAACTGAGTAGAGTTTCATGTATTCATGTTTTTTGTGGAGCCTGATGATGGCCGTATTTAGCTGAAACCGGTAGCCCAATGGTCTTAAAATAAAGAAAAGAAAACAAGGTTGGTCATGACTGAGTTCCTTCCAGGAATTGAAGATTTTGTACATTGTATACATATGCCAAAAGGAATGTTCAATATTAAACATAGTTGCAAAACTGTCTGTCTGGATTTTCCATACTTTTGTTATTTTATACGGAAAGACACACTTACTGTATCATGCTTGCGTTTCTCCTCTCAGTAATTTTTGGAAGAACTGATGGATTTCATGAAACTTGTCTCATATTTAATGGTGCTGTCAGGTGCTAACACTGTGTAATGCCAGCGATAGACAAATTAATGAGTATGGAAAATTGGTGGTATGATAGTGATGTGGAAAAAGCAGAGTACATGGGAAAAAAAAGTGTCCTAATGCCACTATTGTCCACCACAAATTCCAAGCCCCCTGGCCTGGGATTGAATCGATGTCCACGGTGAGAGGCAAGCACCTAACTGCCTGAGCTATGGTAGTCTTCTTGAAACTTACATGAACCTCATACCATCAGTAATACTAGAGGTGGCTGCGTGAACACGGGAGGTGGAAGTCACTACCAATATGGTAGCACAGTGTTCTGAAGTTCTGTAGGATTAACGGGCCTTCAAAAAGTATGTAACATTTGATAATGTTTCTTTTCCCTCCCTCTGCTATGTGTTAGATGAAGAACGAGGTCACATGCAATGCATATCTGACTTTTATATTGGTAATAAGAAATTCTAATGCATATTAATCCTTTGGTGCTAGAATGAAGTGCCTAGTGTACTCTGCAAAAGACATGGGATTTAAATGGCCATCCATTATTTTGCATGTTCTTGGTTGATGACTTTAGGTGATGTTTCATTTTCTCAGCTTCACAGTGCACATTGGCTAACGTCATCTTTTGGTGCCGAAGGGTTAATGTATATATTACAGGAATAACATGGCTTCTAGTACGGTATTCTGAATTTAGCTTTCTTTTGTAGTCTCCAACTGATATTAAAGCATTATACCTAGCATAAGAACACATTACAGTTGTGTGGTCCAACATCAAGGCATTAAGTTGAAATCCTGTGTCATTCACATGATTCATTAACCAGTTTTGTATGGACAGAACTACACAATGATGAGCAGCTAGTGTGAATTGGCGCCATTAATGTTGAAGTACTGATCTGAATAGGCAGTGACCTGCCCTATTGTTTGACTTGGTGGCATATGTTGTTTTAGCTCGACATCCTGCCAGAAGTGGTACGTGACTTAGCATACGGGAAGACCACTTGGAGCGCTGTGGAATCGAAGTTCCCGAAATTTGAGCAACAAGAATCAGTTACAAAAGCTGTGTGAGTGGAACTGGGACACGGTGGATACAAGATTACATTGTAAAATGTAATAAACATGAATTGAACAACATTCACTTTTATTTTATTGCCTCTGTCACAATAAGAAAAGCTACTGTGTCTTATAACTTCATGTCTGTAGTGTCTATACTGTGTACAAAATGAAACATTTTGTGACAAAACACTGCTTTTGTTGGTGAAATGTGACTAAAGGTGCTTCTGTCCTCACTCAAAGTTAATCGTTGATCTTTATGGGGATGGAACAGTAAAAAGTTGGGAGAGACTGTAGTGAAATAGTCACATCCGTGAGCAATACTGATGCATCTTGCAAGTTCAAATGTAAGTTACAATGCAGATCGGGTGTATAAAATGAGATGTCACATCAGGGACACGTTAAAAGGTAACTGGTCCACTCTTAGAAAAGTTGCACATCCCATTTTACCATAATGTGATAAAACATAACGAGTCTTTTTATGTATAAAAATTTATACACTTCCCAAGCCGTAATGGATATCTTCATTAGGAATTTACATTTTTGTGTTTGAGCGTGAAAGAACTAGTCTTTGCACTTTGCGCACTGGATTTTTATATTCACTTTGATGTTACACACCCTGTTGTGTTGTCTGTATTAACAGATGGTACCATTACGCCGTCAAACATGACTCCTTATTCGTAAGTAAATCTTACATAATCTCCAGCAACGTGTTTCTGCTTTTCAAAAGTCGAAACCTGCTGCTGGAGATTAGGTAAGATATACTTATGACTAAGATTTGTGTTTGATGGTGTAGTAGTACCATGTGTTTTGCAGTTATATTTCTTGCCTGGGCATATAACACTGCAGACTATAGCTGGTGAATGACTTGTGTATCAAGATTTTTAAGGTAGGTAAGCTGAATGCTGCCCCCCCCCCCAGGCCTAAAAATAAACTGACAGTCCTAATCTGTGTCACTTTGTAAGCTTGTAACAGAATCCAATAAAACCAGAATGACACACTGGGTATCCACTGCTAGTAGGATGAATTCATATTTCCCTGCTGAAATTCCTCCTGTATTTTCACATTCCTTAAGGTACGAAATCCAAAATACCATAAACAATATAATAATGGGGATACAATTCAGGCACCTCAGTGCACAGGATACAATGTTAACATTCTGGAACATGAAAATTAAGTGGCCAGTCGCAGGTATAAAATTAGCAGTTTTACTAGTTTGAATCCATATAAAGATGTCTGCATACTTGCGATATTGGGATGTCTGAGACAGGTGGTATCCCCCCACTTGGAACCATCTCATCTCGTAGTCTGAGCGCATGGGGATCTGTTACTGTACGAGGATCACTGAATGGAGGAGTCATGGTGAGATTAATAGCTGGATAGATGACAGCAGCAAACAAAGCAACTGCCACACCAACATGGATCGGCACTGCAACAGCCCAGTATTTCTGGGGCAAATACGTAAGTCCCAAGGAATGCAAGAAACTATCAGGAATTACAGCCCATACAAAATACAGAGCAAATGCTGAGTAACAGCAAAGGTAGAGTACGAAACCATAGACAGCTCGGCTTGGAGTAGGAGCAGGTGTGTGTTCCGGCATTGTGACACCTGTAGAAGTTCACAAAAATTTGATATGACAAAATTCTAATTCACCCAAGCGAAGACTGCACAACATATAACTTCTAATAATAGATATATTCTTGACTTCTTGGTGGTCCGAACTGCTCCATCGTTTCAGTAATCAATATCAGATTCTCCATAAGTGAAGTCACAGCAACTCGCAGCTGTTGAGGTTTGGAAGCGAACAAATTTCTGGAAAAATTAAAAATCAAATTCATACTCTTATCTCAAGTAGGGGACAGAAGCCATTTTGTGGGTTGAATGCAATACTTAATTTAAATCCATGCATTAAAGTAAACAAAACTGTGGTATGCATCCACTGTTTACCACCCTATATGAACTTTCATTATAACATGAACTATGCAAGATCAGTCAGTAATATAACAGATCCTGGAGTTAACAGCCAGATTTTTATTTTTGGCATGCTGAGTAGGTTTCTTTCACCCATGTCCCAGACTGAATCACCTACTCAATTTCCCTTGTGAAAAAGGGACCCATAATGTGAAAATGAAAATGCTCAGGCACTGTGTTAATGCAAAACATACATAGGAGATAACTCATTCAGATTAAAAACTTCTCAGGCACGCTACGAAATTGTTACACAGTTCCCAGACCACGAGCTTGGCCAAACGTGACATACCACACCAGAGGTGAGTGAAATACTACACTGTCATGTTAATTACCCTACCACTATCCCCCTTAACTTGGATAAGTGGAAATGGTACCCGATCCTTCACATGAAGCAGATTAACTTATTGGCCAAAAAACAAAAAACTTCCTCACACTGTTAACGTATCTCTCTCCACCTGTACATCCTTCCGCACACCACTTCTCTTTGGCTCGGGATCAACTCTAAGTACTTGGTATGCTATGTCTGCCTCCCTAATTGACGGAAATGGTACGGTAATTGTGCTGAGTTAACTGTTAAGTACATACTGCACTGCATTAAAGTATGATAATCAGGCAAATGCACAACCAATAAAATCAGTCTACTGTACACACAGTTTTTTCATATGACTAGATTCGACCCTTTTCACACAGTTACACTTGTAACTGCTACATTACAGCTTTGTATGGTGCCGAAACTTGGACACTTCAGAAAGTAGAGCACAAATGCCTGGAAAATTTTGAAGTGTGGTTCTGGACAAGGATGGAGCTTTGTTGGACCGATCATGTGAGAAATGAAGAAATGTTACACACAGCCAATGAGGAGAGAAATATTCTACATACAATAAAAAGAAAAAGGCTATTTCGATTGGTCACGTCTTGCATAGGAACTGCCTTCTAAAACACTTTATTGAAGTGAAGATGGAAGGAAGAATAGAACTGATGAGACCAGGACGAAGACGACGTAAGCAGCTACTGGATGACCTTAAGGAAAAGCGAGGATACGGAAAATTGAAAGAGGAAGTATTAGATCGCACTCCGTGGAGAACACGCTTTGGAAGAGGTTATGGCGCTGTCGTTAATATTACAGAATAAATAAACACTTGCAACGGACATCTTCGAAAATACAATACCGAAGGATACGCTTTTAACTCGCTTCCTTCTGCCATTATTCACACCACCGTTCCATTTACTCGAGCAGCCCGACCGCCAACGCCAGTCATCTGTAATAATACCAGTACCTCGCCGCACCACGAATCAGAGGTGCCACCATTCGAGCTTATATGAACCTCTGTATTGAACCGTCGCGCTTTCTCTTTCTCCTTTAACAATTGCCCTATCCACGTCCGTTAATGGAGTTACATTTTCTTACCACGGGATAATGGGTCTGAACCGCTCTGCACCAGTTTAGGGTAAACACATGTGCACCGCCCTTATCGTTCTCACTCATTTGTTGCATGTACGGCTAGAGAGTTCCTATTTACCACGATTGGTACCGAGTAGTCTGTATATAGCCATTCCTAATCCGTGCCAACAGTGCACTGGAACGCTCACCGTGCATTTTGCTCCACCGATTACGGTTTACTACCGATCTGCTCTTCCCTGCAGCATGTGGTGTGACGTCACAGTAGTAGTTAATGGGAAAGTGAGTGATACGAGGTTGGTGTAGTTGACTGATGCATATGTGTAGGTAGATAAACCCGAATCGGATGCTGCACAGCTATTGGGTTTCGTGAATGTTGCAAGGTTATCGTTCGTTATTAGTGTGTCTTATTTTGCATTAGTGACAGGAAAGGAGTAATACGATGCAAAACAATGCGTTAGTGATGTACAGCGCGCTGTCAGTAGTCATCTGAGTGCGACAAATGGCCTACTTAATGAGACTTTCTAAACTGGAGTAATTATACAGTCTTCACAGAACTTGTGGTATGATCGTATTTATTTCATAGGAAAATTAAAGTTTATGTTATACAAAACTCCGTTACTTAATTATTGACAATTTCGATTGTAAACTTAGGGTCTGTGACATTCCTTTGAAGTGTTGAGCAGATTTCATTATTACATTGTTCCGTGTTAGTCACTGCCGTAGTATTAATCGGTATAACTGTTTTGTATTATATCGGTATAACTATTTTGTATTATTAATTGTATCAGATTAGTGGGTTGTTCATATTTTCTGTTATAAAATGATGGAAAAACCATTGCAAGTATTTATGACAAGTAATTTTCTTACAACCAGCTGCTTATTTTGTATGCAAGTCTTCAGACCCCATATTCATATAAGAGACGCGAGTGGGTAAAATTATCACTTTCTGAAATACTATTTGCATGAAAATATTTGTGTATTGTGGAAGTTCCTTTTGTAATGGAAACAAAGGCTGTAACAGTAATAAAACATTCTTCTTACAAAACAAAGTTATCAGAAGGCATTCAGGAAGCATATGATTAGATACTTGCATATAAACTTTCCTATACATACACTCTGTGCCAGGCTGGCCCAGAGGCTATATATAATTTATGTCTGAATCAAAATTATGTGAAATTTATGTCAAAATATTGGAGTAAACATCTAGTTAAATTACAGGGGAAATTAAAACTAATTGGACAAGAAAAAATATCTACAAGTTCGTAAGTTTTTATTATATTTTTCAATATTCCAGTGTACTAGTCATCAGCCAATTTCGGTAGCCGATTTCGGCAGAAGCATAAATCACATAAAACCTTTGCTATCATTGTGTCTATGAAATCTTTTTTTTTTTAAATTTCATTTGGGGGGGGGGGGCGGCAGCCCAGCAGCTCCCTCCCCCCCCCCCCCAGGTGTGCCAATGCATAGAATGAACCTTATCATCTGTCCACCCAGACCACCTCCTCAAGAATGGGTCCTGGGGATCAGTGATCTGCAACTAGTGCTTTAATGGTGTGCCTGGGACAACCCTACCTTTGTTTTCCACCCGTGCACTTGTTCTCTGTGTTGATGTCAGGGCCATGGAGTCAGTACACAAAACCTCCGACTCTAGCCCTGGTTGATATAGTGTTTGTGCGTGTAACCATTCCATCCTAATTTCTCAAAAATATCGTGATCATCAAGATATTTTTATGTCATGTAATTTATAGAAAAGCACACTTTCAGCAGTGATGTGCTGAACAAAATTGTAAGAACAATGTGTTTCTTACTTCCTCCCATACTAGTTGTAGCTGTGATAGCTCAGGTTGCATAGTGACGAGGCTCTGGGCTGGATGACAAGAGGAATATTGGTGTGATTCTTGGTGGAGGAAAGAGATTTTTAGGTTCTCCA
Organism: Coptotermes formosanus; assembly: GCA_013340265.1. Taxonomy (NCBI): domain Eukaryota; kingdom Metazoa; phylum Arthropoda; class Insecta; order Blattodea; family Rhinotermitidae; genus Coptotermes; species Coptotermes formosanus. The sequence goes on along the minus strand of BLKM01011372.1, from coordinate 163,314 downwards.
GAGCATCCGTACTGTGTCAGAGTTAAGAATTCGTTCACCTATACTTGCACTCCCCCATTTGAATTCATGGCATGGTACGTAATTTAGCACAGGGGCAATTCTGCCTTTAAATCTATCCCTGTATTACTCAGATTCTATTCATTCCGCTACACACTAACCTGCCATGTGTGTTTGTTGTTTGCATGGTGGCATTATGGGTAATGACTCCTGGGTAGTGTGATTAGTTGTTACCACTATTTTGGAGGATTGTGGTGCCTGCATACTGAGGGCTAAAAACACAGGCAGCTGGTTGCACAGAAACATTGGTAAGACCCTACCAGACTATGTGATGACGTAACTTAGAAGGCAACAATCTAAATCTTTGCTGCCATGAAACACTTAAATTTCATACAGTTTCAGTCATTTATGTTATACCAATAGATGCACACCAATTATTTAAAATCACAAATTATTTATGTATGTGAACCCTCCCACATGTTTCAGCAATAAATTGCCATCCTGAAGGAGTCGTTAGTACAAAGGAATATAACGTTAATACATCAAATTTATGTACCATGTTTGAAAATGTATAATAGCACATAAAAATATAAAAATGTGGATACCATTCATAGTGTGACATTGACATATTCTTGAATAAAATTAATTTATGTGCCATTGTTTGTAGTCAGTCGTGTGGCTACTACATATTTCCCAGTTTTAACAATACAAAGTCTGCATTCAGCTCACACAGTTCATTCATGTATTCCATACAATTCTTACGATAAACAGCGGTTATTACCCATGACAGGGGTCCACAAATTATCCATAAATTAGGAGCAATTGCAAAAATATTGGTATAAGAAGGAAATCATGCTGACAACCCACAAATATGAGGTATCTCCATATAAAATTTAGCAAGTCAGTTGATGTGGCATCCAGAATTTATGCACTCTGCCCAGAACAGCATTCACCACATGGTCTTCCTAATGGAAGTACATTGTGTTGTCCATAGGCATGAACTAAATCTCTGTGTATAATGCATATTAATTTTCATTTTCACAAGGTTAATCCTGTCTTTCTGATCTTAATTGTCAGTGTAGTATTATGTGTGTGAATTTCTTGCAAGTGTGACTTTTGGGAGCTGCATGGCTTTCATGCCGGAGCTCAGAAGACAAGTATAGAGACAATGTGGAGCAGTGTACAGGACACCAGCAGTCATCTGTGGTCTAGTTTGTACGTAATTACAAGTGCCATGTCGTAAGTAAGAAATTTACTGATTGTCATCGCTTCATATTTTCGTAGTTACATCGTGCGCACTGCTGCTGGAAACTCTTGCATCTTCAAGCAAGAGTTGAGGCAAACATGGGATTATTATTTACAAAAATTTGGAGCTTGTTTGGAAATGAAGGTAAGAAAGCTTCATTAAGTTCTCTTAAATTATCAGTAACAAATCTGGCAATTTTTAAATTTTATTGTGTATGAAACTTAAATGCTAGGAGATATAGTATTAGTGAATGTACATTAAAATCTCACGCATCCTTTGGCAGAAATTGCGAGATATTTAATCATCTTGGTCTCTTTTATTGTGTATTGTGAACAATACCCAATAGAGCTTTTGGGGATGTCTAATTATAAGATTATTTTATAGAACTTGATTCTCCTTCTTCAGGTCAGTATATAACATTCTCTGCATGAACTATTTTTTGCTTTTTAATGTACCAGTAATTATGCTTGATACTTTAACATTATTACACTGGGTTGTGAGACATAGATTAACATGCAACATAGTCAGTTATTGAACCCTTTGGTGTCTGGGCATCTCATGTGCGTGTTGCGCTCTCATATAAATTCCAGTCTTCTGTGGTGCCCGTCTGAATTCTGGCGCCAAAGGGTTAGTCATGTTCTAGATCATTAAGGTCAGTTTTTTTCCTAACTGCTTGTTATTAGTAAAAAGTCTTGCTTCTTGGTTGCAAGTGAGCTAGTGACAGGTGAAGTAGCAGGGTTACTGCCTGTTGATACCCTGGTCATGCTTTATGTGCTGAAATTTCTTCATCTGTCAAGGTAACACTTATCAAACTGTGTGTAGATCATCAGTTTAAACAGGATATAACATGAGAAGGTTCAGAAGATGTTATTTGAGAAGTACTTAACCAGTTTGCTCCAGTAGCATGTATTGTGATCTGTCTTCATTTGTGCATCTGTGTTCAGCAGATGGATTTTCAGCTGTGTTTACTGGCCTGTCATTATGTTATTCCTTCTGATTTCCACTGTTTTAACAGACTCCACCATGTACAACCATTCTGACATCTCAGTCAACATTAAACAAACTATGTATCTGATCCAGCATTGCTAAACAACCTGTGGATAAGTTAAGGTCCTTAAGTCTCTTATCATTTTGTATGTTTGTGAGTGCATGCATGAGGCATATAGTTTCATTAGACCCTAAGGCATGAGAAATGAATTCTGAGAAAATTAGACTTTTGTGGGAACCATTTCTTTGTTTACATTCATATTTTTTTGGCTGGAATTAAACATGTAAGTAGCTGAAGACACTGTAAATTTGCTTTGCATTAATTACGGATACTGTGTTGTGTGTAAAAGGAGAATGAAAGCGTTCTGTGCAGCAGTTTGTTTTTGTTGCTGTAATTCAGCATAGTATTAAAGCACAGCTAGAACAGATTTGGTGTGATGATCAGTATAAGTTACGTGTCTGCAGCGATACAGAAATCAGTGTATATAAGTTACTGTGAAAATTGGTGCCTTCAACTTGAACTCATTTCACACAATTGGAATTTCCAGCAAATTTCTAAAGTGTATTGATTAATATTGTGCATGAATGTAAATGTATATATTATTTTAACACTTGCTGCTGACACAGAAGGTGATCAAGAGGTTAGCTTTCTGTAACGTTATTGTTCTACAGGCCATGCAAGAATTGTCAGAATGAATTATCCAGACTTGGTAACTCCTATTGGAGAGAACTCAGGAAGTTCCAAAAATAAAAATGTTTGAATGTCTCTTGATATTTATTCAGAAGAGTTTACCCTGTGACCTGCTATGATGGCACAGAGGGCGAGTGGAATTACAGTTGTACTCTTTCTTTAACCATGGTGCTAGATTGGGTGGGGGGGGTTCATCAGTGCCATGCCCCAGCCGCTTTACCTCCAGGGATGACCTGGTATCCATTGCATAGGAGACTGGGTGGTCCCCAGGCCTGGTCTGGATGGATGCAGAAAATTTTACCCCCACCAGTATATCTTATAAGACAGGTTTTATAGATTGGTTAGTTTGCTGGTAGGGAGAGGTTTCAGTGATTTCTGTATGGGTTGATGTGTTTTACAGAGCACAAGATTGTGATGGTGGGGCTGGACAATGCAGGGAAAACTACAATACTCTACCAGTACCTGATGAATGAAGTTGTTCACACGTCCCCCACCATAGGTTCAAATGTTGAGGAAGTGGTTTGGAAGAACATACACTTCATCATGTGGGACTTAGGGGGTCAGCAGTCCCTTAGGGCTGCATGGAGCACTTATTACAGTAACACAGAGGTATGACAACTGTGCAGTGCGTGTATCAATATAAGAGGGCATTTTGAAACTTTATGCTGAGATTTGTTACAGTCTAGTCATAATCTTATGGCAGCATGCATATGGACTGATGTACAAGAGGTTTGGCGAGGGAGGGGGCAAGTGCTTGGAAGGAGTGAATATGACTTTAGCAATGTCACCTGTTTCTCAAAATGTATGTTTGTGTTTTCACATCACTGCAGCAGTTCTTGGGTTGGAGTCCACTGATAATGGAAGTATTTGATATTTGTTGTAGATTACTCTTAGGGTTTCTTATCTCAGACATTGCTATAGTATTAGTGTGAGTGTTCTGTGAAGAACATTGTTTTGTTTGGTGAATGCTGGGAAACATACATTGATGTGCAGTGTCCAACTGATTGTAACCAACTGACACAACGCCCCTGTAACACCTCCTGTGGACAAGTCCAAGTCAAGCGACTCAACTCAGGTCTTTGCGCAATGCCATAAGACTGTGATTGGACTCTTTTAAGTCTTACTGTTGCTGAGGATAGATATGTCATGGTGGGATTATTGACCATCAATTTTATGCATATAATGCAATAGGAAGTAGTGACGTGGATGGTATTGAAAGGAAATGTTTTGCTAGCTGAATGATATACCATAATTTAATGAAATGCTGTAGCTTAGGGTTGTGCAGGCTTATATAAGCGACCATGCTGTTTTATATGGCCTGCAGAGTAATGGGAAATTTTGGCTTCTCCAAGTATTACGTAAGTATACTTCCATTTATTTAAATTAATTCACTTTTGTTTTTAATTACTGCCAATGAGTTTGCTATAATATCACAACTCTACTAGTTACATGCAACATCTTTTTCTGAACGCTGTGTATGTTGTTTAGCAGGCACTTGATGAGTGTGCATTAGGTAAACTGCTGACTGCAGATTTGTGACAAAATTGAATTTAAAAATGTTGAATCTACCACAGTGGCACTTTAAGATTGGGTGATCCAAATTTTAAGAACTAATAAAGGACTTAAGATAAGTATTTCTGTGTTGTACTGAAAGTGACCCAAGAGTTCATCATCACAAAATTCTGAAAGATATATATTGGTACATAAGTGCATAACTGAACCACTTGAGCGGAATGTAATGCTACATTGTGTACATGTAACAGATGTTGCAATAGCATCCAGACCACTCCCACTTTGTATTCAGAAGGTCTGAGCTTCACGTTCCTCGCCACTGAGTAGATATCCTGACCGAGGTTGTGTGCCCTGATGTCTGCCCATGCAAATGTCATCAGATTGGCACCTTAAACCAGTTTTTTCCATATCCAGTTCATGATTCAGTCGTTGTATCATTCAGTGCTATGTCGTCTTAGCACCTGAAAATGTAATTTGGTCACTTAAGATTAACCTTTTAAAGCCTAGCAGTAACTTTACGTGCCACCAGGTTTCAGATTAAAAAATCCTACATGGTGCCCACATTGTGTTTATGTGTTTTGTACGGATCTCAGAACAAACAGCAACTTTTGCCTTATAAAACATTAAGAGATTGGTTTTTATAACCGAAGTGGAGAGTGTTTACAGCGCGGTACGCACTGAGTCCTTATATAAAACAGATAAGATTTGTCTTTAAAGGGTTAAATATAAAAGGATTTTATGAATTTCTTTACTCAGAATAAATATAAATTTAGCAAGTTCTTGTGTTTTTTGCAGCAAGAAGTACTGTTACACTTGCCTGTGGCTAGTGTTCTGATTAATGTCTGCTGATTAGTACTGGGAGAACATAACAAGATGCATGACATTTCATATGGTGGGACCTAGGCTTCAGAAATCCAGTAATAACAAAATGCACTCATCCATAGTTTCACGATATGGTTCATATAAATTATATTTATTATGGGAAAAAGCTTCTCAACAGTGCATTAGTTTCAGGAATAAAGGAAACATCAGTTGTTTTTTTAATCTGATAATATCATGAGACTGAAGTAAAAATGTACTTTCTGTTGGTCTCCAATAATTCACTGTTTGTGAATGGAGAGTGCATTCCTAGATCCCTGGTGGGATATTACACATTCTCATACACACACACACACACACACACACACACACACACACACACACACACACACACACACTGGAAGTGCTGCAATGTCAGGAAGACACAGAAAAGCACTGCAATAACAGCAAATAAAATTATTCTCTTTCCACAGTTTGTGATTGTGGTTATTGATTCCACTGATCGTGAGCGTCTAGCAGTGACGAGGGAAGAACTGTACCGAATGCTGGCTCATGAAGAACTTTCAAAGGCAGCTGTTCTCATATATGCAAATAAACAGGATCTGAAAGGTTCCATGTCGGCAGCAGAAATTAGCAAACAACTAGATCTCACATCAATAAAGAAACATCAGTGGCATATCCAGTCTTGTTGTGCTCTCACAGGAGAAGGGTGAGAGGATTTTTAAAGTTTGTCTCATGGTACAAAGAAGAGAGTTACTTTTTCTCCAGCTTGGCATATCCAGCATGCCTAAGCCCATCATATGTGAATATTCAGTTATGTACGAATGTGACGTGAGTTGCTTGTATTAGAAGTACACTGAGTCTTATAAGATGCTGTAAAATGATGTGATCTTCCATTTTTCGTACAAAGGTTATTTTGATGATGATAATTAGAGAAAAAGTCTACTTCTGGACCTTAAGGAACATGCGACACAACAGTCATTCATTATTAAAACCAATATACACAGCAGCACCTGCCATTATCATCTTATTATTGTTGTTCTTCAGTTAGCTGATTGTTTCTGCTATGCAAGTTCAGAATTTTTCTTGTTTAAAACTTGCATTTATGCCTTAAATTTGGCTCAGTGATTGTCACTAAAATGTGGCCGTTTGGCAATAACTGTATCTAAAATATGTGTCATTTTACCTGCATTGTTCATTCATATGTCAGTTTTCTAGATATGTTATTCTTAGGCTTGATAAGACTTTATGCAGCCTTATCCATCTATAATGTGAGGAGCACGTTTAGGTCAGGGTAATTTATGACAGTGGCCAGGGAATTAGCTAAGTACAAGTTAGATTTAGTAGGTGTACTGGAGGTTAGGTGGAACAAAGAAGGGACTGTAAGAGCCGGGGAGTATACTTTTTTCTATGGCAAAGGGCAGGAAAATCATAAGTTGGGAACAGGTTTTTTTGTACACCAGTGAATAGTATCAGCAATCAAGAGAGTGGAGTTTGTTAGCGATAGCATGTCATACATAGTGCTGAGAGGTCGCTGGTGTAATATCATTGTTCTGAATGCGCATGCACCAACAGAAGAGAAAGGTGATAATTCAAAGGACAGTTTCTATGAGGAATTAGAAGGGGTTTTTTATCATTTTCCTAAGTACCATATGAAAATTCTCTTAGGAGATTTTAATGCAAAAGTGGGGAGAGAGGATGCTTTCAAACTGTCTATTGGGAATGAGAGTTTACGTCAGGATAGTAACGATAATGGTGTTAGAGTAGTAAACTTTGCCACATCAAAGAATCTAGTTGTTAAGAGCACTGTGTTTCCGCACCGAAACATTCATAAATACATCTGGACCTCTCCTGATGGGAAGACTCACAATCAGGTCGATCACATATTGATGGATAGGAGATGGCATTCCAGTATACTCGATGTGCGATCTTTCAGGGGAGCTGACTGTGATACTGATCACTATCTGGTGGTTGCAAAAGCTAGGGAAAGACTGGCAGTAAGTAAACAAGCAGCACAGAAGTTTGATGCAGAGAGATTTAATCTCAAGAAGCTAAGTGAACTAGAGGTTATGAAACAGTATCAGCTTAAGATCTCAAACAGGTTTACAGCTTTGGAAAACTTAAATGTTAGTGAGGACACGAATAGGGCTTGGGAAAACATTAAAAAGCTCAGCTCGAGAGAGTCTAGGTCTACATGAACGGAAGCAGTATAAACCATGGTTTGATGCAGAATGTGCAGAATTTGTAGATGAAAGGAAGCAGGCTAAAATTCAGTGGTTACAGAATCCAAACCAAAATAATGGAGATAATCTGCACAACGTAAGATGTGAAGCTAGTGGACATTTCAGGAGCAAAAAGAAGGAATATCTGAAAGCTAAAATTAATGAACTTGAAACAAACAGTAAGAACAAGAATATCAGAGACTTGTATAGGGATATCAATGAGTTTAAGAGAGGGTACCAGCCTAGAATTAATGTAGTAAAGAATGAGAAGGGTGACCTGGTTGCAGACTCCCACAGTATTTTGGCTAGGTGGAGGAATCATTTCTCCCAACTGTTGAATATGCACGGGGTTAATGATGTTAGGCAGACTGAAGTACACACGGCAGAGCCACTAGTGCCTGAGCCCAGTGCCTTTGAGGTAGAGACGGCTATTGAAAAGCTAAAAAGACACAAATCACCAGGTTTTGATCAGATTCCAGCAGAATTGATTAAAGCAGGGGGTAGGATAATTCCGTCTGAGATCCATAAACTTATTATTTCTATTTGGAATAAGGAGGACTTGCCTGAGGAATGGAAGGAGTCAGTCATTGTGCGTATTTATAAGAAGGGAGATAAAACAGATTGTAGTAACTATCAAGGCATATCACTTTGGCAGCTACATACAAAATTCTATCCAACATTCTTTTGTCAAGGTTAACTCCATATGCAGAGGAAATTATTGGGGATCATCAGTATGGATTTCAACGTAACAGGTCAACTACTGATCATATATTCAGCATTCGTCAAATACTTGAAAAAAAATGGGAATACAATGAGGCAGTGCATCAGCTATTTATAGACTTCAAGAAAGCCTATGATTCAGTTAGGAGGGAGGTCTTGTATAATATTCTCATTGAGTTTGGTATCCCCATGAAACTAGTAACGTTAATAAAAATGTGCCTAAGTGAAACGTATAGCAGAGTTCGGGTAGGCAAACATCTGTCTGACATGTTTCCTATTAAGAATGGGTTGAAACAAGGAGATGCTCTGTCGCCATTACTTTTCAACTTTTCTTTAGAATATGCCATTAGGAGGGTTCAGGCAAACCAGAAGGGCTTGAAATTGAATGGTACACATCAGCTTCTGGTTTATGCTGATGATGTTAATATATTGGGCGGAAGCATACATAGTATAAAGAAAAATGCAGAAGATTTAATGATTGCTAGTAAGGAGATTGGTCTAGAAGTAAATGCTGAGAAAACTAAGTACATGGTCATGTCTCAAAATCAGAATGCAGGACACAATCACAACATAAAGATAGATAATAAATCCTTTGAAAGGGTGGAAGAATTCAAATATTTGGGAGCAACCCTAACGAATCGAAACTCCATTAATGAGAAATTAAGAGCAGATTGAAGTCGGGGAATGCTTGCTATCATTCGGTACAGAATCTTTTGTTGTCCAAGTTGCTATCCAAAAACATAAAGATTAAGGTATACAGAACTATAATTTTACCTGTTGTTTTGTATGGGTGTGAAACTTGGTCTCTCACACTGAGGGAGTTCGAGAATAGAGTACTGAGGAGGATATTTGGGCCTAAGAGGGACGAGGCAACAGGGGAGTGGAGAAGACTACATAACGAGGAACTTAATGACCTGTACTCGCCACCAAATATTATTTGGGTAATCAAATCGAGAAGAATGAGATGGGCAGGCATGTAGCACGTATGGGGGAGGAGAGAGGTGCATACCGGATTTTGGTGGGGAGACCCGAGGGAAGGTGACCACTTGGGAGACCCAGGCAGAGATGGGAGGGTAATATTAAAATGGATCTTCAACAAGTGGGATGGGGGCATGAACTGGATTGAGCTGGCTCAGGATAGGGACAGGTGGCGGGCTGTTGTGAATGCGGTAATGAACCTTCGGGTTCCATAAAATGCGGGGAATTTCTTGACTAGCTGAGAAACTGTTAGCCTCTCAAGAAGGCCTCTGCTCCGTGTAGTTAGTTAGTTAGTTAGTTAGTTAGTTAGTTATCCATCTATAATATAATTACCTGGCATCTAAACTACCAACATGGTGGACGCTTAACATGTTCAGGTCTGAGCACCACTTAATAAAATGTTATATAGTCATAGATGTTTGGTGATAGGTAATTTGATGACTGCTGATGAATCATAGTAGGAATGATAAATTTGGTTCGGTAATTGTTTATAAACATATACATTTTATTCCATTGTGAACCTTTGAACTAATGGTTGATGATTTCTGAATAGTGCAGATCAATAGCAGCAGACATTTTGTGCAGAGAAATACTTCATAACTTTAATTCGTGCTTGTCAGACTACTCTTCACAAAATTAAGCATTTATTGGGTGTCAACATCTCTTTGTTCTTATGGCAGTGGTCTAGTTTTCCTAGCCTGTGTATGCCAGGTGAAGTCTGAATTCATTTCTGAGGTGGGAACACCCATGAATTGGATCTATTTGGTCCCAAAGATAATATGATTTGAATTGTGTCTGAAACATCACAGTTCATGATCCTCTTCTTATTATTAAATTTGCAATATTTGTGTCTCTTTTTTTCAGTTTGTACCAAGGCTTGGAATGGATATGTAGTCAGCTGAAGAAAAAGTGACATCACGACTACTTCTAGTGACTTTTTTGTCTGTTTGTGTGATATCATGAAGTGAGTCAGCAAAGTTCGTAAGATGCAGAATGTTTTGGCTGAAACATTTGTTAACTTTTTATGTGACCTTATTATTGGTCTGTATTTTAATAATTTGAGGTTAGAAGTGGGAATGCCTGTGAGCTGATGAGTGGAAGGAACATCTGACCATCACATGTTAGTTTGGAAAACTGTAAATGTGAATGTAGGTGTAAGTTAAAGAGTGATTGTTGAACTACAAATGTAATTTAAGCAACTGTCAAGAGGCTGTGTTTCAGTAGTCTTGCCACTCACAGACAGTGTGGCATTCACAATTCCAGAATGTTCGTTGTAACAGATGTTAACTATATGGTATATCCCATTCAGTGACTGCAGTACAGTCTGAACTGTAGAAAAATATGACAGTGATAGGACTGTTCTGCAAAACTTATTCTTTTTCTTAACTCCTAGGTTGTTACACATTCTTGTTTGATTAACAGTGAAATCAGGTATTCATGTCTTCTGGATGTGACACTGTGTCATCAGGTGCATGGTTCGTGAGCCTCGAAGGATCATAGTGCATTCATCTTCAGGGCTCAAATAGTCAAAGTAGAATGAATTTTTTCTTTTTCTACTTGACCCTTGAAGATGAAGGCACTACTTTTCTTTGAAATGACAGGAACCACTCACAACGACACAGTGTCACGTTGCATAAGACTTGAACCCTCAGCCACATTGCTGTCAGGACCTCATGTTTTGCAACAGTGAAACGTCTCCAGTGCACTCGTGATTATTTCTGTGTGATGATGGTAGCATAGAGGTGGGGTCTCTGTGATCGCAGTGGAGTAATTCCAGTCTTTCACACTGAATCCTGTCCGAGCCAGATAGGTCTAAATGTGGAATTGATAAAAATGATACAGAGTTCTCATTTTTTATATCCCATATAAATATTTTATAAGGAGTTTTGTGCTTTCTTACCAATGTTACAATAAGTTGTGTGAAAATGAAAGCATTTGCCAGTGCACAGGTCTATAGATCCTGAAGATTGGTTTCTTTCTTTTTGTGATCTGTAGAAGTGAACTGTTTGGTGCTTGTCTTGGTTTGGTTTTGCGAGATTTGATATGCTTGTACCCATCCAAGTTGTGGATATAATTCACTGAAATACCATTGTAACACGAAGAATGATTCTTTGAATTGGCTTTGTGATATTCTACCGTATTTGGGTATTATTCATTGCCTGAGATGTACTTGATACATACATTGTTTCAGAACTTAGCTCTGTTTTCAATCTTCATGATTGGTTTTTGTTGCACTTAAAACATACTTTTATTCATCCAAATTGATTTGTGAAGAACCAGATTTGTGAAGCAAATTGAACTGGCTTAGCATTAAGCCCAATAGTGGCCTGTCAATGTAGAGTTTAGTGCTTTGGGTTTTGAAACCACAGTCTTCGTGGTGGTTAGTGCTATTTCAGAGGAATCCGCTGCCCCCATTCTTAGAGTAGGAGATCGATATGGCACGTTCCTCTGAAATGTCGGTAACTGTCTATCAGACTTCAGTGTTTAGACTCGGAGCACTGCACTGTAAATTTTTCTGTACAGTGGAAACATCAATCTTATGTGTCTGTTATTTTAACAGCACTGAATCTCCAGGTTCATATATGTAATAATTCTTGGACTGGTTGACCCAGAGATGAAGGCCCTGTGAGCATTTTGAAATATCAGAAACTATTTACCCAGGGACTCAGTGTAAGAGCCCAAAAGACTGGAGTCTTCAGCAGTGCCACTTGGTGAACCTCAAATCTCACAGCGTATTTTGTTATTTTATTTACTCTCTTTGTGACCGGAAATGGAATAAAAGTCCAGAACTTGTTTCATTACCAGCAGCGACAAAACAGCTACAGTAACAGTTAGATCCAAAAAGGACGAAAATAATTCAAAATATTGGTAAATTGTTCAGAGGACTGCACGTGCTTAACTCAAGACAGGAGTTGAGCCAGCTCCAGAAATCTTATGTATATCAAATATATATCAGAGTGGAGCATGTCCATCATGATGGTGTTGCATGGCGAAAATATAAGGGTTCTTTGATAAATAAGCAGACAACATGTATTGTTGTGTTATGTGTAATGTTAATCATTCTTCTGCTGTCCGACAAAGGTCACTACTGACCACGATCGGCACACATCGTAAGCAGGCTGCTGTGTGTGATCTCTGCACAACAGCATGTTGCTCATTGGAGGACAGTCATGGATTTGTACAGTCCGGTTATTTATCAAACAACCCTTATACTTGTTATTGGCTGGTGGTGGTGGTGGTGGTGGTGGTGAGGGCAGGGTGCTTGTGCACAAAAATGTTTGTGCCCACGTTCTGGGCTGTTTTAATGAGGATAAATTGAGAAAATGAATACTGATGATACATTTTGGTATTTAAACTCATGCAGACAAAGAATTTGAGGTAGTGAACTACACAGCTGCCATAAGTCTTATGAACTGTGGGTGTAGTTTTCTATTACATATAATTTCCACCATGATCTGTACATTAATTTTCTACCTAAGAAGGTCCATTAACCCTTTAAAGACGGAACGTATCTGTTTTATATAAGGACTCAGTGCGTACCGTGCAGTAAACACTCTACACTTAGGTTATAAAAAATAATCTGTTATTGTCGTATAAGGCAAAAGTTGCTGTTTGTTCTGAGATCCGTACAAAACACATAAGTGCAATGTGAGCACCATGTGGAGTTTTTGAATGTTAAACTGGGTAGTACGTAAAGTTACCGCTAGGCTGTAAAAGGTTAATGAAGTTGCTAATCTCTCAACACAGGCTGGACAGAGTTAATGATTTTGCACCAAAGAACTAATGAGATCTATCCAACTCGCTAAACTTTTTAACCCTTACTGGCCCACCTTGAGTTATGCTTGACAGTGCATCCTGTTGTACCAAGGTGAATGTAGAGCTCATTTTGATGCCTTATTTTTACTAGGTGTATGTTGGTTTCCGTGATCATCTGCCAACAGTTGGCTGCTCTTTTGACACTGAAGTTTAGGTATTTTTGGGAAAATTAACTTGGGCTGACTATTGGAACTCACAGAATGATTTGGAAAGCAAGGGGTTAAAAAAATAATGAGTAGAAGTATCCACGCAATTACTAGTATTGCGCCATATTGTACTGCAAGTTTACATAAGTTGTGAAAAATTATGGAGGTGTATTACATTTTCTGAACATTTTTCAATGTGGGAAATATTTCACACATATCTGTAATAGTGGCAATCCGCAACAGTATGTTGAAAGCTTATTCTGTCTTATGAAGCTTAGTTCTCACTCTGTTATAAGTTATTATCTCATATTTATTACTTGTTTTACTGCAGCTGACAGTTTTTATCATTAAATGATTTATGGTTGTGTTCTGATGTTACATTGAAAGGAATAAAAAAAAAGACCACCAAAATCGTCTTTAGTGGATAAGTGTCAGGTCCGTTAGTAACCAGGACCTCTTGATTGGCTTCTCATCAAGTACTGAATATTTGTTTCACATGTCCAATGTTGGAGCTTCATCAGTTTAAGGGTAGGGGAGGATGACTTTTATGTGCGAATCCTATTTGTGACATGTCATACCTTTCTTCTTACTCTGTCATTATATGTAGGCAGTGGAGTGTACTCAGACTACACTGCAGAATAGAAGAAATTTGAAAGAACACATCGGGACACTGACTAGTAATACAATCCAAAGTAACGTCATGGAGAGAATCCTTTCTCAGAAGCTGTTGACTTGGATTGTCAAGAAATTTCCCAACTTTTATGGACTGTGAAAGTACATCGCTGTGTTCACATCAATGGACAGGAATGCCAAGTTCTTTCTTTACTTCATATTTTATGACTAAAATTTTGTATGTATTTGTCACATTTACAGTTGTGTACGATATGTTTGTACGTATCTTATTCCTTATTTTGATCACTCCAATAATATTTGGTGAGAAGTACAAATTATGAAGCTCCTCATTACATACTTTTCTTTGCATACGAGTAAGAATAATTTTCTTGTAAGTTTTCAGGCTTTCAGGGTGGGTGTTGCTCAAATAATAGTATTCAAGGGTATTGCATTGTCTAGGGCAGGCCTGGCCAACATGCGAGGAAGGTATTTGCAGCCTTCAGTCACCTGAATAGTTTCAGTAATACAATTTAACGAACATTGTATGATAGACATTGTTTTTAATATAGATTATTGTAATAATATAATAGGTCTACAGAATGTGACATGACAAATTTACTAGCAGAGGAGGTGTTTAAAAACTACAACTTAACCACTTTTAACACAGGACACAGTAAACAATGCTCTGTGTTTACTGAGTTTAGTACAGCCTACTACCTTGTCATTTAGCTGTACATTCAGTAACTTACTGTCTGCAAAAAGGTGTTTAGTGAATTCAGTCCTCCCCCTTAATATATGTAAACTCAAGTGCAGCCCTCGGACAAGTCTTTAACAAATTGTGTGGCCGTCCTGTGGGTTGAAGTTGGCCAGCCCTGGTGTAGGGTAAATTTGTGTTTATGTTTTGGAGGAATGTGCTGTCTCCATCTTCAGGGTGACTGAATTTAATTCAGGTGAATGCTGATGTGATTGGGATGATGAAATATGTTGTGTGTAACCTTCATATGTATTCAGTACATTTCCTCCTCCAAATTACTTCAGCATCTGCTTGAATCAAATTTATTTACCCTGAATTTGGAAGCAGAAAATTTCTCCAGAATGTCAGAACAAATAATCATACACTGTGTAATAATTTAGAGGACAATCATTTTAATTACTCTCATCACTCTTAAGTTTAAATCTTCTCATGTTGTTCTTGAACCTGAACTGTGTTCTTCCCTGGCATTGTGAGACTGCTTCATACCCATACAAAACAAGTAAATTATAATTTTGTATACTTCGTAACTTACCTTATTTTTAATGTTTCTAGATAGAGATACAAAGACATATTCTGAGCTAATTGGTGACAAGTTTTAGAAATATAATCAAAACAGTGGCAAGGTAGGCATATAACACACTGGTTCCGTCTGGTACTGATGATGATGACGGCCTGTATTGAGAAAGTTGGTAACATTTTTACTTGGGTGCAGAGGACATGAGAATATATCCTTCCACTCCTTTTGTTGGGTGTGACTTGAAATATTGTAAAAATCAATTGATGGTAAGCACACACATAGACTGTTGTGTGATATGCTGTATTCCCTACAAGGTGAACATGTTAATTCTGTTTACACATGCATTTCAGCCTGGAAGCGTTACGGACTTCGGATTTGTCCTCATTCCGTTTGAGCCAAATGCTGTGTTGGTTCTGTCAAGTAGCATGGTTACTTGCAACTGTTCATGGACCATCTCACATCTTGTTATATCAGTTCGTGCAAATCAGTTATTTTTTGTAACATGGAACATAGGGATATGAGTGAGAGCATGTTTTTGTAAAGCTTATTGGAAACAGTTTATTACATGTGCAAGGCAATACAGCAAATATGTGAGGGCATACACAGAAAAAAATGTTGGTTACAGTAATGTTTACCCATGTACACTAACCTTATTCAATGGAGACAGAGGCAGTCAAGATATAACAAACTTCAAAATATGTTGTTGTTCAAAAATTTGTTTTTAAATTTTGAAATGTATAATAAGAGAATTCTTTTACTCTTCCCCTGCCAAAATGAAGTTCATGTACAACATTTTCTGGACTATAAGACATTCATATTTCAGAGAAAAAATTTTAGGGTAGACAGATATTATTATTTGCCAGGAAAAGAAACAGTCTTATGCTTCAGAAAATGCAATAGGTACAAGCAGTACATGAGTAAATATATTCTTGGATGATCTCTCTCCTATTTAAACACTCCATGAAGTGGAATGTGTTTGTATTTGAACAGCATTTCACTTTTGTGTAAATGCAGCGCCACTGTGATGTCTGCACATTGATATGTGATGCGCATTCCAATGTACTGTGCAGTGTGTGCGTGGGATATGCTTTCAGATACTGTCAAGTGTCATAGCACAACAAAAGAAAGGATGTTCCAGTGTAATGTGATTACACTTCTTATTGATATACCACTAATTCAAAATCTCATTTTTTAATTAGATGAATTCAGATTTTTGCAGCAGTTAAGTAATGATGTTGATCCTGTTTTTGAGAAATGACATCAGGTAGAAATGAGTTATATAATCAATGTTTTCAACCCTTCAGCCCTTCCTCATGCAACAGTCAGAAATTGGAACAAGAGTGGTTGCTGGGGATAACAGTACATTAAATTGTTAAAGATATTAGCCATACTGGGAGGATACATTAAATCTAAAGCAATGATGCAGACATCTTCAACACTCTGAGCCAGTAGGTTGTGCTCAGTGCACATGCCCTGTATTGTAAATACTCTGGAGAAAACCATTAACTGTACAGTCATATGAGTGATTTAGCACCTGTTGTTTTGCATACCACGGCAATGAAATTCAAGTAACATAAGCCAGTAAATAATCTGCAAGTCAAGTACCAAGGAAAACCTTGAGGACGCACCAAAAAATCTGCTGTGGAAAAGAACATGTCCTCACTGCCCTGGATACCCAGGACCATGCTTGGAATTGTGTTTTGGACAGTTTCATCAGTGAAGTCAGTATTTTTCACTGTGACAAAGTTTTGCAAGTTTTGTCATAGATGCTCAATTTCCAGTGAGTATGTTTCATGCACTTACATTGTTGTTTGCTAACACTGACGTCTAATTGTGTACATTAAAAAAAAGTGTGGAACAAGAATCATGATCTGTTGGTGCCCATTATGCACATCCACATTATAAGCCATTTGACAGGCTCCTTTGATTAAAATGAAACAGCAGAATTACTGTTATCTCACATAACTCTGTGAAAGTGCCACCGGCTAAAGGGTTAAGGCTGCACAAGCTGCCTCAAAGCAACCACACCGCTAGCAACCCCACCACCGCCTGGCCATACCAAAACCAATCATTCCATCTGACCTTGGATGCATACGTTTATCACGGATGTTCTATCCTTGACGACTCTTCGAAAATTGGCACGGCACGGGTACCTGCGATAATCACATTTGAGTGCGATTCTCGCGATTTTACTGCCACCTGGTACCAACAGTGAAGTTTTCTTTGGGATGCAAGTTCGTATTTGGATCCTTGGATATACTAAAGGAGAGTGGTCACGGTTGTAGTGGTAAATTATCTAAAATGGCGACGGAAGAACAGGCGGAGAAAATGGCAGAAAATAGGAAATACCCAAAGGAAGAGAAAGATCGGGATGTTGTAGATGTTGTTAAACCGAAACTGGATGATCCACCAAATTCGCGATTGTTCATAGTTTGTAACAAGAGTATTACTGAAGAGGAATTTCGTAATGCCTTCAAGAAGTATGGTACGATCGAAGAAATATGGGTCGTTAGAGACCGAAATACTGGAGAGCCGAAAGGTAACAAAGTAGCTCACAAATCGATGGCCGGCGGCTGTCTATAGATTCTTATGCCAACGTCTGTGTGGCCGGTAATGTATTAATGCTTTTGTTTTAGGTGTCACCTATATTAAGTTTGCAAAGACATCAGAAGCCGCACTTGCCCTGGAAGAAATGAACGGTTGTTGCATAGGTTCACATCCAAGACCTTTGAAAGTCATGATCGCACATAGGTAAGTGCCAAAAAATAAGTTCAGTGTTGAGTAATGCACTTTACAGTTGTGGCCTTCTAGATCTTCAGAGTCGAATTCATGCCAATATCATTTGGGGGTTGGGGGGCGATACCTAAAGTTGAGTTTATGTGAACAGTCCTCATTAGTTGCAACAGCTGGCAGAAAGCGTTCACAGATAAACTGCCAGTATTTCAAGACAAGTGTTCTATCTCTGTAACCATTGTGGAAAGTACTTGTATACCGGGAAAACACTTGTAATTTTGGTACTTTGGGGGTATGTGCTGGAGAAGAGTCTGAGTTATGTGAATAGTTTCCAACGTCTTTCAACGTTCGAACAGATCTGGAGGGGCCAAATGATATCTGTATTATAATCTAAATCTGTTCTGTTTTTTCAGTCGTGATCAGGGCTCAAAACGTGAAATGAATGAGGAAGAACGATTGTTACGGTTGTTCTGTGTGGTACCTAAAACCACGACTGACCAGATGTTGCGGGATCATTTCAAGAAATTTGGAGATATAGATTATGTGTCTGTTGTTAAGGATAGAGAAACAAAGGAAAGCAAAGGGTTTGCCTATGTCAAGTTTCACAAGTAAGTATTTGTTTGTATATGTGCATGTGCGTAGATGTATTGTTTATAGACTTCTCTAGAACACACTTACTGTAGCAGACATTGTGGTTTATCAACCAACTTGAGTGACTGGCTGTACAGCAACATTTTATGATCTTTCACATTAACATAAGTTTGAAATTAATAAAGTACTAGGTGCACACATGTCTGTGCTTGCACACGCATGTGCTTATGAATACATTCTGATGAAATTTGGTAAAGACTGTAAAAGATACCATATTAATGTTGGTTCAAATTTTATGTTTTGGCTTAATAAATGCATAAGAGAAAATTGGATGTATGTATGTATAGGAGGAGTTTCAGTAATAATCATTGCCATTGATGCTTTGAGTATTTTGTGGTACATATTTTTCATACAGCACACTGTTTTCGAGATTTTCATCATCAGGTACCAAAGTGGGATCAGAAATACATGTATACCTTGTTGTGTTGCAGAAATACATGTATACCTTGTTGTGTTGCAGAAATACATGTGTACCTTGTTCTGTTGCAGGGTATCACATGCCGCCAAGGCATTTGAGGGTTGTGATCGATCATACAAAGCTGTGTTTGCAGAGCCCAAAAAGCAAAAGAATCCTTTTGACATATATGACCGCTTTAGTGGACCGCCATCAACTGTGTCTCTTCCGTCTTATGATGCTTCATTCTCACCATTCAGTGCCAGTATGTATCATACAAACTCCATAGTTTAAGGAGCTGGGTGTCAGGAGAAATGCCATAGTTACATACTTGTAGGTCATACTTCTGGTGTATAAAGAAGTCCATTAAATTTTCTTATTGTGAAATGTTTTACATAAATGCCGTTGCATTTTTCTCTCTGCATAGTTTTGATTCACGTGCCTGTGGCAGTGGATATTGTCTGCATAGAACCCATACGTGCACCGAAAACTTTAAATTGGTCAAAAAAGAGTTCACATTTTTTAAAGATAAATGAGACTTAAAAGGGGTTGGCAGTCATTACAGTTTTGGTCATAGTGTTAATCTTGTATCTTTTTTGTAGATTATAGTTTTTAATGGGGCACACAGTGGCGCAGTTGGTTGAGGCACTGCACTACAGGCCCGCAGGTCACGGGTTCGATTCCCGATGGTGTCATTGGAATTTTTCAAGGAAAATATCCATCCGGCCACACTATGGCCCTGGGGTCGACTCATCCTCTAGCTGAAATAAGTATCAGGGATATTTCCTGCAGAGTAAAGACAGCCTGTGCACAGGGCTGACAACCTTACCACCTTCATGTACCAATTGTCTGGAAGTCTTGAAGTCTCACCCTCCTGGAACTGTCTGGGCCTGTCCAGGCCTGTAATGGGATAGTCCTACCTTTTTACAGTTTTAAGTGGTCTCCTTGCTTTTAAAATAGGAAAAGTAATGAAGGTGGTGAGATGAGATAAGTATCGCAGTCAGGAACTTGTCTGTCATACCAGTGCTGCCATCACACATCAATGATGGTGTTTGCTACACTAAAGTCTGGAGCCAAGAAGCTTATGATATTCATTGCCATGTATGTTTGTGAATTAATGCAGCTTGAAAAAGAATTGTGATATTTAATGCTTCTGATGACTGGGAGATAATATTACAGCAAAAAAAATTGGAGAAATGGGAAGGTTGGACATTAATGATCTGAAACACAATATGTGAGGGGTTTACTAAATTATTTTCCAAAATCTGAGGATATCTCAGTTGTAGGTTCACCACTGGGATCATAACATGAGATTTTCCTCAAAACAAATGCCAGAATTTTGTCACCGTAAGGATCATAGCAGAAATGGAAATCATCTTGATATCTGCTGCTCTCTTCATACAGAAGGCGCAAATTTTAGCAATCCAGATGGTTACACTTCACTTCGAGTTATCGCGTCACCTAGCCTGAATCAAGACCAGTTGTGGAGGCTGTTTGACCTGGTCCCTGGATTGGATTTCCTTCATCTCGACACAAAATCGAGACTTGTATGTACCTTGCTACCTGCTTGACATACATTTGCTTATTTCATGTTCCACTGAATTGTATCCAAGTTTGCACACACTGAAAAAGTTTTGAATATAATAGAATTGTTTGGTTCATGGAGTTGTTTAGACAGCTTTTTTTTTTGAGGCTGAGGTATATGATTGTTCAAAGTGAAATGCAAAGCTTACCGTGTGTCACCATAACACTGGACAGTCATGCCTGTGCTACACTGCAGTGTTGTGCTTCATGTTACTGACTTGCATGTTTGTAATGCCAGAACTACATCTGTCATTCACAGCCCCAGATTTCTTTTTGCATGAATAGTTTTTGTGTAGTTTATTACTGTCACAAGACAATGTATTCAAGTTAAAGTGGCAATGGAACTCATTTATTCTCTAGGTTTCTTATTGTGATGAATTTTACTAATGATAAAACTGAGAAATGTTGTTGTACAAGAAGTACAAATCCAAATATACATTTTTGTATTTTTAGTTAAAAACAATAATGCATGGATTGCTTTTCCTGGTCATGTTAGTCTTAATATCATTTCTGCATCTTGGTACATACAAAAATAATGTCCTGGTTTGCCTTCTGAGCTTGGATGGGATTGCCCATTATTTTTGAGGTAGTAAATATTCTTTTATGTAATGCATTTTACTTGTGTTTGGAATTCCACCATGTCAGATTTTGAATTTCCTATCATGTCAGTTCTCTTTCAGCATGTAGGCTGATTGTCTCTTCGTGCTGCAGTTGTGATTGTTATTTTTTTGTTCAGGGAAAGGGGCACGCAATAGCTGTATACAGCAGCCCACAAGCAGCTGCATATGCTAAGGAGAAACTGCATGGGTTTGAGTACCCACCAGGACAACGACTGATTGTGAAGCCTGAACTAAACGTGCACAGTGACTTTCCTTTGTAAGTGATGAAAATTGAAAAATATTTTACATGTATGTTGATATTTTGCATTGTCTTATTTATGCCCTAAAATTTGGTAGGATAGCAGGTAATATTCAGGAACAGGCATCTGTATGGCAAATGTGATACAGTATAGGTTTTCTCAGAAAGTTGTAATTTTTTTGTTTGTGTTACATTTTTTCACAGTCTTGGACTTTAATAATTAGCAGCACTGTAAGTTAGTTTGTGAAACTTAGGAAGTAGTCTGTATTGCGTTATGACAAAACATACAAGTAATTTGTTATTAGCATTGTCACTGAATATGCATGTCATTGTTTCATAGGCCACATCCTTCCAGGGTGAGTACAATGGGGAGGAATCCATATGCTGGTGCAAGCGCCCCTCGGCTGCCCTCTGGTGTGGGACCTACCACAGCTGCAGCCCGAAATTCTGGCTTACAGACAGACCTTGCAACCCTTGCTGAAACTATTGCACAGGCCACATCCATCATTCAAGCAGCTGGGCTCACGCAAGGTAATGTCTTCAGTAAGGGTTTGTTGAATTTTTTGGCCTTCACCCTTCTAACAAGAGTGAAAGAATTACATCTGAGGTGGCCTAACTCCAGTTAATGTCTCCAGTATCAGTTTGTTGACTTGTTTGCCTCCTGGGTGAAGGACTCCACATCTAAGATCGGATTTTGTTGTTTAATGACAGAGATACTGGCATGGGTGCTGGGAATCTTTCCCTGGGAATACAGTGGCTGAGGTGTGAAGCTGACCAGCTGAGGGCAGTTAAGCATGCTCCACATAATTTTGGAATTACCAGACAGTTGGGGAAGAAGCATTTGTAACATTGCTTGTGCAGTGTAAAGCAGAGTTGTAAAAGATTTAATAACTAATTCCACGGAGTAGAGGCACTTCTGAAAAGTGAAAAGCTGCTGAGGTAGTTACTAAATTTACCGAGTTTTACAGAACCTGAATTTTCATTCTGATGTTGGCGAAATCTCACTCAGGGCCCCCATATCCTAAGCCAGATTAATCCACCACAAACACTCCCCATCCTGTGTCTTTTAAGATGCATCGTAATTGGTAACCTCCTGTCTGATCTTAAGTCTCTCAGATGTCCTGCTTTCAGCTTTTCAACTGGACAACCAGAGGGACCAGCAATCACAAATTATATTTTCAATGTCTTTTATTGTCCAAAACATGTAGCACATTTTGGGTGATAAAAGATACCATCTGAAAATACATTTATGATTAATGGTCCATCTGTTTGTCTATTAATACATTTCAATGGGGATGCCTCACCCGGAGTTTTCATACTGCACCTTTGTATGCATTTCTTTGCTCTCCTATGCATGCCACATACCTCACCCATTTCATTTTCCTGGGTTTGGTGATCATAATATTTGGTGAGGAGCAAAAATTTTGAAGTCCCTCATTATTGTGTATGATGTACCATCAAGTGCTATCTAGGCCCATGTTATCACTGTGGTAAGGACCAGTTAGGACATTGGAACCTTGGACAGAGAAAGTGCTAGCTGCTGACTGTAACTTTGTTACAAGAAGTACATGTAATCATGGGACAGCAGGTAATTGTGTCTGCTGCAGATGTGTGTGGTGAATTAACAAAATGGGGAGAGTGTAGTAGACTACAGTAGCATGGGCAGCATAGTAACCCTTGCACCCTGACTATATCCAATCTTTTGTGCAATCCTTTGCTTAGGTATTAGGCAGCCCTGCAGTTTGAACAAAGTGCAGTATCTTGGTGACAGCGATGTCTTCGAAGTCACCTGGTTGCAAGAAATGGTGGCCCAGGTGCCTAAATCTTAATACTGCTAGTGCCCCACAGTCACAAAGGGGCCTCTTACATGGTCAGTTCAGTTGTCTGTTCTGTTTCTGTTTCAGTTAAGGTATCAGTTAAACGTACACGTAAACAGGAAAACTGAAGCTCTGAACTGAAACTGACATGCGGCTCCATGGGTCAGCCTGAAGTTATGTCAGTTGTCCGATAAATGACCGTGTAAACAGACATGTCTGTTCGTGCCTTATTTGAATAGAGATTCATGTAGAATGCATGGTAAACAATGCGGAAAGATCACCATTTTATTCCTGGTTTTATTGAAACGTATCATAATTTTCCATGCTTCTGGAAGAAGACTGGCCCACAGTATCACAATACAGTTAAAAGAGAAAATGCTGACAAGATCTTATTAGAAGAGTATAATGAATATTATCCAAATGCGACAAAACAAAGTGTTTTAAGGAAAATCAACAGTGTTAAGTTGTGTCTACAACAAAGAATATAAGAAAATTAAAGACTCAGAGGGTAGTGGTGCAGGAACCGATGATATCTACAGTCCAAAGTACGTTCAAAGTGCATTCTTTTTGTAAATTCACGTGAGATAGTGACTGCCTTGTAAGATACCAGTCTTTATTGCATTTGGCTCTTTTGTTTCCTTAGCTTTTTTTAATGTTAAAGCCAAGGCAAGTAAAGTAAGCACTTCTTTGTCCATGTTTCACTCCGAATTTTATTAAGCACAAATGAGAACTGACATGAATCGTGTAATTACATCGCTCTTTCCAAGTGGAACTGAACTGAGACTGAAACGGAAGCTGAAGGAACAACCGAACTGATCATATAAAAGGCCCTAGAGAATATGTGAGGCCATTTCACATGCCTGTTTGCATCTCTTACACCTGAGACTGTCCACCAGCCTCAGTTTAAATACATGGCCTTTTAAATGACAGTGTCCTGTTAGCAGTCCTGTCATTATTATTAGCTGATTTCTGCTCAAGCCGAGTAATTTCTGAGCTCTTTTAGCAGAGAATGTTTTTAAGAAAACCTTTAGCCCACCTTTGTCCACGAATGGACCGCTAATCCTCATTGTTTTTCCCGCTCATCCAGGCCCTGATTACTGCCATGGCAACCTTTGCAGATATGCCAAGGGCAGTCTCTGGTCCCCTAAGTGTAAAGATAGCTGGTGTGTCACTGTAAGGCTTATATGCTCAAAGATCATTGTTTTCTGTGGCTGCAGTAGACTTCACTGATGTTTTGGACATTGTCATCTAGAGTGAAAGCTGTGTAATGTTTTGGAGAACGGATCTGTCTCCATCATCAGGCAGAAGGTTAATTGGGAGGATGACCTTGACATATGCAGTGGTTTCACAGGACAGAAATCAAACCATTAGGTGTTTATGACCAGTAACTGAGGTCTTCCCATTCAAAATGCATTGGAGTGAAAGTGTAGTCATGTCTTGTGAGGGTGAGTTAATTCTGTTATGCAAGATAGAGTTTTCGGTTGTTTTCTGGTTAGGGCTGTGTATAAGTTTGATTCTAGGATCATCACACACAGAACACCCAAGAAGTGGCAACTTGTGGAAAGTGATAGGAATGTTTTTGGACAGGATATATATGTTGTATCTGCGAGCTTTACCTGAAGATAGAGGACCACTATCCCTGCTGTCAAGGCCAGAGCTTTACTCCTGAGTAATGATCAGTGCACTGGTGGGCTCCTTAGAAAGAACAGGTTTCTAACACTGAGCATTCAGTCCTTTAAGTTGAATCTGTGATGATGGTGATGTTGGTACCATATAACATATGTTCCAGTGTTTGTTGCAGGTGGTGCGAACAGTACTGTGCAGACACGTGAAACATATGACCCAACATACTGCTCAGTTAAACTCCCTGGACCTCAGCCACTTGCACCCATGGATGCAGAAACTGCTGAAAGGTATGTAGATGTTATGATTTCTTTTATCATTGTCGTGATTGCGTTCATTTTCCTCAACCCTACCCACTTTTTCTGCTCCTGTCGTCACACATTCTTGATTCCAGTATTTGTCCCTGGAGCATTTTCATTATCCATGTGTCTCCTTTCACCTAGTTATTCATGCTCTGTTGTTAGAGAATATGATTTTATTCTCTAATGGTGGGGTAAAAAGAAGATATATGCTTGGCATGTGTGCAATAGTGGGCGTGCAGAGTTATGTCCTCGCATCCGTGTTTGAAGATTTGTTGATAGGGTCAGCGTTTAATCTTTTAAGTTGTAGCTACATTGTCTTTCGAAACAAATTTCAGATATTCTGGGTGTTTTATTAGCTTCACATTCCAGCTTCGTCTGCTTCAGTTAGGAACGTAATAGTATGGCGACAGTTAACTGACTGACTTCACAGTTGATGATGAGCTCCCCTTCTTTTAATGAAGACATGAGGTTGAGATACAATCTTCTGGGATGTTGTGCTGTGTAGTGTGGTTGTTAGATAGAATGTTTTGGAGGATCCTGCTGCCTGCATCCGTGGGATGCTGTGAGTGTGGAGTAGTTATAATCCATACATAATTAAGAAGAAATTATGTTGGTGAGTCAAATGAAAACTTTAAAAGTATTTGACCAGCTAATTTAGTGCTGATTGCTTTGGTACAACACTATTATTTTTCAGCAAAGTCCCAGATCTCTCATACACAGTACCTGCTTCTTGCCCATGCTGATAACTTGTTTTGCCTGCAGGTGCACCCAGTAGGGTCTCGATACTCAGGGGGTGTATTTTTAAGGTTTTGATGTGACTTGCTTTCGTATGTATGAATGTGTGTGATTTGGTGCTTGAACGTCCAGCATCATATTTTCATAATAGTTAAAATCAGAATTTTAAGCTGCTACATTTCTAAAAACAGTAGTCAACAGTACAAATTTTCAGTGTGGATTCAGTTGTAGTTTTCCAAGAACCTGGCATCTCTGGTGCCATAACTTGGAGCTTCAGAAATTTTTGCACACCATACCCTTTGTTCCCATTTTATTGAGCAGGCTGGCTCAGTAGTAATGTGTTACATTCATGGTGGAGATACTTGGTTCGGGTGTTGGTATAGAGACCTGCCTTTCCAGGTGAACAGTAGCACTGGAGAAGTGACCCTTTCCAAAGCTTTACTCCTTCCTCTCCTTTCATAATCATCTTTACACCCAATTTAGTGCTGTGTAATCTCTGCAGTTGAAACACTGTTATTAAATAACATAATATTTTGTTAATGTTTCAGGTTGTTCATAGTGTGCCACCCAGGGCCACCCCCAATGTATGCCATGAGAGATGTATTTGGCCGCTTTGGTAACCTCATTGATGTGTATATGCTTAGTGGAAAGATCTGTGGCTATGCCAAATATGCCAGCAAAGAATCAGCAGAACAAGCTATACAGGTAAGCACCATCTTTTGGTAACATGGTCACAGTAACGGTGTCCCATCAGTTTTTGGCATTTTTAAAATGAATGTTTTAAGTACAGGCACTGATTGACTTACAATTTCACATTACACGATTTTTGAGACATAATGCAATTTTAACAAAGTTAAAAACTTGCAAAAAGATTTGTGAAAAGTGTGGGGCGCCCCCCCCCCCGACCGCTGCCCTCTGGGAATGAAAGCACAATGAGATGCAGGTGTGGAACAATACTGCCTGGCCATAACATAGACATTGGTGTGGTCATTCTGCAGCCTATCACATTTCCAGTGTGTTGGAGTCTGGATTTCAGCAGGCATGCCTCGTATATCCATATGTAGTTGACAATATGTATGCTGATACCAGACTTGCACTGGACTTTCTGGAACATGAATACTCCATAAGTTGGGGTGTATCTGTGATGGTGTAAAGCGTGCTGTACTTTTAGTGGGAAGATCTGATAATTTCCTTGTCTGCTTTAAGATTTCTACAGATGACCCTTTCATTGACCCATTCGTACAGATTGTAGTAGCCCTTGAGGGACATGACAAAGTCAGTTTCACTGAAGATGCACATCATGAGCTTGAGATGTTCTTGAAGGACAGCTCAGTAATAAGTTATTCTGCTATAAGGCTAACTTAAAATTGGCGAAAGTTAAGGCAGCAATGCCAAGTGAACCATAGGTACAGCTCAGCTCCTTCATAACAACAGATGTTCTGAGCATTCATTCTTACAGTTACAGCTATAAGAATGAGTTGTTACATGAGGACACAATAATGACAGAATTTCAACTCTTCAGCATTCTCCTCTTCTCTAAAGTGCCTAGACAAACTCTAGGGCCCAGCCAGCCTCATAACGTGTTGTGGGTACTGGCGGTTGTTTCCCCAGCAGTAAAGTAGTTGGGGTGTGAGGCTGACCACTCACCTCAATCCAGTGCCAAAGTTAGGAATGAGTGGAGCCATATCTCCCCTCCCACTGTATGCCTTCACTGCATGCACAATGGAAACTTTACATTTTACCTTTGTCGTGTGTGTGTGTGTGTGTGTGTGTGTGTGTGTGTGTGTGTGTGTGTGTACATGTACACACACACACACACACACACACACACACACATATATACATGAAGCGTGGTTGTTACAAACTGAAATTGTATGTGTAGCTTGTACCTTGACAGTTTTTTGATTTACGGTTGGCAACATGGGTTACACTGCATCCTGTTTCTGGCAGTTGTTGTGTCATTGGTGTGTGTAATCAGTTTGTATCTTGGTTGTAATTGAAACAGTATTTCCAAGGAACATTATTAGCATTCCAGTGAACCTGCTTGCAGGTCGCCATTGTATAGTAGTTACTGCTGGAGGTACATGTTTAGAAGGAAATATTGCTGTGACCATTACATGCAGTCCTTGGTATGTGGTCCAAGTTTGTGCAGTATTGCCTGCAGTTTATCGCTTTAAGTATGTGACAGGTGTAGTAACACCCCTACGTATCCTATTAACATTAACAGTGGATCTTATTGCAGACACTTCACGGCCAAGAAGTATGTGGGGTCAGGTTAAAAGTGATGGCTGCCGATCCCCGGAGTGATGACCGCAGGAAGCGCCAGCGTGTGGATGATCATGATCCTTAGAGGTAAGTTCATGTCTCATAATGTGGTTATGACTTAAGTTATGACCATTTGGATCTGGTTTGAAGGGCATTGTTTCTTTCTTTTGGCCTTCGTATCTAAGTATATGATGAGCCAAGGGTCTCAAATTTTACAGGGGCCAAACTGATAATTTTGAAATTTACGATGAGCTGCGATTATTTTAAGCAGCAGAGGTCAAGCATTTTGTTTAATTTTAAACAGACTGTTAACCTCTTATAAGGACTAAGATGAACCTGAAACATATTTAAAGATTCAGCTTGTACCATGCAGTGAACATGCGGCACCTCAGTTTTAAAGACCAATAAGGTAAAGCTGTATAGGGAAATAATCAGTCTTTGCTTTAAAAAACCATACAGTATTATAAACACATACATGCTATGAGCAAAACATAGAATTTTTGCATGTTAAACCTGAGGGTACATAATAGTAACACCTAGGCTTTAAAAGGTTACAAATGTATGGTCCTTTTAATAAGAAAATTTAATATATTATAATTATTGAATTTAAAACTTTACTGCATTACAGGGACAGCGAACCCTTTTGAACCTTTCTCTCCCATAATGAAAACATTTTTAATTGTTTTAAGTTTAAAATTTCTTGACACTGAGGTGGGCCACATTAATTGGAATACCATGACTGTGTGTGGCTCTTGGACGCAATGTTTGAGACCCCTGTTATAAGTGTAAGGTATTTTCACATCATTTTAGATTCTGCAGTATTTTGTGTCCTCTCTAAATATGTATGCCAGTAATTTATTGTTTAGTGAGTGAGTGTGTGTTGCTCACTTCCCGTACTTGTGAAGGCTTATTAAACAAAGTGACAGCTGGATAGGTAAAATATTGTGTTGGAGTGTGTGGAAGTATTCAACTGTGTATGTAGTATTTTCTTCTACCTCAAAAAGAACTTTTCAGCGGGGTATGGTATATTGGATTTATCTTAAATTTAAAAGTAATATAGACAGCTGTTATAAAAATATGTCATTCTGTTTGATTCATTGATTGAATTGTGTGAGTTTAATAAAAATTGAGCCAAAATATAGCTATGATTCTTAGAAATGTTGGTAATTACTCACCCAACAACACAGTGTAATGTCCTAGGAGACAAATCCTCAGTATGTGTTTGTTTTATCTTCCTTTGTGTTCAGTTTGGAGGTACTTCTGCACCCGTAAATGACACATCTTGAGGTATTTATGGTGTCAGACTAACCACAAGCCTAACAATTTATGCAGTTTTATGAGCCATAAGTATTTGCATTTTTTCTGACAGATCAAATTCTGTTAGAGCACATCATATTTTGACCTGTCATGAGTATAAAGCATATAACCGAATTATGTTGCCTCAGTCCTCATTCTGGACCATCCTGTGACGTGTGGGTTTGTACAATAGTGTGTATGTTTATGATGTTGTTTAATGAGGAAATGCTGTACAAAAGTTTATTTTGTAAAGCTGGTGAAGTCTGTCTGTCCTCTGTCAAATTCACGACAGGCTTGAAATGGATTCACACAGACTTATTCTGTGATGGTTTTGTTATACCGCATCATAGGAAAACAAGTTGTCACAGTTCAGATCCAACTGAAATTGCACTGAGTAACCTACAGTGGTGGATTTTTTTCAGTATGCACATTCTGTAACAAGATAATTTATGAAAGGTAGACTATGAGCATCTGTTTGGGAAGCCCATGCATGTAATAGTTCTGAAAATCTGTTTCATGTGATGGGCAGATGTACAGTCTACCATTAGGACAGAGTGTAACTGTCACACTTGTTATTGTCGTTCCATGTCGCAGTTTGTTGTGTGGGGTGGGTGCAATTTTGTACATAGACGATGACATGTGAGCAATTTTTTGAAGATCTGTTTCATATTTTCACCCAGCTTGACCTTTGAAAACATGTTTACATACGCAAACACACATTGGAAAATATCCTTAGAAATTCATTTCATACATTTAGGCAAGAAGGAAATTTACTGCACTTTTAAGACATGCTGTATAATATCTGTTTTATTTTCCACAAAATGCTATTTATTTCATAATTTTATCTTTTTCTTTTCAAATAATAAGTTTTTAGTAAACCATGCCCTGAAATTTAAATACCTACCTCGGGAGGATACAGCTTTGTGTGGTGATCATGCCTGTCTGTGATCTGATACTAGCACTGAGACCCGGGGACATATTTTTTCCATAAATTCTGTACAGGAGACTTCCATTAGGAGCTGTCAGAAAATTCTGGCTTTGGTTCAAATCAGACAAAAACAATGCATTTGTTATAAGAGATGTACATGCGTTCAGTGTGCATCTTGAGTGTGACTTGTGTGTAACTCTTCAGTATTTATTGGAGGGGGAAAAATGTGTCAAACAGAAGGTGCAGGGAAAAATGAAACTTTTCAGCAGTCGTATAAGGTAGATTAAAAAAATCCCTCCCTCTCATCCGCACATTATAAATGAAGAATTGGACTGTTTTTGATGTTGGAGGTTCTTGCACGACTGTGACATAGTGTCAGTGCCTAAACTGTACAGTATTGTGTAAAATTTAATGTAGGTGAATTTCTTGGAAAAGTCTCAGGCAGTTTTATTCTTCAGCCATATAAACTCATAATAAAGTCCACTTTACTTAAGGACCATAAAAAGGTAAATTGCTCGTGTGCTTGCCTTGAAGGCATATGGGAGGGTGGGAGTGTAGCTCAGTGTGTTCTTAACCTTGGAACTAGATGAAAGTGAGGCATCAGCTTCGTTCCCTGGCTGCCTTTGCATTCAGGGAACGTGCTCTTAACCTTGGAACTAGATGGAAGTGAGGCATCAGCTTTGTTCCCTGGCTGCCTTTGCATTCAGGGAACGTGCTCTTAACCTTGGAACTAGATGGAAGTGAGGCATCAGCTTTGTTCCCTGGCTGCCTTTGCATTCAGGGAACGTGCCCGCATCATTCATGGAGCAGGAGGGTCTGGACACTTGGGTGACAAGAACAATCTTGTCCCTGCATGGAGTCGAACCAGAATTGCTGAGACATCCAGCCCATAGCCTGATCAGTACATAGACTGTACTTAAGTCTGTAACTGAAATTTTTGTGTATATATCATAAATCATTAATCAGTTTTTTACATGGGCCACATGTAAGCTTCACAAACTGTGAAGAGCATTGTTTGGAATTTTATGAACTGAAGTCATGAAGTGTAAACTACCAATAGTGAAGGTAGTGTATGTGGCTGATTTTGAGGGACATTACTAATATTTACCTGGACAGGCAAAGGAAATCAGAAATGTCGAGGTAGGTGGTTTACCAGATGAGGTTTCTCCCCACATATACAACAGAAATATCTTGTTGAATTAAAGTAGTGGGTTGATCACAGCTTAGCTGTTTTAGGTTACAGTATCAAGTAAATGAAGCCAATACAGAATCATTTTCATCCGTGAGAAAATTCATCATCCTTCATAATAGCTAGCCCTGTGGGTACTGGTAAATAACAGTTTTATTTTCCTGTATTCTGTTGTGGTGTTTAAACTGCAGGACTGGTAAGGTCTCTCTCTGCATAGAAATAAAATTCTGAGATACCTGATGTACACTTGGAAACAGATGTTTGTATTGCTTCTTCCTCGTGCATGTACATGGCAGCAGTATCTGTTTGATTCCCACTGAATCGTCATGAGAACAGGACCAATAGTCATAATGACTTTGCATGTTTCATGTTGTGGTCTTCTAGTTTGTGATATTGAGTGGTCTGGGAGGTGGTTACCACTGTTTCTAAATGACATGCTTCAACCGTGAAGATGGGGGAGTATAGTCCTCTGAAACATCTGTAACCATTTATGTAGCAGACCACACTGTGGCATAACAGAGAAGATGGAAATATAGATCTTCACTACCTCAAGAATCTTAAATCTCTCACACTTTGGGATATTGTTTGAAGGGTTCCAAGTTTGATCCTCAACTTCGTAGTTGTGCACACACTTGTATGTGCAGTTTGAAGTATTTGATATGGATGGTATAATTTATGTTTTGCTGGTTGTGTGAACACAGACTGTGGAAATATTGCCATAGCTGAAAATGTTTGTCACAAGCCTCAAAAAGAGGAATCTATTAATTTGCCTTCTGTGGGTGGACAGTATTACTGGTACCTTTACATATGTGACATCATATGACATGCATGAACTCTGCTTCAAGTTTCATGGTACTGGAATTTGATAAACGGGTAACATTAGGCTATTGCATTTGAGCTGCTAAACAGTACACCATCACTGTTACAGAACATGGGAAATAAGAGTTTGATTCAACAGAATACAGGTGCGTATGTGTGACCAGCTATGGAAGTTTTGTGGGGCCTATCTTGCGCTTTGAAATTGTTGGGAGGGGGAGTGGTAGTAGCACAAATAGCAGGTATGTACCAAGCTTTGGAGGCAGCAGCACTTAGATGTGATGCTTAAAGCATCTATGGTAAGCAAATTTGTAAGACCAAATCCAACACCAACAGATGCAATGATATTAAAACGGTCTTTGAGGGATGAGAGAGACTGGAGATGTAGGCCACAGACATAGACAGAGAAGAGAATCGAATGTTGAGCTGATATTGTCAGGGGAGTTCATCCACAAATGCTGCATAAACAGAGGGCTGTGAAGTGGAGTACAAGCCGATACAATGTGGTACAGCTCATATCTGTGTATGGGTTCCAGACAGGGCTAGTTATATCATTAAGTGTGAAGAACTGTGCTGTGTTTTTATGGTCTGGCATGGAGACATGTCTCTATGAATGCCATTCTCTTTGGGACAGTCTCTAACAAGCCATTACATAGGAACATTGTCACATATTGGAACTTGGCAGTGGATGCAGCATGAATATTTTTATTATATCTTACCGTTTCATATCTAGTATATTGGTTCAGATTTGTTTGCAGTTTTTTCCAAACTTTTAGAAGCGTATTCAAATTTAGTACCTAATTTCCAATATAAGCAGTTGATTTGCTGTTTATGAAATGTTAATTATCTTTATTGCACATGTAAATAAACTTTTATTCCTTCTGCATTTACTTTCCAGTGATATGTGTATCTTCTTTCCACAGCACCACTTCTATACAGACGTGACAAGAGACGGACCGGACAGAAGAAAAGACTCAACAGAGGAACAAACCCATGACTCCCCACATTTATTGTATGACAGTGAACTTCACATAATTGCTACCAACTTGACAGGAAAGAACTGGGGTCAAAGGGTAGAATGCAGCCTGATGAATGACTTTTTTGTGGTTTTGGGTTAAACTTTGTGTATAGGTATGAGACATTCAGACATGTCAGGACACAAAATGTAAAACATATGTATCTTATTGTATGACTTTTCAGTGAGACATTTTATTGTACATGTTCACTGCCTGTGTTGTGTTCGTCATATTGCCTGTGGTGTGGGTCATTTCACAAGTCATTTTCCTTGTGTGGACTAAGGGGATGCATGTTCTACGTATGAGACTCCTGCATTATATCATTAGCAGATAGCTACAGTCAGGAGAGAAAAAATATATTTTTTTTGTCGCATCAGTACGTTAGTGAACATGCAGTTTTGATGTGTGGATGTCACTTTCAAGTCTGTAGTACTTAGGTCTGTGGGCATTAGAGCAGTAATGTCTTTAATTTTGCACTGCCTTCTAGCAGTATGTATAGAAATTTTTCAGGATTTCTGTATTAAAATGAAGTAACTGTTTTGCTGGCTACATGTGATGAGTGGTATGAGTGGTGAACCACAATTTCCAATCCTCACTATAATGGCCAGGAGTTCTAATTAGGCTGTAGATTACCTCTGCTGGCCATTATTGCCATTATCCTGTCATTAATGTAGGTTGTCTGCGGGCATTTGAAACATGTTTGTGTTTTCACCCATTTTGATCATGTAATTTTGGATTAAGCCAAATTGTTGTTGGTATCTGTAAAAATGTAGACGTTTTAATGTACATGTGTATTAAGTTTGAATGCCACATCTGTCAGGTACGAAGGTTGAATTTCATTATTGTGCTTATGAATTTTGTATCTACCATACTCTGTGGCTGAGCTTTACTCTAAGAAGGTGTGTATAAGGGTGGAGGTAAAGGTCCACACATTCGTGACATTTACACTTGTTTGAATGAGTGATCACCATCATCCTTTGCTATGGAAAGTACTCATTTGAATTAGAGATGGTGTGCTGCAGGTTGATGACTGAATATTAACACATACTGTACTGGCCAGACTTTACTGAGCTGTCGTGCCTGAACATTTGTGCAGAACGTACTGTGTTGCCTAGACATTTCCTGAGCAGTCGTGACATGTCTGTTGCATTGTGAGTCGCTCTGCCTCTGAGCAGCCACTTTGGACAAAAATATTATGTATTTTGGGACAAGAGACTTTTCTGTAAAACTAAGGGGAAAAGGTTGTTTATTTTATTGCTCTGGTTGTTTAAAAAATTACATAAAAAGTTATGCACAAAGCATCCTACCAATCTGCATCCTGACAGCTGTTACAGGCACAGCACTGCATACAAAGCTGGTATGTTTCAGGAATCTAGTGTTTATTTTCCCCTGCACTTCTTCTTGACCATGTTTGATGTAAGAGTTTCAAAGTGCCAACATCCGGCTTCAAAGTGGGCTTCACACCTTTTGAAAATATTTCTCGACATGAAGTAGAGCTCTTCTTGAAATATTGATGGTTCCTCTTTGAAAATTGCCCTGTTTTTCCAATTAAAGGGGAGTGCCTTATATTTTCTCCTTTTCAATTAATTCTGAGTGTAATTGTGCTGGGTACTAATTTAGTGTAATGGGGGGTATTTGTTTCTCTGAGAAATGTGGGTCCCATGCTTTCTGTGCACTCACTGCACTTGCAGAAAATATAGAGGAAACTTCGTAAATGGCATGGGGATTTTTGTAATACCAACATTATTATTGTTCCGTTTTCCTGCTTGATGTAAACAGTGGCATCATCCAAGAAGAAACAGAGTTTTGTATTTTATTTTTGTCCAGCACTCAACTTGTAATTTGAAAATTTTCCACTCATCAGTGTATTTTCTTTTGCATGTCACTTTTGACGCAAGAAATTCTTTACAAAAATTTCTACGACTTTTTTTTTTGCCATTCTTACTTTGCAAAGTATTGCGAATTAAATCTAACAGAAAACACACACACAGCCTGCTCCGTGTGAGACACAGCACTTCACTGGGTGATTGTCTGGCATTCAGTCGCTGATTGGGACACAACTTTCAGCACACTCACCTAAATGGGCTCATATTTCACCATGCCTGGGGAGATAAGCTGTGGGATGCTATGTTGTAGGTGGGGGCTATATATTGTCAATCTTCTTCTTTGTACCTAGTGGACAGACTGATAAGGTTTATGTCTTCTGCGATTCATGCTGTATATCTGAAGCACGCATTGTCTTTTCTGTGCAAAAATTACTTTATTATCTCTTTAAGGTCAGGAGGAAGAAAAGTAAGAAAGCCATAGTTGGTAACAGAAAAACTGTGTGATTTTTTGGACATCAGTGGCATGGATTAGGCATTCAGACTACTCTCAAGTGATGTTTTAATATTTGGTGTTGCTCATCTTAAAAGAAGTAAAAGTGGAGAGGAACTGTGTAGTTCATGTGAAGTACTGTGTGGGATACGGATTCAGCACTGGGGTAGAATCTGCAGTACAAAACCATCTGTCCAGGGGAGAATTCCATTCTTTATGCACAAGACGTGTATTGTTTTCAAACCTTGCTAACATATTGCTGTGTGAAGCTGGTGGTACCTATTCAGGTATATTCTAGGATAATTTTGTAACTTGTACTTGGTTTAACATATTTTGGTATAAATTAAGTTGTATGTATGATAGAGGGGACTAATAACACCGCCATTTCAATTTATTAATCAGAGCTGTAGTAGCTGCTGGCAGGGCCACTTCTGCGTGACAGGTTTTGAGTGAGGTGCCAGTTCAAGAGATATACCCTGTCCCTGGAGGTTGGGTTTGGGTGTGGGCTGACATCCTCTCTTCATAAGCTCTCAGTTGCCTCAAAACCCAGGCTGAAGAAGAAGAATTCAGTGATAATGGCGGGCATTTTTTTTCTGTACTCTACTTGTAAAACTTTGCATGTAACCCAATACTAGATAGCCTACCAAACTAAAACCTGTAAGAAGGATGGCAAATGTGATATCCTTGTATCCTGTCTCCAGGTATTTGTCTCTTTCCCCAAATTCAGAAGAGTTTGTCATCAGAACTACATATTTGTTCTCTGGAAGGTGGGCAGTAGTGACCAGGATATGGCCTGGACAGCAGAGGAATTAGGGGTTTGATTTTTGGCAGGGAGGGGGACTTTTCCCACCACCATAGTGGCCATACCTGATTTGGATCTGACCTTTATCATGTGCCAAGATTAGTGGAGATATACCTACATTTCCCCATGTACAGGTGCCAGTTTACCTTACCCTGTGACCCATAAAACCTGCCTTTCTGAGGTGTGCCGTCATGGTGTACCTGTGTTACTGCATCGCTGCACAGTGCTTGCTCACTTTGCTAATGTAGTTTCTGCAGGTTTTCATATACACAAAGTCATCACGTCCTGAGTTTAAGTAACTATGATATTTGGCTAACTGTAGCTGCAAGTACCTGTTGTATATTGGCTTGTGTAATAGTTGACAGGACAGAGCAAAGAAGACTTTTGAAGTGACCAGCATTTTATTTCAATGCATTCAGATAAGTCCTTTGTACGTAGGAGTTCAGCATAAGCATGTGCCCATATCAAAGAATGTGATACATAGAGTTGTGTGATGCAAAAACACTATTCCTATTGAATTGACTGACAGACAGACAAATTATTTGCAAGGAAAAGGAAACAGTCATAGGTGTTGCCTCAGAAGTCCGGTAGGATCCCATGATGTGATGTTGTTCTTTTAAGTATACGCATATAAAGAAAGGATTGGCAGTCCACCACAGTATGTCGCTGTTAAGTCTTAGTAATTCTCAGGTGAAGAGTCTTGTTGATTTTCTGCCAGGTATGATTCATGTATTCTGTTCATGGATCAAAGCTTTAATATCTGTAAGAGCTGTGATCGGGAATGTGGGGAATACAAGCTGTACCAGTTACCAGGCAGTCGGTTCTGTCAGTTGTCCATGATTCTCACCACCATCCATCCCCTCCATGTCCCCATCCCATCTGAAGTATGGATTTTATCACGTTACTAGCCTGGCAGTGGCTACAGTCACATATTCTATCCACTAATCCGCTCTGGGATGTATCAGTAACATGTTTAACCCTTTAAAGACGAAGCGTATCTGTTTTATATAAGGACTCAGTGCGTACCGCGCTGTAAACACTCTCCACTTCGGTTATAAAAACCAATCTCTTAATGTTTTATAAGGCAAAAGTTGCTGTTTGTTCTGAGATCCGTACAAAACACATAAAAGCAATGTGGGCACCACGTAGAATTTTTTAATGTTAAACCTGGTCATAAGTAAAGTTACCACTAGGCTTTAAAAGGTTAAGGGATATTACTCTCCAGTTTTTAAGACCAACAATTGTACTGATTCTGTGAGGGCCGTACTGAAAGTAATGATCATGTTTACAATATATTAAAATTAAGTTACATTTACAAAAACAGATATCATTCTCAGTAACTACAGATGTACTATCATTTTTCCACAAAATTCCCATTATGATCCACACATTTCTGCCAGTGCTGTACAAGTTTGAGTATGATGCTGCAGTAGCAGTCTTCCAGCATTCTGCGTCCATGTTCACATAGCTTTGTGAACTGTCACATTGTCGTTGTTCTGGTCCATCATGTAATCTTTTCACTGTTCTAAACAGATGGTAATCTGAGGGGGCCAACCCTTGAACTGTAGGGAGGAAGGGGGAGAAATTCCCAGTCATACTTTTTAATTGCCTCCTAATGTGAGACATGCAGTGTGAGGTGATAAGCTCTTGTGAAGATGGTAATGAACCGTTGGGTTCTATAAAGTATGAAGGAACTTCTTGACTCGCTTTTGGCTACTCCTTATAGTGAGTACCTCAGTTATTTGAAAAAGCCTGTGATTCAGTTAGGAGAAAACGACTGAACCATATTCTCAATGAATGTGGTATACCCGTGAAGTTACTTAGGCCACTTACTCATAAATGTAGTTAAATTCACTTACAGTAAAGTTGTGCAGCTATACATTATTTGTGTGATGCATTTCACATTCAAATTGATATGGAACAAATTCCTTATTGCCATTGCTGGTTAAGTTTGCATGAGAATACACCATTGTTGAGGTCCAGGAAACCCTGGAGGGACTGGAATTGGACACATGAGCTTCTGGTTTGTACTGATACTAATTTAATGGGGAAAAAATATAAGCAGGATGTACTAGGAAGGAAGTTGTTCTACAAATAAGCATAGAGAAAACTTAATTATATGCCAATTTGCATGTTTGAAATGCAGGACAGAATCATAATATAGAAGTAACTAATCCATGTTGTAAAAATCTTGAGAACTACAAGTACTGGGGAACAGTAACAGATCAAAATTACAGTCATGAAGAAGTATGAGCATATTATATTTGGGGAAGCTTGCTGTAATTCAGTTCAGAATCTTTTGAATTCACACGTAGTGTCTAGAAATGTGGATTAAAATATGTTGAACTATACTTCTACCTGTTACTTTGTATAGGCGTGAAACTTGGTCTTCCACGTTGAAACACTTGGGTGTAGTTGGGAAGATAATACGAGCCTTCAAAAAATGGGATTAGGGTGTGCACCAGATTCATGTGGCTAAGGATAAGGACCACTGATTAGTGTTACAGACATTCTGTTCTCTAAAAGACTGGGAGTGTCTTGGTTACCTGAGCAACTGTTTGCTTTTAAGAATGACTTTGCTGCATGGACTTAGAGAAGATTTGTATGGGCAGGTAACAGCAGTTCTTAAAATCGCTTGCTTCTCATGCCCTCCTCCGCATATAATTTGGTGGAAATACTTAATAAAGAAATTTGATGTATATTGCCATGCATGACAGAGTTACTCACTACTGAAGTGTGTGTAGTTTTCTTAAACTTAACTGTGTGAGTATAATAAAATATTATAATGAAATCACAGATTACATGATTTTATTCTAATTTAGTTTCTATATTTTGTTTCCACTCTTGTCATAATACAAGCTTTTCTGTGCTCTATCACACCTGACAGACTGACAGTGCTAGCAGGAATCTCTCGTGTCTATTCTGCAGCTGATGTAGAGCTATCAAATAAAACAGTTGACAACAGTGTGTTACCAAACATCCTGCATTTGGTAGAGGCCTTATGATGTGAGGATTCTCACACTTTGTTTTGGTACCACAAAAGAACTCGTACTTGTAAAGATATGAAAAGAATTAACACCATATTAAAAAGTGTTGCTTATGATTACCAAAATACAACTGAAAACTATCATTCCTCCAAATTTCATAGAGTACACTCTAAGAAGAGAATTTTCCTTTAGAGTGCGTAGGATGTACTTTTAACATCCAACACATGATGAATGTGTCAGATATAATTTTCCATACTGTTTTTCACATTTCACAGAAAAGGGAATTTTTAGTAAATACACAACTCTAAGATATTTTCTGTCTTTTGGGTTTGGACCAATTTTGTCACTGGTTTTGTAGAACTTATTAATGTGACACAAGAAGACATTCTTTCAGGTACTTCAAGCTCGTGACAAGAATGCTGGACAATTACAGAATCATGTTCATTTATTTGGATTTCGTTGATATGTGTGTGTGAATTGTAATTCTGAAAGGTGATTTGCTGTCAAAAGAAACTATAATTTTCATATTCTGAGTTTAGTGTAAAGGGACACACCAATTGTGGACAGTTTTGTCACTGTGCAGGCTGGTTATTCCTATGGTACATCTCCAGGGCAGTGATAATTGAATATGGAGCACTGGTGAAATAATAATCAGCATGGCAAAATTAACTAAATA
The DNA here is from genome assembly GCA_013340265.1 of Coptotermes formosanus. Taxonomy (NCBI): domain Eukaryota; kingdom Metazoa; phylum Arthropoda; class Insecta; order Blattodea; family Rhinotermitidae; genus Coptotermes; species Coptotermes formosanus. The sequence goes on along the minus strand of BLKM01011372.1, from coordinate 123,309 downwards.
CTTTTATATCATGTTGTATGTGATAACAAATGTTAATGTTTTATGTTTGTCACACTAATGTGACTGTTAATTGTGTGTGCACTAGAGTACTCATTCAGTTGTGCTGCATGTTTCAGTAAATTATTTTGCCATCATCAGGTGAAGTTCTGTACAAAAATGAATTACTTAGAGAAGACTGTCCAAATGTCACCAGTCCCACTCTCAACCTATTACTCCAGCAGGAGGAGTATAACTGCTTAATCTATGGCAGTTCTTTTTAAGGAGTTTTGGAAATTCTCTGACATGACCCTGGACTTGTGCATAAGAAACACTGCTCTAGGTAGCTGGGGTTCCTCAGATTTGTCCAGGACTTCTGTGGTAGAATGCCTTTGCTGCTAATGTGTAGTGATAAATACAGTTGGAATGTGAGAGACCCCTTCCCAATACAGTTTTGTTGGAACTATTTCAGAAATCCTACGAAATGTAATCCTTTAAACATACCACCAGGAGGGCTGATAGATTTACAGCTTACCACGGATCATGCACTGGTGGCGGCAGATTGTGTACTTGTTCTGCAACGTCAAAACAGGTAGGTTGGAGCACCTGTCATACAGGTTTACTCTTCATGACAGTATCCATGTTCATACTGTATAACAAGAAAGTCATTACTCTGTCAGTGATGTTTCTCACTTTAAATATTTCTCACTTTTGGATGCTTTTATATTACATAGTACTAATCTTGTCTGAAAAGATTTACCTTTAGATTTTATACCTTGTTGATTTGAGATCATAGTTTTTGGCTGTAAGTCATTAATTGTTGCTGTCCAAGGGGTGGAAATGGCTTTTCAGAACTGGGTAGAGATGCGTATGGTTGGTAAAAGAGCCCAGGGAATGACTGACATAACAGAAATTGAATACAATATTAATACCAACAAATGCACAATACTATTTTGATGTAGATTAATTACAAGGTACTGTCCCACATGTTTCAGCCACTTACAGTGCCATCTTCTGAGAGGTATACACAAGACTACAGTTACAATTACAAAAGTGTCAGAAACCTTCCACCATTGAAAACAGTCATACTAGCAGACTATAAAATCACAGGTAGAAGGTAATTATAAAAATAAGTTTAAAATGTGGAGATAAAAAGTTCTTGTGATGTGTATCATGGTGTAATGGGTGGAATGGTTCTGACACTTTTGTAATTGTAATTGTAATTCTTGTTTATACCTCTCTGAAAATGGCCACATATGTGTCCAAAAAATGTTGGAGGATACCTTGTAATTAAACTGCAGCAAAATATTGTTGTGGATTTGTTGGTGTTATTATTGTATTCGTTTCATTAATGTGTGGAATATGGACCATATAACAGAAATTGTAATGAAGGATGAGAAAATCATCCCTGCACAATTAGAAGTGGTGGTCATGATGTTCTAAGGCACCAGAAATAGCTCAGTTAAAAAGGGAGGATTTTGTATCTAAGTAGGCTTTGTTTCAGAATAAAATATTTGATGTCAATACCACTGTCACATAGAGGTACTTTGAGACTTTGTGTAAGAAAAATATGAGAATGGACAAGCAAATGGCCAAGGAAATTACTGCTTGAGAGAAGTGATTACTAACTATGGAGCAGAGTCCTTGAGAACATAATGGTTTCTCAGCTAGTTGAGGAACTCCCCACATTTTATGGTACCTGAAGATTCAGTGCTGTAACCATGAGCCCACCACATGTCCATATCCTGAACCAGATGATTCAGTCAACACTTCCATTCCTTGTCTTTAAGATCCATTGTAATATTATTCTGCCTTGTATGCTTAGGTCTTTCAAGTGGTCTCTTCCCATACCAAAGTGCTGTATGTATTTCTCTTCTCCCCTCATAAGTGCCATATGCCTTATCTGACTCATCCTCATTGGTGAGTTGATCACCAGGATAAGCCTTGGTGAGAAGTGCAAATTATGAAGCCCCTCATAGTGCAGTTTTTGAGAGAGGATCCATTTGTGAATTTATTCAAGAACTATGATTCTGTATTACCCATGCAGGGATAGTAAATATACTACATTTAATGTTATCAAGAATAGTTAAAAACGAAGTACTGTTAGGGGAATACTGTTAAGTATGGAAGAAAAATTGTCACGTTCGGATAATATGTTATGGGAAATAGGTATGAAGACTTGAAATTTCTTGCTGCACTCTCACTGCAGTTGCTGGGTTGAAATGCAAACAAAATGTCTTGCAATTTATGAGGAACTGTTGAGTGAACGTATAAAAGTTAATATGATCATTATTCAGAAGGTGATTAATTGAACATCACATTACATTATTCAAATTTCAAAACATTTCAGAAGAATGGTACATCCTTGCAATTAAGCAGTTTTGGTAAAGTGCAGGAAGTCGTGAAACTCCCCACCTGTACTTGCAACTTATTTACTGGCCCAGTGACAGAACACCTCTGTCTAAGGAGTCCACCAGATTAGGGGCTTTCTGTGCCTCAAGATAGAAGCACTGCCAAATGGACAAAGTCCAAAGAAAGAAGGTTGTCAGTGAATCAGATACTATCCTCAGAGCCCTGTAGAGTTGAATTGCAATTTGTGTGAATGAGCACAAAGTTAGCAAAACAAATTGAATAATTTGAATGATGAAGGAAATGAAAGTGACATTTCAGAATGAACATATTGTTTTGTAGCAAGATTTCAATAAAGACTTCAGTACAATTGATGTTTTTTAACATGCCCCCGTTGTTGCAGTCTCTTGAGTCCTGCCCCTCACCTACCAAGTCTTCAAATCAGTGTTTGATTTCCTTCTTCCTGGGGCTTCACAGATTGGTGATAAAAATGATTTATGTCATAGGCCACTAAGTGGGTACATATATCTGTGCATCTCTGCCATTTTTCAGCATCAGGAATCCTCGTTCTCATCAAAATTTACACTGAAAACGAGTCATATTAGCAAGATTTTGAGGTTTCATGGCCGTGATTATGAAGAGTATTGTGTCCTTGGACGTGACGCCATGTGATTTGGTGTCTAGTCAGACGTTGAGAGATCTGCATACACCATCCTGCACCCTAAAGATGGTGGTGGTAGCAGGTTCTTGCGAAACGTCGCTAAGTGGCTATCAGTCTATACGGCGTCACATCCGCGGGAGACCATAATCTTCGTGTTTGCCCGTTAGCTGAAAACGCTCTTTATACCTTAGGCGCTCCTTATAAGCAGTTTTTATTGAGTGTTTATTTATAATTGTCGTAGGTCGGTGTGACACGTGTGATTTATGAATGTCGCTAGTTGCTCTCATCCAGTCTCTTGCCTGTGCTCTCGATCTCTCGTTTCCAAATTGTCGATGCGGAGTTCCGAAAGAAATGATTTGTACTGCTGGGTGTGTTTATATAATTTGGTTGTCCCAAGTTACCTTTAGACAGCAGTATATTATAACCGATTTTTCCTGAGATTTATGTTATCCCGTGCAGGTAATTTATATGTAGATAACAAAAGCGGCTATGCGTGCCGTTAGATCCGTGGTAGGAGCATATGTAATTGCCGTGTTTAGTTCCAGTGTCAATAGGTAGCAGGAGGCTCGCAAAAGGTATTGCCTGTCGACGCCCAGTGTTTAGGTGTAAGTAATGAATTTTCAAAAAAATTTATTAAAGAGCACTTGCTGTCTTAACTATTAAAGCTGGATCTGCACGTAAGACTGACGATTTGTAACTGCTTGTCGAACCAACAGGATGTAATTGTTACCATAGTTTGTGCTATCAGTGAACAAAATTCAGGCCGGACAAGGGTGAAGTGTAAGCTAAGATGGCTTCCTGATTATTGTGTATTTCTGCCGTTCATTTGGGCATTAAACACTCTTGTGCTGTAAGATTATAGTCGTTTCCGAGAGTAAGAAATGTCTTAAACTAAAAGAACCGGAATGATTTATAGCTATGCAGTATAACGAAGCTGTTGCTTGTAGTTGCTAGTGGGCGTCCCATTGAAAGTGAAAGGCTATGTTGAACGTGTATATAGTTATTACACATGAAAATTAAGAACACAATATTTGTCTTCCCAACACATTTAATTACGTGCTCACGGATACGCAGTAAGGGCATTAGTAAAAAGAGTATGTTTCAACATGTGTCATTGTGGGGCTACATGAATTGAGGTTATGGTTCTTGCGTACCATATTTCGAATATAAAGTACTAAAGGCTCGAAGAAAGAAAATAAATGAACGGCTGGAATATTGACTGTTCGTGGTACAGTAGTGTGTTAAAGAATATGGCAGTTTTAAAATGCCATTTGGAAGTGGCCTCATGCTTGTACAGTAGTTTGAAATTCATTTTGTTCAAGGAAGTACTGACTGCCTGTCTTGTGCGTTGCATTACGCTAGTGGTAGGTGGGATGTGTATGAAGAGGCCAGTAATGCCATTTTCAAGCACAACTTATGTAATTGTGATTACATGTGGAACCTCAGCACCCTAAGTGGGGAGTCTTCTCATGGGTCAAAGTGCTTTTGTGTGAGAGCTAATTAGTAACATTTTTGGTTCTGTTGCAGATATTCACACAGAAGAAGTAACCTTCCACAATGCAGACCATTAAGTGTGTAGTGGTGGGGGATGGTGCAGTTGGTAAGACTTGCCTTCTCATCTCATACACCACCAACAAATTTCCTTCAGAGTATGTGCCTACGGTAAGCACTGAAGGTCATATAAACTTGTCTTTGGAGGGAATCCCATACCACAAGGGAGTTGGTATGTAAGGTGCCTTATATCGTACAAATTAAATGGTAAGTCATTACAGTGTGAAATATAGGTCATTTATTTTACTGAAGTGTCATAATTTTTCATCATAACCTGCAAGCACTTTGATGGATGTGTCCCAACTTGGTATGAGTTTAAAAATTCTGTCATGTGAAAAATTGGGCTCTTCCATTTTCAGGCATTCATGAACAGCTGTGTCCACTTCTTGATTATTGTGGACAGCCATTCACAAACAACCATTTCCACTTCATTACTGTGGATGGCCATTCACAAACAGCCATTTCCACTTCTTCATTATTGTGGAATCCGCACTGTACCGAATGTTGCTTTGTCTGCCCCAGCAATTTATCTGTCAGGTGTGACGGTGCAACCTTACACAGCATATGTCAAACACAAAAGTTGTTGCAGCCATTTGACTTCAATATTTTGGATACTCCGCATGATTGATTCGGCCACTGAAGGAACATCTGGGAGGCAGCAGATTGCACAGTAATGAGGGAATGGAAATGACTATTCATGAATGGTTGCAAATGCATTAGCCTGTTTTCTACCATAGTGGAATCTTTAAACTCCTGCAAAGGTGGGACATTTGCATCAAATTGTTTGGGGATTATGTTGAAAAATAATGATTCTTTAGTGGGGTAAATGAGATATATTTCATGTTGTAATTATTTATCATTTAATTTCAGTGACCTAGGGAACCTTTCTTATTTAACATCCGTTTCAACATTATGAACTTGTTCATTTTTCTGTGTTTGTCAAGCTAGTATGTATGAGGATTTGTAATATTTCTCTTGGGTTTGTGTTAAAAAGAGTGTCAGTTTTACTTTTTCACTTTTGTTGAATTGAGAGTTCACATAAACCTTTGAAACGTTCAGTGAAGATAACCCTGGCCAATGTAAGCAAAATGGCTGTTTCATGTTTCTGCACCATGAAAAGGATATTTCGCAGATAATTTTTTATTTGTACAGTGAGATTCCAACTTAGTCCTCATTTCAGTCATTGTGGCTTTGAAACATTTGTCTTTGTTATATTTCCTGCCTGTGACATTTTGAATCGTGAGTTAAAATAAATTGATACTGTTTGATATGTTATTTAGTGATGCTGTTTTGACTGCAGAGGCTTAACCTTTTAAAGCCTAGTGGTTACTTTACATTCCACCAGGTTTAACATTTCTACAGTGTATCGACATTGCATTTATGTGTTTTGTAGGGATCTCAGAACAAACAGCGACATTTACCTTATACGTCATGAAGTGACTGGTTTTTATAACCGAGGTGGAGAGTGTTTACAGCGCGGTACGCACTGAGTCCTTATATACAACAGATTACATTTCGCGTTTAAAGGGTTAATAGTGTCATGTGAGGTGGGAAGGTGCTTGTTTAGGAGAAGTCAAAAATTTGGAGGTAGTCATAGTGTATTTCAGGGTATGGGAGAGGCGAAGGAAAACTGCAGAGTAAGTACCCAGGTGAACAGGTACTGCTGTGCTGTCTTGCCTGTTAAGTCTGTGAACATTACTGTGTACAAAGACACAGATGTTGCAGTTCATTGAGTTAATGCTTTTTTGGACTTGCCTTAAGGCTTCTTGTGCAACCCTATGATGAAGATGAAGCTGATGATTATTTTTTATCCTTTTCCTATTTGTGGAGCACCAGTGGAATGAAATTGAGAGGGGAAAACCGAAGTACTTGGTGGGGGGGGGGGACCTGTCTCATTGCCACTTTGTCCACCACAAATCCCACATGGACTGACCCAGGATTGCTCCCAGGCCTCCGCAGTGGGAGGCCAGCATCTAATCGCATGAGCCATGGCACAGCCCTGGAACTTAATGAAAACTAAGTTAATTGTAATTTATTTGTCACAGATTTGATGTTGTCACAGCAGTAAGTATAAATATGTTTTCTCCTGGATTGTGACAGAATGTAGTTTGGCAGATTGGGTAACATGTCAAACTGCGCTGCATCACATCCCAAAAGAAAGCAGTTCTTATAATTGATTTCCTGAAGTTCACTTTCAAATGTTGTGCTCCTGTTGTTCTAGGTCTTTGACAATTATGCTGTTACAGTCATGATTGGGGGTGAACCATATACACTTGGACTTTTTGATACTGCTGGTAAGTATTGGTTACATTATTTTAGTGTTGGGATGGGTGATGTATCAATTTTGTGTAAATGTCAGCGGGATTTCACAGTAGAGCAAGAGTGTAAATCAGGGGATGGAGCAGCGTTGCCAGTGTTTAATCCTTTGGCACCTAATGTCACATATACCCATAATGCATTGTCATTCTCAAAATACCGAATGCCAGGTACAGATGACAGCCATTTAGTGGCCTTGTCTTTGCACCTGTCATTTAAATTGTGGTCTCTGCTCATCACATTGGGCGTTCAGTTTCTGCACCAGAGGGTTAAATCAATAAAAATTAAATCAGTATCTGTCCAAACACAATGAAATTCTATTATTATATAGAATTACATGTTTCAACCTATTTCAGGTCATCCTCAGGTTCACAGTTGGTCATTAAAAGATATTGAGGGAGAAATGTACATTGCGCAAGTCCATAAAACCCTGTTAAAATTATTAAAAATTGTTAAAGGTGCTAAACTGGAGTAATGTGTATGTACAGGGGTTCTGCCACAACTGTATACGTGTTTTAATGCTTTTGTCATTCCAAAGTTGTCATAGCATCATCTCCAGTCTGAGTGACGAGATGTGGGTTCATTCCAAATTTAACTATGTGAGTAAACTTCCTTCCATGTTTTCTGATCTACACTTTCAACAAGGAGTTAGTGTATAACTAGAAAATAGCTGGATGGGTTTATGTTGTGTGCTTAGTATTGCGTGTAATGGGTACATAATGATTAGAGTTATGTTTTCATGTGTAACAAATGAAAAACCAAAATTAAAAGTTATTTAATTACCCACATTTGTCTGAGATGAAGTGTCTGTGTGCTGTGTAAGTTAGCCGTGGACTGGTTGTGAAGTTCTTGACAACTTGTTTACATGGAGAAGGCATTGATCAGTTCATAGGTGGTGTCCTGTCTAGAGGGTGTACTGTACTAGTGTGTTGAATATAGGATTTTCAGTGGCAGTACTTTTATCACTCATCTATTGCATTTGGTTTCTAAGTATACGTAATATTTCTCCATCCTGTTTAGACATCCACCTTTATTACCTGTATATAATATGTCCATAATTTCGTCAATATTACCCGTTCTGTGTCCATTTTCGTATAAATGCTGGGCAAATTTTGATTTATAATTTTTATATTTAAAACAACGAAGTATGTCCTCTAAATCTGATAGAAAAAAAGTTGTGTTTGGACAGATATTGATTTAATTTGGTATTGTTAACAATTCAACAGGATGACATAACATTAAAAAGGGTTAGATCATGAGTCATCCTGTGGGAAGTATGAGGGTAGTGTATAGGGGCTGGGGGGGGGGGCAGGGGGGGGGGGGGGGGCTCACTGTAACATATGAAAATATATGTTTTGATTTTCAGCAGAATTTCATACTCTGTATCACATGTACATTTTTTCTTTTTTTTGTTATTAGGGCAGGAGGATTATGATCGACTGCGTCCACTTAGTTACCCGCAGACAGATGTGTTTCTTGTATGCTTTTCTGTCGTGTCACCATCTTCTTTTGAGAATGTAAAGGAAAAGGTAAACAAGTCACATAGGAAGTAGAAGGGGCCTAGCATAGTCTTCAGGTATGTGACACTTTGTAGTTCGCTGTGTTGGTGTTTCTGACAACCTGTTGTCCCCATCTTCTGCCAGGTGGATGGAGATAGCAGGTTCTCCTGAAACATGAGAACGTGGCTACCAACCAACACTGTGTCACATTGGACAGGAACGTGATCTTAACATTTATGTCTGGGCAAACCAAAGTGTCGTCATGTGCCATATGCTACATAGGCATGGCCTTGTTCTATGCCAAAATGTTCATCTATGCATACACAAACTTCTTCTCTAATTTTATTAGTTCATTACTGAACAGTGTTATGTTAGATTATTGGCCTGTATGTAAGTTAATTAAGTTTAGTTGTTGACTGAAAATGGTGTATTTAGTTTTCCTAATGTATCCTTGGGTATATTTTCACTTTTTGCAGTGGGTTCCAGAAATTACGCATCACTGTCAGAAAACACCGTTCTTGTTAGTGGGAACACAGATCGATTTGCGAGATGATGCTGCGACTATAGAGAAGTTGGCCAAGAACAAACAGAAGCCAATCACATTTGAACAAGGAGAGAAGCTAGCAAAAGAGCTGAAGGCTGTCAAATATGTTGAATGCTCAGCACTAACGCAGGTATGGATATCCAAGATTGAATTGGCGAATTGTGTATCGCTGGTACACATTACGTACTGCTTCATAATATGTGTTACATAGGTATAGCACTGTGCAGAATAGGCGGTCATACAAACGTGATGCAGCAACTGACTTGTTATACATTTTGCTGCTTGCCATCAGCTCTGGATCATACATGCTGACTGTAGCGTGTGTAAAGAATTTCTGTTGCATGTTTAGTACAAGTTGGACACTTGGCTTCTCTAAAGTTATGTTTTATGCGTGTCTTATTTTGTTCCCAGAAAGGATTGAAGAATGTGTTTGATGAAGCAATTCTGGCTGCATTAGAGCCCCCAGAACCAGTAAAGAGGAGAAAGTGTGTCCTTTTGTAAACTTTCCTGTTATCAGCAGATAGCAGCAGACCAGGGTGAGTTGACGTGTATTACAAGTGCATGTAGCTTTGGATTGACGGACCGAATGCTCGTGCCACAGTAGTCAGAGTAATGCTGTAATGTTTCTTGACAGAACAGAGCAGAACACAGAATTTCGTGTATCTGTTTGTCCTCAGGTGTTTTTTTTTTTAAATTTCTTCCATGTTGGTGTGTTTGGGTTGGGTCCTTAGTTTTATCTGACTGATTTGACTTCACTTTTTTGTGATTTATAGGTTTCAGGAGTGTGTTACCACAGTTTTTACTGTAAATTTTCTTATCCCATCACCAAGACATGATCCTATGTGCTTATGGAGATTCAGTAGACGAATTTTATGCTGCATGGAGTGACAAAACGTTTGTAATACAATGAACCATATATGATTTGTTGATAAAAGAGTGGTGTGAAGGATTCTTGGTTAGTGTTGTATTTGTCATTTGCGTATATACTTAGGCTGACTTCGAGATTTTACTTCTGCACATGTTCAGTTATTGTTCCTGAACATTATTGGATGAGTTCTGCATCTGTTTGCTATGGCAGAAGGTTGATCTGTGCGTGTGTGTGTGTGAAACAGCTGTTTAATTTTTAGCATTAGAGGACAGTCCTTTTATAATTGATATTCCTGGCTACAAGTTGTTGATTGTCGTATACCTGAACATGTGGTGGCATGTTGCTTTGTGAGAGGTGATGTGAAACAGTGTTAGAGTTTCTGGTTGAGATAGAGTGATCTCACTGTATTTTTGTTATGCTGTTCTTGTTGTAAAGACTGGTGCCATTTGCCTAGATCTTAATTGTATGTTTGTTGCATTGCATTTCTTGTTTTTCTTTTTTCCAGCAGATAACAAAGTACATTGATCGGTGTCTTGACGCGTCGTTCGTCACTATATACTAACCAACTTGTGAGTACGTGCATTGACAGGAGAACAACACTATCGATGTATTCTTCATGGGATTCTGTAGTTTTGGAATTCATCATAACAAGGTAACATAGATGAGAGTGAGCAGTGTATACTTAAAACTGATAAAGAGGGTTGCTGTGGAAAAGTGTGGACATTTTCTGGGTATATGATGGCAATCCAAGTTTGAGGGGAATTTTTGCCATTTCCATTTCAGAGGATGTATATTGTCATTTGTTATGTGTGCCATTTCCACATTCTTTACCATGTAAAACATTTCACATGTAAAGATGCAGTGCTTACACTTTTCTGTGTTTCCATGTTTGTGTGAAACGGGTCATATGCTTGTCCAGTACCTTCATTCCTATTGGCAAGTTCATGCTTACAGAGAAACTGTCTGCAGTAATGTGGTCATATTTCATAAATTTGAACAGTAATGTCAAGTAACTTATGTTTGGTAACAGTTCCTCTGTATGTGGTCGAGAATTTTGTGGGTGGTGTGAGTGGGTTGGTGGCATTTCTTCACAGCTCACATTTAGCAGGCGTGTAGCCTCTTTTGATCTACTTGTTTCCATCAACAACAAGCATTAAGAGTGTTCCAAATTCTTTAGAAAACAGTTGCCCTGCGACACTTTCCCATCCACAAAGATTTTCTCTTGCCCGTAGGAGCTGGTGCGAGTGATGATGCAGAAAGGGAAAGGTTGTATAAAAGTTGTCACATATAAAACACGGTGCCCATTTTGGGTACCATAATCCTTCCTTATTGAACACAGCTAATGATGTATTATTGTAATAATGAGTATAGCACCCAAGAGAAGTAATTTAATTCTGGGTCAGTTTTGTATGTTGTATGTGAGACTGTGTGACTGTGTGTGTGGTAGTATCCGGTGACTTCACTTTGAAATTGCTATCAGTGTTGTGAGAAAGGCATACAAGGCATGTTCAAAAAAAGGCCGAACTTTTGCTATAAAGACTTTATTGCTCATTTTACATTTTAAGCACTGTCCCCTTCAAAGTAGTCCCCTCTACTGGCGATACACCGTTCCCAACGTTTCTTCCATTGTTGGAATGCTTCCTGGAACGCACTTTCTGTGATCACGCACAGTTCTCTTGTGGTATTTTCCTGAATCTCCTCTATGGTTTGGAAACGACGTCCTTTCAAAGTGGTTTTAAGTTTGGGAAACAGGAAAAAGTCCGCTGGGGCTAAGTCCGGAGAATAGGGTGGATGGGGCACAACGGATATCTGATGTTTTGCCAGATAACTGTGGATGAGGAGCAACACGTGAGCCGGCGCATTGTCGTGGTGCAACATCCAAGTTTGGTTTTCCCACAATTCAGGCCTCTTCCTGCGCACAGAATCCCTCAAACGCGCTAAAAAGTCCTGGTACAACTGTTTGTTTACCGTCTGACCACGTGGTACAAATTCATGATGGGCAATGCCTTTGCAATCAAAAAACACAGCCAACATCACCTTGATCTTTGACCGACTCATCCGTGCTTTTTTTGGTCGAGGAGACCCTTTTCCCATCCACTGCAACAATTGCATCTTGGTTTCAACATCATAGCCATCAACCCATGTCTCATCTCCTGTTATGATGTTCTTAAGGAAGTTTTCATTACTACTTGCATTGGCAAGCAGTTCCTGACTGATATCAGCACAGTTCTCTTTCTGATAGTCAGTCAACAAACGCGGCACGAATTTTGCACTGACACAACACATCTGAAGTTTTTCAGTCAAAATTTGATGGCAAGATCCTATGCTGATGCCCACTTCATCAGCAACTTCTCGGACAGTTAAATGACAATTTCCACGAATCACAGCAGGAACTCTCTCGACATGGTCATCGTCTGTTGATGTGGAAGGTCGTCCAGACCTGGGATCTTCACCGACCGACATTCTGCCCTCTTTAAAAGGCATAAACCACTCATAGCACTGCATTTGGCTCATACAGTCCTCCCTGTATGCTTGGTTAAGCAATTGAAATGTCTCTGTAAAATTTTTACCAAGTGTGCAGCAAAATTTCACACGCACACGTTGTTCTTCAAGCTCTTTCATTGTCACTTTGTCACTAATCTGACGAACAGCTTGTGCATGTGCTCAGTTCAGCGGATGTAGCTCGATGACTAATGCTCATAGCGAAACGGGGCGAATGGCAGTTTGTTGTCAAAACCTGCCGCTAGGTGCGCTCAGTAGCCGCAGCGCGCCCTCTATGCTGGTTGGCGCGCTATTTAAAAAGTTCGGTCTTTTTTTGAACATGCCTCGTATGCCTTCTTTTGGATTACATTTATGTTTCAGCAGGATGACATTGAAAATTTGTGATTTATTTTCAAGTTTGTAAATTGAATTTATGTTGGAATTTATAAACACTTGTGAATTGATTAATGAGAAGCATGTTCAGCATTCCAGCAGTACCTGATTTCGTTTTTGTGGTCTCAGCAGTGTGCAGATAGTGTTTGCATTTGGTGTTGCTGAGACTGTATCGTGTATATGTTTATGATTGGGTCTGCAGACATTCGCCAACCTTCCCCCACTGTTAGGCTTTCTCACTGCGTGTGAATTCTGAGATTGGCGTATGTTTCATTGTGAAAGTTCTTTTTAGTAGAAGGTGGAAGGAACATCACACCATGTTGTGCTGATCTTCTCTTCTCTGTTGGAGCTGGAACTTGGTTTAATTGAAGAAAAATATAATAATCCTATGCAAAAGCATGCATTGCAGTGGTATTGCTTTTTCAAGGCAATATGTGGCCGTGAGATTTGAAGTTCTTTACCGAGGTGTTGCAGAGCATTCGGGTGTTCCAGGATGTGACACTACATCATTGTATGTGAGGTTCTTGATGTTTTGTGGGCCTTGATCATTCAAAATGTTGGTAAATACCCACCAAGTGACACTTCAGCGCATCCCAGGAAACCTGAATCCATATTGACTTTGAATTGAATTTACAGCGACTCTTCATAGTTAGGTAATGGGTCTTGAGAGTCTCACCCCTCCCCTGTGTACGTTTCAGACGTCTTCCTGTGCTAAATGTGTTATAAGTATGTTACTGTCAGTCTTGAGGGCACTGTCTTTTAGGTCACAAGAGCTGTGAATTTACATTTTCTGGTATAGCAGCCGCTTTTTACAAAAATAAATGGTGTCATTACAAGCCTTGAAAGTGTGTTCATCCCAAGTCCCAAATTAACAGCAGCTGGGGGACCCATGAAATTTGTGACATAAGTACACAAGGTGAATCTCTATAATTCAACCTGTCTCTTGTTTTGTGTAAGTGCAAAACTAGGACTTAGCTCTGAAAGATGATCAGGAGTTGAATTAGTTTACATGCTGAATACTCCCAAGAATATTGTAATGTGAGAGGATTAGATTGAGTGAAGAAGTGAACAAAGTTACATAACAAGAAAAATATTTGTATTTCTCACCTACTAAGCAAAAAGTAAATTTTGATTACTCTCTGTATTGAGGTAGAAGTCCTAGAACGAAACTTCATCTGCTTGTGTCATGTAATGAAGATGAAGCTCCCGGGCATACCAGATGGCAGTAGTAGTCAACTGCGTGCTCTGGCAACATTCTTTGCCCAGCAGATGGCTTCCATATCCAGTGGATAGAACGCTGGAGCTGACATGGTTCGTCTTTCTTTGTCCGTCCATAAATTGTCACCTCCTCAAGTGTCGTAGATTCATATTGATGAGCTTCAGATCTGTAAATTTATTTTTAAATGTGGTTTGCAAAACTGCTGAAGATGTAAACACATGTTGTCAAGGAAATGGTGTTCCCCACTCGTCGTGAATGTGCCCCCTTAAGTGAACATCGTTGTTACTAGGAAAAGTGACTTGTATTTTCTAAGTGCCTGTTGCCTGCTTGTGTTCTTCAGGTTAAACCTAACCCTCTCCCAGAAAAGTTCAGTTACAATTGGTGCTTTCTATTAAACTAACGCAAAAGAAAAATCGAACATTTATAAATACCCGTAAAAGATCAGGTAGTGGGGAAAGGAGCTATGCTGTAGCACAGTTAAGATGTTGAATGTAGGAATTGTATAGTAGGTACTTTAACCCTTAGCAGACAAACAGAACATTGTTTCATTAAATGTACATGCTTTTCTTCCAAAAGGGAAAATGTTGTGCAGGGGACATTGAAATTGAATAGTGCTCTGGCCACAGCAGAAACCTGGCATTTAAAGGGCAGTACACCAACGGGCTGTACACGGTATCAGTGGGAACTGTAATGAATGTAACCTGTGTGAGTAAAATATACCCCATTTTGTACTTGCCAGATTTAGAAAAATCATAAAACTGAAGACCATATGCCCCTTTCACAAGGAAATTATATTGTATTTTGTGTTATTGCATTTAATGACAGCAATAATTTATTTTAGTATAATGTAAATAATGTTGGGGTATATTGCTGTGTTAGGCATGGGAGCTTTCAAGAAGAGAACCAAAGAAGTGTATCTCATAAACATCAATTATTGTAAAGCTTAACGTGACAAACTGATCACTGGTTAATGAGACACTGGCTGGAAATGCAAATAAAGTATGTAGCAGCCTTTTTGTGGTCTAGACAGGTATTTGCAGCATTCGCAGATTGTATACCACATTAAAGAACACAGCCCATCACAGGCCATGTAATATTGTTACTCACTTGTATAAATTAGGTTACATTATTTGTAATTATTGTCATTTTAATTTAATTAATTGAACTCTGATTAGTCTGTAAGGAAATTGTGTGCTGGTTACCTTGTGTTATGATGACTGACACTGCCTGTGTTCCATGTAGTCATAAGCATGGATGGTTTAACTGAATTCTGTTTCACATGTGAATATAAACATGGTACTTCCAAGTGATGCATATTGTGTGTGGCCAGTTATGCAGCTGCAGTATGGGAACCCCAATCAGAATCATCATCCACAGAGCAGTAGTGGGAAGCTGAGAGTGCAAAAGGTTTCCCATTGAAACAAAGAAGGAACAGAATGGCTATTAAAAATTAAGAAAGAAAAGTGAAATGGGGATATATACTCACACACACACACAGAATAAGTCCTCATTTAATGTTGGGGTTGAAAATGACAGTGTAGGGTGAGACATCTTGGAGATACGTACTGTTCAGGGATTTTAGACACCGTAGATTCATAGTTTGTTATTGACGTTTCAGGACAACCTGTTGGTCAAGCAGTCCAAGAAGAATTTGTTTTTGGACTACTTGGCCCTGGGAGATGGACTGATAGGTTGTCCCAAAACATTAGTAATAAACTACCAATCTGTTATGGGTAAAGTCACAGAAGAGTGCAGATCTCATTTACGCCGTGACATAAGCCTGAAATCATGTAATGTCTTAGAATTTAGCATTTTCCCACCCATAAGAGTTAATTATTATCCAAGAATCTCCCAGCTGCCAGCAGCAACAGTGTTAATCTACATTCGGACAGAGTTCGTCAGGTCCTTGGGTGCTGAGATGTGTGAACATTATTGCAACAAGGCTGTTTGATGGAACGTTAAATGAGGATTGCCTGTGTATGTGAAAGTGTTTTTTTTTTTAAGGAATGCAGTTACATGTTTGCACTCAGAGAGTATCTTCAGATTATGTAGGTAGTACGTGCCTGGTCCAGTGTGTTCATACAGTCCATTGATTGTCTTCTTTTTATTGAATTTTTTGGTGCAGTGTTGTGATATCAAAGTGAAATCATCTCTGCTAAGTGAATAAAATAAATTATGCCTTCTGTTTTGATTCATCTCATTTACGACATCAGGTGGACTTCGTAAGATTCCCTGCGTAGTATCCATAATAACCATCATGTTTGACTGTGTGGTACTGTAGCCCTTGTTCCAGTGGTAGTATAAAAGTCATCCGTGTGACCACGCACCTTGCATGGGGTAGTAGGTGTAAGGCTGTACACATTCTGTGACATCAGCGCCAGATGGAGGAGTGTGGTGAAGTACATACTCTGGTCGCTTTATCCAGGTGCACATTGGATAGGTGGCTGGGTTGGCCTCAGAGGTGCTTTGGACATAACTAACTAACTAACTAACTCCATGGAGCAGAGGCCTTCTTGAGAAGCTAACAGTTTCTCAGCTAGTCAAATTCACCATATTTTATGGAACCCGGAGGTTCATTACCGCATTCACAAGAGCCTGCCACCTGTCCCTATCACGAGCCAGCTCAATCCACTGCATGTCCTCCCATCCCAATTCTTGAAGATCCATTTTAATATTCTCCGATCTAGGCCTGGGTCTCCCAAGTGGTCGCCTTCCCTCAGGTCTCCCCGCCAAAATCCTGTATGCACCTCTCTTTTCCCCCATACGTGCTATATGCCCCGCCCATCTCATTCTTCTCGATTTGATTACCCGAATAATATTTGGTGATGGGTACAGGTCATTAAGTTCCTCGTTATGTAGTCTTCTCTAATCCCCTGTCTCCGCGTCGTTGCTTTGGACGTAAGGTTGAAAAAAATAGAAGTCTTTTGCCTTCCAGGCACGCCAGCTTCCATATTTATATTCTGAAATTTATTTCTTTGTAACGATTGATGATCTGTTTAAGTGTCTGCGGGCAAGGGCACTTTTTATATGATTTTTGAGCCTTGAAGTGCTGCATAATTGCACTAGAAATTGTTACACTGCACGTCCTTCAGATTAAGTAATGAAGGTAGGAAGCAAAAACATGTCAGGTGGTTTGTGTACGGAGAAAACGGGTTTAAGTGCACGTAAACGTGTAATTAAGCAGCCACAATTTGCAGCTGTGTGAACATTGAGTATTGTCTTTTGGGATGTGATGCCGTGTAGCCTGGTAGAAAGGTCCGTCCAGTGGGAACCGTGTTGTTGCATGCGGGAAGATGGACGACACTGAGCTAATAGACGCTTTTTGCAGCTTTGCGAACATGCCTGTCGCTATACACCCCATCGTGAAGGAATGTGGGGATTGGAGATACAGCTCCACGCATTCTTAATTTCGGTACTGAATGTACGTGAGTGGTTATCTTCACGCCCCAGCCCTCCGCGCGGCCCCCCCGCCCGGCTAAAAGATGCCTCGGTACGTATGGTGTAGGATGTTCTGTGGGCCCCACAGCCGGTTTAGGCGTTTTGGAGAAAATAGGAAACCACTGCTGCTGCATTTATGCAACGTAATCAGCCATAGCTGCTGCTGGCAAACAGCAGAGGCGGAAAGAACGTACTTTGAAGGCACAGCGCGTACGTCGTTCGTGACGCGCAGCCACCTGTCGGTGGGTGTGTCAAAAAAGGCCGCTGTGTCACAAAAATGTGCAGAAATTGCGTCGTTTTCGGTGCCATCCTACACAGCCCACTTGCTAACGAACGAACAGAAGAATGGCTGGAGTGATCACCGCTTCCCAATACACCGTCACTTAATGATCGGGTTAGACGCGGCTGAGGTCCACAAAAACATTTGCTAAATTCAACTGCGTTGTGTATTTTTTTTTTAATGGTCAGTTGTGTGCATATAAAGCAGTTGTGGTTCGTACGTATGTGTAAATGCCATTGTATATAGGGTGTTTTCTTAAATACTAGCGCAGCTCTTCCATTCACATACATTGGTAGATCCAAGCGTATCATGTGCTCTGTGTGATGAGTTATAAAGGAAACATGTTTTGTGGGCGTGGCAGCTGTGATTCGTACATACGTGTAAATTCAGTTGTATACAGGGTGTTTCTGAAATATAAGGCACAACTCTTCTATATACAGGAAGAACTACGTAATCATGTGTCCCTGGACGCCGAGTTTTAGTTATGTTCCATTTTATTTTAGCGTACAGTTTAATAGATAATGGTGTTCTTTCCTCGGGGGTAAAGCGGTCGGAGTGTAAGGCTGCCATTTATCTCCACGTAGTGCCGTGGTTAAGAACGAGTGAAGCTTGTATGCCTTCATGACGTGGACAGGGACAGCTTAACCTTTGTACCCATTTCATCCTGGAACGAGAAGAATAAAGGATGAAGGGTTACCCCGACCACACTAAGCGAACAAGAGCAGACCGACGTCCACACTGCCTGCGTTATTTGTGTCATAAGCGCAGTTTGGCTAATAACATTGGGGGGGGGGGGGGGAAAACTGACCATGGGTATCAGGAACTTTATTTTACAAAGGAGTCAAATTTGAAAGAGGGGAAAATTGATCCCATAAAACGCAAGTTTTTCATTTTCTTTTTTCTATCTGTTTTTTTTATTTGCCATGATTCAATTCAGTAACCAAATAAACTATTCCAAAGCTAAAAAAATACTGGGAGGGCAATTGCCGGGGGGCGCCCACCCCACAAGTTACGCCCGTGAGTTGTGGTATGCAGTTGCCTTGAGGCGTCCGTGCGTGTAATGACGAGACCAGTTTTAACAATCGAATATTACAGGTTAAGAGCCAGGATAGTTCAGTTGGTGTAGTAACTAGGCTAGTGGCTGGGTGAGCGAGAAATAGAAGTTCGATTCCCGGTAGGGCCACATATCATCCAATGGAATGGGCCGTGGGGGTGCAGCACCCGGGTCGTGCGTGGGGCCGAGCTCTCCCGTCCGTCTTAGTAGTTCCGATGTTAGATCGCTATACCGCCAGACACTAACCCATAGTTACTTATAATGCGACTGTTTTTTTTCCCCCTGGCCTCTTCGGGGATGATACACCATCGAAATACATAATTACAATGATGCACACAATTACAGTCATGTTTTGTTACATCGTACATCTTCACCGTTTACTGCTGAGTGGGCAGCACTGTTGACATCGCCTCGTCGGGAAAGTGGCCAACAAGATCCAAGAATGTCCCAGTTGTAAAAAACATTATCAGGAAGTCGGAATAAAATCGGAAAAATAAAAAAGCGGGACAATATGTCTGGGCCATAAGTCTTATTTCGTGGACTGTCCCCGAAAATCCGGGACGAATGGTCACCGTGTTTGATAAATTATAAAATGTGATAAGTTACACGTCTAATCGGTATTTAAAAAATACTTTTAAACTAAAGTCTTACAAATTTGATGTGATTCATCCTGTTGCATTATACACACTACCTATAAATATCCGTCAAACAACACTTGCTGATTAACAGCCTAATTGCAGCTACATGTTTCGACTCATATTAACCTTTTAAAGCCTAGCGGTAACTTTACGTACCACCAAGTTTAACATTAAAAAATTCTGCGTGGTGCCCACATTGCGTTTATGTGTTTTGTACGGATCTCAGAACAAACAGCAACTTTTGCCTTATAAAACATTAAGAGATTGGTTTTTATAACAGAAGTGGAGAGTGTTTACAGCGCGGTACGCACTGAGCCCTTATATAAAACAGATACGCTTCTTCTTTAAAGGGTTAAACCATCCTAAGGATGTGTAAGAGTATACATTTTCTCTTTATACAATCTTAATACGGCCTGAGGATGGCGTAAAGTGCACCGAAACATGTAGCTGCCGTTAGGTTTTCATTAAACGAGGGTTGTGTTTGATGGACATCTGTTGGTCTCTTTAAAATCTAACGATTACATTTGGACGCGTGAAAGCTAAATAGCTTAGTCCAGAAAGAATAAAATGTTGTGATGTTTCTGGAGTTGTTTTGTGCTGACAATGTAGAAGTGATGTGTATATCTAACCCTCTAATTGGTTGGTCGTCATATGTTGAGCAACTCGCCTTTAAAACGAAGGAGAATTAAATGGATGAAAAACACTGTGGGAAAGCTGCAAAAAAAGAAAAGTTGAACATTTATAGTTCGCTTGTACTGAAATTGGAGTCACGCGGACCACGGTTATCGGGACCTTGGTCTTGAGCAAAATATCCGGATTCAAGGCAGGAAATTCCTCCTGGCAAGGCAAGCGGCAGACCACACCTCATTTGTAAAAAAAAATAAAAAGGAACGTATCGTTTGAATACAGACGCGGCTTAATGATTGCACTGACCTTCGGAACCTTCATGATGCTCCATCGCCAGGAAAAGATGTGATTACATCACAAGTTATTGGGTGTGGCCCGCAGTAATTCGGTTACCAAGAAACCTAACACGTGTAATAACATAGAGCAAAACAATTAAGGCGTGTGGGGACATCGAGTTTATTTCCGCCATTCTGAACCTACGAGAACCTACTAGATTGAGGTGACCAGCTATGTTCGTGCTTCATGTTGAGAAAAAAAGTTCAAATTCGTTGTGTATCCACAGTAACTTCATTATATTTATGGCCTCAGACAAAATCGATACATTTCCGAAGTTCTCATTGTAACAATTAGCGTTAACATTCTGTGTGGGTGGTACGCACTTCGAATCTCGGCAGAATTACTGGTCATCCACTCTAGAGTTTCGTAATCTTCTTCAGCCTAAGCCAGTGACCTTGAAATAGATCAGGTCTTCCAGAATCCATACCTTTTCATCATTTGTAATTATCTCAATTCAACGTATGCAGTCTTAGTGTACGAAAAGCAGCATTGTTTCGTGGCCAGTGAATTCATCAGTCACATTTTATATTTGCGGTAATTATTTCGGTAAATTCAGGTGGAGCAAGCAATAAATTCATACGTAATTTTGTTTGGTATCTTCATAGAAATAAGTCATTTGAGGGACTTAGAATGACTGGATTTTTGAAACCGATATTATGGAAACTGACGAAATGAGCTGGCGTAGGATTATGCCAAGTGGTTGCAAGACCGCATTAAGGAGTAAA
The DNA here is from genome assembly GCA_013340265.1 of Coptotermes formosanus. Lineage (NCBI taxonomy): Eukaryota > Metazoa > Arthropoda > Insecta > Blattodea > Rhinotermitidae > Coptotermes > Coptotermes formosanus. The sequence goes on along the minus strand of BLKM01011372.1, from coordinate 102,354 downwards.
AGAGACGAATAGTTTCGTCTCGTAGTCCTTACCACTTCTGCCTACTCACAGTAGGTGTTGAGGTTGTTTTTATTTTCGCTTGATCACACTCAGACACACACCACAGTCGGTAGGATTCGTCTGGATGAGGGATCGGCCCGTCGCAGAGACCTCTACCTGACAACACAAACACTGTACAAGAGAAAAAAATCATGCCCCCCCCCCCCGGCGGGATTCGAACCCACGATCCCAGCAAGCGCTTGGCCGCAAACCTGCGCCTTAGACCGCGCTGCCACTGGGAAAAAGAGACGTATATTTTTGGTATAAATTCTCCTACGCGGAGCGGGCAAAGAACAGTTTTACGTAAGGGTGCTGGATTCTGAATTTTTACGGGGTTCGTAGGTGTGATCAAACAGGAAGGAAGACTTGGGCGGGTGGTGGCAGAACTACGCAGCGAGTCTCAAGGTGAGGTGTGGATTGGCGCTGAAGGTCACCTGCTGGGGGTGCCTATATAAGCTGCTTGTCTCTCCAGTCACGATAATCGTCAACCAGTTGCGGAAGACAACCTGACACTATGTTCAAGCTGGTACGTATCAGGTGCAGCCACTAAATAATCAATCTTCTATAGGGACATTACTTTATCTGACAATTGTCGCTTGTCACTTCCCGTCGGCGCGCGTAACTTCGACGTGCAGTGTGACGCGTATCTGTGGGCCAAAGAAAAATGTTTCCCCCGGCTACTTTAAATATGATACGTTACAAGGTAATATTCACTACTATACATTAAACTAAAATTCATGGACCACCACCTATGGCAGAGGAGAATACCGGGGAACGCTCCGCTGCCTGCCGTCACGTGAAATGTTCGGTTTGAATACTGATCCGAGTTGTCAGATAAAATAATGTCCATGTAATTTAAAGGTAAGGAAGACTTGATTTCACACACTGACAGATAGGAGACATTATTGTATGTGAGCTCAAAGATTCAAACAAGTGATTGGTGGCAGGAGCTCAATTCCTAGATGTTTCTGGCAGCCTGTGTAGAACAAAGGGATATTAAAGGTTTCTTTTCGAGGGTAAAAGCTCTATACTCACATCTAGTAGAAGAGCGAAGCTTTGCCACATTATGGTAGTGTTTAGATTATAGGGATCAGTTTTACTTAACTAGTACAAAATGTGGAAATAATGTCTGCAGTTACCTCAGGGAGCAGGTGCAGAATATGGAGGGAGGCAGGGAGTAATATTCCCTACATTCTTATAACTTACCGGACAAACCAGTGATAAATTACCCCATATCCATTATATGTAACGTGTAGTAGTATTTCATATCTTCCTCTTGTGATACATGTGTAAAGCATGGAGTAAGAGTTGTCAATTTGTTTATGTCTGATGGCCCCATATAGTCTGAGAGATCAAAGAATCTTACTGAAGTATTTGTGTCTATGGGCATTAGTTGCAACCACTAAAGCTGCTCCTATGTAAAATTTGCATGTGGTCTCCCTGTGTATAAACACTACACCATAGAAGTGTCTTAAGGAATGCAGAGGTTGGGTGCCTCATTCTAGACCTTGGGTGTCACTAAGCAGGTGAGTTGCCAGATTCATACTTGAGCTACTCTGTGCCTGGAGAAACTTCGTGGTACCTTTTGTACATAGGCATAGCTTGGCTAATAACATCTGTGGGGCAAAATCGACTGTGCCTGTGTTCTGCGTCCTGTAAAATACAGCCTTTTCATCTTTTTTGTCTTTACATCAAATCGTATGCAAAATATTTCTATTTTTTATTTGCCCATCTTCAACTCAGTAGTCAAAGAAGCTATTCTTAGGTGGAAAAAATATTTGAGGGGCATTTCTCCCCCTTGCACCCTCCAAATTCTGCCTATGCTTTCATATATAAGGCTGGTCTGGATGTGGCAGAAAATCATAAATCTCCTACCCCTGCCTTGAGCTGCAGTTTATAGTCATCTATGCCACCAAGTTATTCTTTCCATGCACTGTAGTATGTTCTGTGGTCATTTTAATTGTTTTCATCATATTTTGTGAGTAACGGATATTTTATCACCAATTATTATGAATTTTTATATTAGTGTATTAAGAATAATAATCTATAAAAGCTGTGACAGCTGAATGTCTGTGAAGTGAACTTCACTTCATTGTCATTATGACTGTCAATATATCAGTCACATGAGAACCAAGTTTTAAAATAAATATGATTAAAATTAATTTAACCTAAGATTTGACAGTGGCCTACCTGTCACAGTGACAGTGTTGCCTTGGTCAGAAAGCTGATCTGTAGATATTAGAGATTCTAAGGATGTTCTTCATCTTGGTAAATGAATTAAGAGGCATTTTTTGTTGCAGTTAATTCTTGTTGCTGCCCTCTTGGCTTTGCTGGCCAGTGCAATTGCTGCTCCCCAGTATGCCTATGCCCCCCTGGGATATGGGTACTATGGTTCTTATGCCTACCCCTACAGCTATGGCGCTTACTATTACCGTTAAGCCTTTCGTGAGTATTTTGAATTCCATTGCTCCTTAGTAAAAGCTTGAGATGAAAGGTCACATTATAATACTCATGTTGACACAAACACATTATCATATCATGGGACCAGCACTGACCCAGCTAAATCCAGCACCCATCCTCACAACCTGTTTTCATTTTAGTGTTGTCTTAGTCTGCCTTATCAAAATTTTGTAAGCTTTTCTGATTTCCCACATACAGTACATTCAGCACTGCCATTTAACAACTCTAACAATATTGGCACTAGTTTATTTACATTAATCTTGATTTTACTTATGACATAATCCCAACTCCTCTCTCAGGATGTTGATACAAATTGATTATATGTGATCTGTCTTAAAATTAGAGTATGGCAGGTTATTATTAAGAACCTAGGAAACAGATTATTAAAGCAGTCAGCCCATATGTAAGCCTTTACCACGTGTAATATAGTAGAACATTATGTCTTCTGTGGCACTTAAACCAAAACACACTCATACACGCATGCACACAACACTTAAATTGCCTTTCACACTAATGATGCAAGAGAGATCAACGAAGTCTCCAGTGGTTATTGTAATGAAGCAGTGAAATACAAAGTAAATTCACGCAGCAGAGTTCTTCATGATAAGCTGTAATCACTCAGGTGTGAATAAATTCTTTGCCTATATGCAATGTGGATATTTATGAGCACCTCCACGTAATATCTGTACAGGAGAAACAGTCACACCCACTTAAGTACTGCAAATTCATCAAAATTTGACAGCATTCTTATTCATTTTCATGTGTACTTTATAATTTAAAGTGACATGAGAAATGTTATCCTGTCTACAAATTTCAAGAAATACATATGTCCACTGCTGATAATGAAAGCACTGAAACATCCGAGACATATTAAGCAAGGTAGCTCAGATCGTAACATGTGTAAATCAAGGCCGTACATCATTAGTGTAAGGGTGAGAACAAAAGTCTGAGAAATCCTTTCTTGTACCAGTGGTTTTCAAGTTCCATGTTCTTGTGCAAGCTTCATTCAAACTTTTGCTCAGATATCTAGAGCATTTCATGTGGGAAAGAATTATTTATGCCATTAGGAACAACATTTTTCTCGTCAGTATTTGGTAGATTTAAATTTTCTGTGGGTGACTAGCCTGCATGAATGAGAGAATTGCTTTTGTGTTGTTCAGTGTGCCAAATACAAGCTACCATTATTAAACAAATTGAGAAGGACTAAAGAACCAGAAAACCATTGTAGCGACCTACATAAGTACTTGCTGGCAGGAGGTAATGTGAGATCAGATGTCAGTGCAGCCAACAGCATAGTGAAACATTCTTCATGCTCAGTTTCTGACATTAAGTGTGCAAAGTAATAGTTTGTATGTTTAACATCTCCACAGTGTGCACAAGTAAGTGTTATGTTTCTAGTAGCCACGTATTTTAACACTGTGATTACAGGTTATAAGGCCTGTAATCACAGTGTTAACCCTTCAGTGCCGGTCTCAGTGTGAAGTACAGACCTTTAGTTCTTCGTGTGCTGCTGGCCTCATTGCACCATACAGGTGTGACTGCATTTAAGCATATTACAAATTTAATACCCCTCCATCCTGGGCAGTAGTTGAAATTTAAACTCCACTGTCATTGAAGGGTTAAAATCTGGCTGCTATCAACATCACACTGGTGTGTGTGTGTGTGTGTGTGTGTGTGTGTGTGTGTGTGTTGGCAATACAAAGTGTAATCACCCAGACTAATTTAGTGTTGGTTAACTACACTGAACTTTGTCACAATTTCCCAAATGTTATATTATTTTAAAAATGTTCTGTGGAATTTATTTTGCCTGTGGTTGCAATACCAATGAATTTGATGTGCTGTTATTCATTGTACACTAAATCATTAAAATTGGCTGTTCGTGTTGATCTTGTGTGATACGTCACACACTTTCGGTACAAGATTAAAATTCAATTGTGATACCTTCAAACGTGTCATTTTATATAACCACATAATTATGCACTATGATGGCATTAAACTTTTTAGCAGTTTACCATGTAAAATGTTGAAAAGTTTTATGAATCATAAGGCTCATTTTAAAGTATCATTAAGAAGATGCTTAAATACACAATCCTTTTACTTTATTGATGAAGTTCGTATGCTTAAAAATGATTCATAGTCTTATTACATGCTGTATATGATGTTTGTGTAACATTCAAATATGTTTTGTGGAATTGCTACAGCATTTTTGTATTGCACTAGTTCTGTATATTTGTATTTTTGTGACTTATTCCATATCATGTTGTCACTTTGGCCATGTTTTGGATCCAGACAGTGTCTAATAATAATATGTGCATATGACTAAGACGGTAGTGTTCTGTTCTGTGAGAACACCAAATCTCTGGTTGAAAAACACAACATTGAGGCCATTTACCAATACATTTAGTCCAGTGACTGGTTATTTCTCATCACATAATCATGCAGCTGATAAACACAACACTGAGGCCATTTACCAGTATACTCTGTCTAGTGACTAGTTGTCTCATGCCTCATAAACACTCACCTGATTGCATTACACAGATTGTCGTGACAGGTTTGTCATGATTTTTCTTAGTTGCTCCACACACAGTTCAGTGTAGTGTCATAAAAATATGCCAGAAATATGTCATCCCACATCCTAGCTTCATCACTGATAATACTTTCAAATATGTCATTAAATTCTAGAATGCACAGTAAAAGAAATAACAACTTAAACAACCTCATTGTTTACAAATTCAGTTTTTTTTTTTACAGTACACCCAGCCAGCTAAAGGATTTTCTTACTTAGGATTTTCATAAGCAAATTTTTAAACTCCCCCGTTAATCTTAATCTATTGTGGTGCTTTGATTCAGAATTCGAACCCTGGTGAGGGGCAAGATTTTTTATACTTGTCCAGACCAGCCCTGGGGCCCACGCAGCCTCATGTATGATGGATAACCAGGGCTTATTCCTGGGCGTAAAACAGCCAAGGCTTGGCATTGACCACCCACCCCCATCTAGCACCAAGGTTAAGAATGGGTAGAGCTATACAACTCTAAGACTTTCATCTTTAACTTCTGTCAGACTGTCAAAGAAAGAGTTTTACAACACTGTTATTAATTCATGTGCTTTGTTCTTCATTTCAGGTGTAAGAAATTGTTACTGTGACAGCTTTCAGACCATCTTGAACCAGAACTGTACTGCAGACTGAATATGGCAGACATCTTGAATTCTTCAACTGCTCAACATATCCTTCTGTATTTGTTTTACACTTTTCTTTAAAATAAAATTACAAAAATAATTAGTTTCCATTAACAAATTCAGAAAAAAATGCCACATCTCCAAAACATTTTCCTTTCCATCATGCATTACCCAGAGGAAGTGACATGAACTGGCAGAGTGTACAGACCAATTAATTGAATGTGAGGGATGAATTCCCAGCCTGTCTTTAAAGTTTTGATCTTACAGACATAATTCTTTTAAAACAATGAAAACTACTGTCTAAGTGCTGCAATACTCCAACAAAGCATGCCCACATTCCAGTTGCTGAGCAATACTTTTACCACAGAGTTAACATCCATCACCCAGAGATTTGGTATCACCTATTCTGGGAAGACAGAAGGTTAAATACCTCCACCTGTAGAAAAAGGTTTGAAAATTAATGTTTATAGTACTATGTGTTCTAACTTTGCACAGCTTTTATTGAAATGTTATGGCATTAATATATTTGCAGTTTTAAGAAAATAAGTGTTTTGTGTCAAATTTGTACATATGTATACCTGTGGGGACACAAAGTTTTACATGCCTAGCCATAGTGTTTGCTGTCACGCAGAGTACCCACAAATTTTCAGTTAACCATTCACAGTCAGTCTCCGTTATGCATGTAGTATAGGACAGCGGTCTCAAACTCAAAAGAGACTCTGGTCAAACAGATAATTTTGAAAATTAAAGCCGATCACTTATCATTGTAAGTAATGATGAGGGTATGTGTATTGCAATTAAACAGACCATTAAGAATACTTTATACTTTAATAACAAAATCAAAATATACTTACTGAATTTATAATTTACTGTACTGTTGTCACTGTGATGACATATGTGATGTGTTACATTTCAGGGATAGGCTTGAGCCTTAAAGCCCATGACCAAAACCATTTTAAATGAAAAAATGTAGGTACCAAGCTGGACCATATTCTGTAATTGGAACAAGGTCAGACAGAGGGGTGTAGAAAGTGAACTGGCGTGTTGCATGCCGCCTGCAGACTGCTGCTCAAGTCCCTTGGCCTAGGCAGTTATAGCAACATCGTTGAATGAAGAGCTACTGCTGCTGCAAAGGGCTTTGTGATGTCAAAGCATTCCACAGGGAGAATACCAGGCCTATAAAATGGCGGATGGAAACCCTAGTAGAAGGACAGCAATTGGGAAAATAAAAAACTTATATTAAAATGTATAACTGAAGTTTCTTGCAGTGAGACAACAGATGGTTCTCGTCTCTTATTCAGTGGGTATTGCATTCATTATGGGGTGAAAGCTGCCGGGGCGTGGAGCTGACCACTCACCTCCCTCTAATATCGAGGTTGAGAATGCGCTGAGCTGTAGCTTTGACCCTCTGCACACCTTCATGACGTGAACAGGGACAAGTTTACAATTCATTGATTTGGGCAACTGCCAATAAGCCAAACATCAAGTTCCTTACACACACGTTTTGAAAACAAAATATAGCACAAATGAAAGAGTGGTTTGATTGTTTTGTGTGGCTTTAAAACATGGCTTCTGCTGTAACTGAATAAAAACATGAACATAGCCAGAAAAACGTTTGGGTGTGATAAGTAAGTTGAAAATAAGGCTGTTGAAGGTCACCAAGTGTTGTTAGTTAGGGTATTGACATAGAGGTTATGATGGAGTAGACATGTAGCTGTGATAAAGAAAACAAGGAATGCGTGATTTTGTGGATAAACGTCTGTAAATTGCACTGCTGGAAAACCTAGAAATGAATGGTTATATAATCTTTATTTTCTGGTTTATTTTACTACCCTGTCACTATATAACGTCGAAGGTAAAATGATTGGTAAATGATGAATTGGAAAGGATTACAAAGGAAACTGTTTTCTCCCAACTCAGACTTTACAGTCTTTTCTGAAGGAAAGAAGAGAACCACTAAGGCCTTCGGTCAGCATAGATGGTCACTCGACCGAGATTCGAACCTGGTACCTCCCGATACCAAGTCTGCATGTGCGTCACGTAACCATATTTCCATCACTGAACACCATAGGGCCTATGTAACAAAATTCGCATGAGCCGCCAGTGAAATCATAAGACACTATGGATAAGAATGACATCTGACGGGGTGGATTGAAATTAACCCTCGAAGTTGAGTAATTGCTGATAGGTTTACAGCAGAGAGTCGCTGGAACTCAGTCGGGGTGGACGTGCGCCTGCCTGCTCAGCGTTTTCCACCACCCGAAGTATATAACTGTTTTGGCTGAGCGAATTTTGTTACAGTAAGTTGTATGAAACAGGCGATTTGAAAGTATACGAAAATTGAAATTAATTCAGTTGAATTCCTATTTAAAATAACCATTAATTACCGAGAAGGACGCGTTGCAAAGTTCGTAGTCATTTTGGCGCCGTTTTTGCTTGAACAAACTTTATTACAGTAAGTTGTATTAACTAGGCGAGTTGCAAGTACGTATGATATAATTCAGTTGAATTTCTATTTAAAATGACCATTAATTAGCAAGAAGAATGAGTTGCAAAGTTCGTAGTCGTTTTGGCGCCTTTTATATTTACACCAGGCAGTTGCGTATTTGAGGTATTCTAAACGAAAATCTTATTCAGAAGTTAATAGTTGTTTATTTGCGAAATACGAGAATTATACCGAATCTGTGGCAGGCTAAAAATGTATTTTATGTAATCACAGCTCCCATAAATTAACTCGCAAGCGCTTGTAGCCACTTTGGTTTTGCAGTTTCTTGGCGCCCATATAAATATTACAATTATATGGTTTTATAATACTGTAATTAAGAGTTGCAATGTTTTATTGAGTTCATAAATAATTTTATAAACGTTATTATCATAATTCGAGAGTTAAGTTTGACAGCAGCCGGGAACACGAAAGGGTTGTGAAGTGTTAGCCACATTGGGCACCTCATGCAAGCTCTTGTAGACACCTTGGATTTCCAATTATTTTGGTGCCCATGTAAATATTACAATAATATGGATTATCAGTATTTACATTAAGATTTACAACATATTAACATAATAATAATTTTCCAACTTTATCGTCAGAATTCCAGAGTTAAGTTTGCTGGTAATCAGAAATATGACGAATGGGTTGGAGAGTACATAGGCATATTTGGCGCCTCATGCAATCCCTTGCAGACATCTTGGATTTTCTTGTTGCTAGGCGGGCGTGAAATGTTACAGGAGTCCATGTCATTACCACTTAATTTAGCAGTTACGGTATCGTTTTCATAACAAGTTCCGAAATTTTATTATCATAAATCCAGAGGTAAGTTTGGTGGTGACCGTGAATATGAGAAACGGATTATAAAAATTCGTAGACGTCTTGGCTTCCTTTACACTTACACAAGACAGGTACTTGAGGTGCTGTAAACGAAAGGTTTGTTCTGCAGCTAATAAGTACGTGTTTGACAAACCGTACAGATTTGCACAAGTCGCTCTTACGTGCTGAAAAACATGATGCATTAATTACAAATCTTTACAGCCACATCTGGATTTGTAGGGCTCATATCGCTTAAACAAATGTTAAATCATTTGAAATTATGATTTTATACATTAATAGTTACCATCTTTTATAAACTTCGTACATATTTCCAAAATTTTGTTACAATTGTTGAGGTAAAGTTACTGGACACGAGAACTTAATTAAATTTCATCGAAGAGTTACATAAAGTAACAACATGCATTCTTTGTAAAGTTGTAGCCATACCTGCATTAAATGTTATCATTCAAAGCCTAATGTTGTGTTCCAGACTTTTGGCAGCATTAATAAAGCATAATTCTGTTCTAAGTTTAAGCCCTGCAGTTTTTGTTGATTTCCAAGAGACCTATGTAGATAGAATTCTGTATAGAAGTTTTCGACGCGATGTCACTCAGCCATTATATGTTTCGTGACAGGCGTTGCAGTGAAAACCATATTTATCTTAGGGGCGTAAATAAACTTTTGCTCGTATTTGATATATTTTATATAGATTTGAATAAAATTCCATGGAGGAAATATTCGCAAAATTGTACTTAGTGATTGTCAAGGAATTCCCTGCACCTGGTAGAACAAACGGATCTATTGCTGTGTTCTCTAGACTCCACACTTTGTCTATGTCAGGCGAATTCAGTCCACATAGTTCAATCCTGTTTCTTTAAGATATATTTTAACATTCTCCCATCTACATCGAAAGCTTCCAGTCTCTCATTTCTTGTTACTCTTTCTGGCTTATTACCTTCCAATCAGCCATGAAAGCCTTGTTCTTCCATTCAGTCGTGTCATTGTAAAGAAGCAGAATAACGCACACGAATGCTGTTATATTTCAAACAATTTTTTTATTTATACCCTATCAAATTTTGCACCCATCCTCAATACAGGCAGTACGGCAAACGGACGTTCTGAATTAAACTTCATACGAAGAAGATATATTCTGAGTCAAATACTTTATAGAATAATATCCCAGGAATATTTAAAAATTACAAATCGATATGTTCTGCTAATTATACCCAGTCTGTACGCTTGCAGTCTGCCGCCATTAGGATAAGTTTAAAATGTCAAGCACATATTTAAACTCTGTAATAATGTGATAAGTCCTGCTGTTCTTTCAGTCTAGTCTTAGGTTATACACTCATTTTCACAGAAATAATGACGTTGTATATAATGACGTCACACTTTGACATATAAGAGTATTTAATGGCAGTTTCCACATATGACCGTACAAAACTCCACTTTCTCTGTATGACTAACACGCTTTAGCAATAACAAAACTAACTCTGCTTTAGTATTCTGGTTGCGAATTTCTGTCTCTCTTTATGCATGGCCGGCAAACACTAACACAATTTGTACGTTCATATGTGCCCAGTGACATCATCTTGTGAGGTAAATCTGAATAAAAAAATTACTTGAATTCCTTTTCTCAAAAACCCTCCGCGTAATGGAGACATAGAATGTATTTGGATTTTCTGTAAAAATGCCTAATAATTTCGGAAAGGCAAGTTTAAATTATACAAATTTGGCTCAGGCTGTGTTATGCTGAATAATGACAAAATTTATTTTAAACAGTGTCTGCACTTCAGATGTCAAAATTGTAATAATTTCAGCGCGAGGCGCTCATTTGCATCCATGACAAAAACAGACGGATAAAACACTGTCTTCTTCAATAACAATAAATTACATACGGAAACACTCATGAAATATTAAAGAAAACAGGTATTATACAGGGTGTTTGGTGTTGCCTTGAGGTACTTTATGACATTCTTCATTACAAACTACAATTTGAAGTTCCGTGGAATCTTACTAGACAAATTCTCCCGATTCATACTTCTCTACTAACGGGGGGTTTTCCTTGATTTCGTAAAAAAATTATCGACATAAAATTGCAATTACATTAATAATCCCAGCCTCCCTACGTGGACCCTCTCTTATCCTGTTGTCTGTAGTATTCGTTAACCTTTTAAAGCCTAGCGGTAACTTTACGTACCACCAGGTTTAACATTAAAAAATTCTACGTGGTGCCCACATTGCGTTTATGTGTTTTGTACGGATCTCAGAACAAACAGCAACTTTTGCCTTATAAAACATTAAGAGACTGGTTTTTATAACCGAAGTGGAGAGTGTTTACAGCGCAGTACGCACTGAGTCCTTATATAAAACAGATACGCTTCGTCTTTAACAGTTGTCAACGTACGATGCCATCAGATTGTATACCACGTATGTTGTTATATACTGTCACAAGCGTTGTCATGTCTTCCCTCACTAACAAGCAGATAAATAAAACTGGCGTCCAATGTTAATAAGCGCTGCTCGTTAATAACGTGTTTCCCGACAGACCTAATTTTGTCGTGACATTCTTCAGTCACGAATTTCAGCATAAACTTCGTCAAATGTTGCTTAAAGCGTCCACTTTATAAAGGCGTCAGTGTTTCCGTGAAATTTTCGTAATTATCACAGCAATAATTCTGTGGGTTCCATCACATCCCGACGAGCTGAGAGTCCGTTAGCTTCTGAACCAGAACTCTGCTGCATGAAGTTAGTTACATAACAATATAGTATTTAAATATAAGAGGGTTCAATCAGATCTACATAAGCAGCAACATACAGTACTGAAATTTGTATCATAGGTAGAGTAAATTGCAGCACTCTAATATTATATTGAGTGCATCTGATAAGACACACAGCAAATTACACAACTGTGTAATTGAGGGAATAATGACACAAATACTGACATTGACAACAAAACATATAACAAGGCACTGCAGGAGACATTCTGGGAAGGAAGGTGCTAACAGCTAAGTCAATCCAGTTTGTATTCTCGACTTTAATATAGGAAATTATCTTTAATATTATCCTCGAAATTCTCTTTTTCTTCTTTCAAAACGTTTCCTCATACAGGGTGTATTCTTTCTTCTTATTTACCTACCGTAGCTAAGTTGTCAGCCCATCGTAAACGTATTGATTTTTCTACCCCATCAAAGCTCGACAAAGCTGCATTAACAAGTCTTAAAAGTACGTAAACTTTAGCCAGGTATAATCTGGTTTAGGTCAAAATGTGTTTTTTCCCCCCACCTACTTTAATACCCGTATTATTGACTGAGATAAGTGACGCTGTTGCATCGCCTTACAAAATTATATGTAACATAGCTGATTTATGGGAAAAAAATTAAGTAACATCTGAAGTTGTTAAACCTTTAAATTTGGAGTGTAGCGGTTTTGTGTCTTAACCTTACACCTCAGCACACTTCAGCTATATGTGATATCACTAAATGTAGCAGTTTGTTAAATTACTAAATTTTGGATACAACTTTACATCGATATGTAATTGTGCTTGTCTAACACATTTCATTTATTGTGATGGCATTAAATGTAAACAACGTTTTATTGTGTTATGTAAAATCGTCACATACAGTCATTACTTTCCTAAGAAATTCGCGTACTGAACTGTCACATTAACTCGCCTAATATTTGGACATGCTTTGCAAAGAGTCTGTGTTATATTCAGATAGGTAAGAGGGACCTTCCAAGAGAATGGAAAACCGTGTTATTACAAACAATTTATAAAGGGAAGGAAAATCAGGAAAAGCTATAGAGGTCACCATCATTGTTATCAAACTGGGGGGAAAATATATGCATGGATACTAGCTGTTACGCGTGGACTGGCCATTGTATCGTACGAGATGGACCCTTGTCAAGCGGAATTTCTTAAAGGCAAGAGTAGATTGGCTAATATTTTGTAACCAAGAGACCCGTGAACATGCATCTGAGAGCAAATGGTGTCGAATATATCGGTGCTTTTTGGGTTTTGAGAAGGGGTTCGACCTTATTGGTATGTGAAATTCTTTGGGGGTTAAAAACGAAAACAGAATGGGTAAGCACATGGCAAGGTGTGCATAAACACTGTGTCACGATAAAACATTTCGTGTGGGGCACAGACAGAAATGAGTATCCAGCCATGCCCCGCAAATAAGATGGGTAAGGGAGGGTTGTGACTTGAATGCCTACTTATTTAATATTTCTGTAAACATTATTGTAGAATATATTGATGTACAAGTGGCTTCATGCCACAGTAATAGAAGAATTAAATATTTTTATTAACTATATTTTAGAATACAGAAATGAAGAAGGGGCTTCACGCCCCGGAAATAGGAGTATTATTTATTTCCATACGTGATACTGCAGAATATATTGATGTAGGGGGCTTCACGCCCTGGAAATAGGAATAGTATTTATTTCCATACATGATACTGCAGAATATATTGATGTAGGGGGGGCTTCACGCCCTGGAAATAGGAATAGTATTTATTTCCATACATGATACTGCAGAATATATTGATGTAGGAGGGGCTTCACGCCCCTGAAATAGGCGAATTATTTATTTCCATATATGATACTGCAGAATATATTGATGTAGGGGGAGCTTCACGCCCTGGAAATAGGAATAGTATTTATTTCCATACATGATACTGCAGAATATATTGATGTAGGGGGGGCTTCACGCCCTGGAAATAGGAGTAGTATTTATTTCCATACATGATACTGCAGAATATATTGATGTAGGGGGGACTTCACGCCCTGGAAATAGGAATAGTATTTATTTCCATACATGATACTGCAGAGTATATTGATGTAGGGGGGGGCTTCACGCCCCGGAAATAGGAGTAGTATTTATTTCCATACATGATACTGCAAAATTTATTGATGTAGGAGGGGCTTCACGCCCCTGAAATAGGCGAATTATTTATTTCCATATATGATACTGCAGAATATATTGATGTAGGGGGGGCTTCACGCCCTGGAAATAGGAATAGTATTTATTTCCATACATGATACTGCAGAATATATTGATGTAGGAGGGGCTTCGCGCCCTGGTGATAGCAGCAATCGAATGTGAGGAATTACGAAGTCTAATAATTGCTAAATTACCTCTGTGGCAGGCAGGCAGGAGGGCAGGCAGTGCGTGGGTAGTGATTTTAATCCCGTGTGTTAGTGCTGTTTTTCTGTGGATGTAGCAAAAGTATGGAAAGACCTTTTTGTGCAGTGATATAGACTCCTTACAGTATGTGTTTTAAACCACCTTTCGGCTGCCAAAGTTTTGTGATTTTGCGTGGTGCTCGTTTCTATGGATGTGGAACAAATTGTTGTGATGTGTGTGCGCGTGTGTGCGACAGCAGCGACTCTCTGAGTACCTGTGATACAGTGTCGTGCCATTTTGTCGAATACTGCTAGATTCCAGTGGAACAAGAAGCAGACATCGAACCCAGGACCAAAGGGAACGGAGCAACGCGCGAACAGTAAGGTTAAAACCAAAACAGTGTCGGCTGAACCTTTAGCGATTGAGGACCCATCCGCAGGAGGATGGGCTGGGTACTCGCAGCAAATCAGGTACGCCACAGCACCGACACGAGCTTATCATGTGTCAGTCCGGCCCCAGGCTGCACATGATAATAACAGCCGTGCCAGGCAACTCTGTATTTGATGCGGTAGCCGCCATGACATAGGGCGTAGGTTAAGGTCGGGTTGACAACCCCGTGGATGTGATTTTTTTTTTACGTAGTTTGTAAGTTTTGTCCTCCCTGCCCTCCCCGTTAGGTGCCCTCGTTAGGATTTCTGGATAGGTCGCATGAATTAGCGCCATGTGACAATAGGGCCGTTCAGTTAGGAGCGTTTAGTTTTAAGTATTTATGTGTGTTTTTTTTTACCACAGGGTGTCAGCTTGACAGGGTTCGGTCGACACAACCAATGACATCAGTGCGAGAGGGAGAGAGATAATAAAGAGCCTTTAATAGTTTCTCCCTGTGAATAACTCGCATTGGAAGGGCAAAGATTCAATAAAGCAGGACTTAATTCTGCTTTGATCCGTCTTTCACTTCAGTGTTGAAAGACAAGTGTTTGAATCTGTAAGAATTTGCAAAATGTGTTGAGTGCTGTGTGTTAAATTTGCGAAGTGCTGAGTGAAACTTGTAAAGTGACATGTTATATGTGTTTCTGTGAAAGAGTTGTGAATTCAATGTACAAAATAAACTCAGGGTTCAACATAAAAGAAGACATCGACTGCTAACAACGAAAGGTAGGTCATCCACATCGAGTTTCAACAATGAAAGCTACGTCTTCTACATCGACCGCTAACAACAAAAGGTAGGCCTTCTACATGGACAGGCAACAATGTGCGCTGCATCTTTGACACTGTTAGGACTAACAGTGGAGAATCACACACACAAACAACATTTACATTACACATGTCGACAAAAGTAAAGGAAATACCGTCGTAATTACAGTTTTATATAAACAACAGGTTAATTAACAGAATGATTTATTTGTGTTTAAATGAATGAATGTGCTGGAAGAAAAATTAGTTTTATGGCGTTAAATACTGTTGTCAGTAGCAGCCAGGCTGTGTTATATGTGACAGATTTTTCATTAGGCTTTTAAAATGACGCATTTTTTACACGATTACGCCAAGTAAGAAAAACGTTGTTGATTGGACTACATACATCATCATTTGATTGACGAAGCGAGTGGAGTGTCGTTCCAGGGCGATACGCTTGAGTTCCAGTTTTAACAGAAGATGCCGTCGACATTTCGGTTTTATGGCGATTTATTAGTACTGAATCGGTGACGAAAATTCTGAATTCGTTGCGCCTATTTTAATTCCCTGCAGTGCATGATTTATAGCTGTGTACTTTCAGTTTCATTGAGCTGTCCATTTTAATATGCATAGCTGCAATGAACATACGACACACACACAGTTAAACTCATATGAGTGCAGCGGATTGGATAAGGAATTTTACAGATGAAAAAGCAACCAACAAATGCACTGTACTTACTTATTCAACTTTTTATTCTGCTTTTCCCCGACATGTTTCGGCGTAGCAAGACGCCATCCTCAGGGGGTCGTATATAATTAAGACATTATTTTCCTCAGGCGATGTTTTCCACACATGTGAAATTGTTAAAATATAGCATTTACACACACACACACTGTTTTCCAATATTAATTTGATGACAGTTCTTGGATTAACATGTCGGGGAAAAGCAGAATAAAAAGTTGAATAAGCAAGTACAGTGCATTTGTTGGTTGCTTTTTCATCTGATATAAAATGCACGGTGAGTTAAAAGTGAAAAAGGAATTTTACATTTCGTTGGAATCCTTCGAATTCCGAAGTGAATCGAGCGTCTTTAGAGCGCGATACATTTCAGCTCCAGTTTTAACAGAAGAAGACGTCGATATTTTATTTTTCCGACGATTTGATTTTACAGGATTGAGGAAGGCGATTTTGGCTTCAATGCGCTCTTTTTTTGATTCCTTGTATTAGCAGGCTTATAACTGAGTACCTTCTGCTTCACTGAGTTGCTCATTTTAATATGTACAGCTGCGATGAACGAAGGACACACACAGTTATATGCCTTCCTTGATCGGAGTTTTAAAACGCACAGCAAATCGAAGAAGGAAATTTATATTTAATTTCGAATATATTAAAAGAAGACAGGACGAAAATATGAAGGTGAGTTTGGCGTTCATTTTGTTAATTAGGCATTTGCATTTCATGCTTGTTATTCTTGTTTAGAGGACAGATACTAATTGTTCTTTCCTTCAGGTCCCGCTCGTATCCTGTGCCTCACCGTGGCGAGCGGGTGAAACAAAGAAAGGTGCATGCCCGTAGTTGGAATCAAAATTACAGTAAATTAAAAATACCCCTTTCTTTGTATTTTATATCTATTGCGAGTGTACGGATATATTCTATGTGGCTTTTAGACATTTTAGTTTCTTTCGTAACTGTGCTTTAATATGTGTTAGGTTCCACGTGTTTGTTAGCCACTTCGTCCAGTTGTAATTTTGCTCCCTGCAGTGTTACAGACGACATGTTATTATATCTGCTACAAATACCTCCACGCCAAATGAATTTAATTTTAGACCGCAACCACATACCTGAATTGTTACGTAACATATGAACGTAATCACAGTTCTGTACCGTCTTTACACACACACCCGCCCATCCACCCACCCAACTACCGACACACACACACACACACACACACACACACACACACACACACACACATACACATACACAAAGTGTTAAAATTTCGAGAAGATATCGGATTCGGACCCTTAGCACGTTGTTCAGTGATGTTAATGGCGCCCAGTTACGGTGTATGGTATATTATTATTATTATTATTATTATTATTATTATTATTATTATTATTATGGGAGACCCAGGCGTAGATGGGAGGATAATAGTAAAATGTATCTTCAAGAAGTGGGGTGGGGGGCATGGACTGGATTGAGCTGGTTCAGGATAGGGACAGGTGGCGGGCTCTTGTGAATGCGGTAATGAACTTGCGGGTTCCATAAAATGCGGGGAATTTCTTGACTAGCTGAGAAACTGTTAGCTTCTCAAGAAGGGCTCTGCTCCGTGGAGTTAGTTAGTTAGTTAGTTAGTTATTATAACCATTATTGCATTATTTTGAATAATCTTTTAAATTTTGTGCAAATATCGTGTAAGATACAGACTAATGTTTGTTCTATGGACCCGTATCATTTTTATTCACTTTATTCTTACATGTAAAATCCTCGCGAGATCCATTCTGTACTCCATACTGTCTCTTAAGTGGTGTCAGCCTTATCAGGGATTGAAGAGAATAAAACTTGCGCGTCGTAACACTCACAGTACAACGAAGCCTGTTAAAGGTGCCGCGAAATTTTATACGTGTTAAATTTAATCAGGGTGCGTGGATCAGTAACGTGTCCCTGAAAATCAACCAAATTACACCAACATGAAAACACACTGACATTTTGTGTTTAGGCCCACCACACAGAGTGTGATTAATATCAGCCAAGGTGTGCGGGCGCTGTTATTTGCGAGTGCATGAACATGACGGAACTGACAGGTGGGACGTGCCAAATTAAAGGTGAGGTTCGCTTTGCAGTCGTAAACATCTCTAATGCATATGAGGAATGTCTACTGTTGATCCTGACCTGTAGAGAAAATTAACACAATGAGTATCCACAGAAAGTGCCGATGTTACAAATTTTGATACCATACAGGTCTGCTGATGGAACTGTAATCATGTGCTTTCGTTTAAATTCCTGTTTTGTGGCTACAAATTTGTGTTGGTGCATCTAGCAACTTTGGACCGTCAATTACGGAAATGCATCATTCTTTGGCTAAACAGGATAAACTTTATTATGTCATAATTTGAAATTTGTGATTTCCTAATTTGAAATTTTTGGTTTCCTAATCACTAAATTATTCAAGACCTTCCCTAAACATTCAATGTTTAAGTCCTCAAGAGCTACCCTCCTGTAAAACCATAGCTAAGCCTCTCCAAGTCAAACCAAATCAGACCCTGCCATTTCAATTTGAGACACAAATTTATCTGTCTTAAAATAATTTGTTTTATAAAAGTGTTAGTGTGCAGTGTTACTGACTGATTGGCCTTACATTTACGTCAGAATTTCGCTCATGTAATATTATCTGCTATGCTGAAACTAAGATTTTATGAGAAATGCAAAATTAGATTCAGCTTTCATGGTATCAACCAGTAACACCTGATAGGTGGCTACATGTGTCCCATAACAAGCCATAAAGAAGCATAAAAAGCAAGGCCACATTTCTGCCAGGACTGAATATGGCATTGAGAATTTGCATTCTCACGCAGTGAACGTTAATATTATTCTACCCTGAAGATGGAGGTAGCAGGTTCCTCCGAGACACTGATACTTATATACCAAAGTACACGGCGCCACTCTTCTGCTCTGAAAATGAAGCAACAGCTACCTCTGAAACGTTGGTCTTTGTCTACCAACTACAAGATGTTACTTCCACCCATAAGATGGCAGCAAGCCACTCAGAATCATCTGCTGTACCAGTCCACACCATGTCATATCCCACAATACTTCCACATCCAACACTGCTATGAAAACGTCAGATCTCCAACGTATAGCACGTAAAGAAATGCCAATTAACCCTTTAAAGACGGAACGTAATCTGTTTTATATAACGACTCAGTGCGTACCGCGCTGTAAACACTCTCCACCTCGGTTATAAAAACCAATCTCTTAATGTTTTATAAGGCAAAAGTTGCTGTTTGTTCTGAGATCCATACAAAACACATAAACGCAACGTCACTACAATGTAGACATTTTTAATGTCAAACCAGGTGCTACGTCAACTACCCGCTAGGCTTAAAAAGGTTAAATGTGAAAAGACCTGTCACACTACTACAGCAGGGTGGGCCTCCAGAACTAGCACACCAAACCCGAAGGAAAGAGAGGCGTGAGAAGACCTAGAAGTGGATGAAATAACCACTTTTAAAAACTCCTCAACATCGGAACTTTTCTGTAGCACCAAATAGTAGAGTTTGAAGGAGGAAAAGAGATAAAAGGAAAGGAAGGAAGGAAGGAAGGAAACAGAAGGAGAAGAAACATGAATAACGTCCAGTCTTGAAACGGCTATATAAACTGAGAAACTATTTTTCTTCAAGTTGTGTTGGCAGTAGCTGCAGTGTAGGATTCAAATACGAACGAGTAAAGTCTGTACTATCGCAGTAAACATGTAACTGTTTTGGTCTGTGCACGCTTGTAGTGCTATAACCTGTTAAAGATAAAGCGTAGAATAAATTGTTTGTTTTACTTAGGTAAGGCTTTATAATTAAAATATCATTCAGTAAGGCTACAAATGTAATGATCTCTGTCAGACACATAACAACTCTGAGAGTATTATGTACGTTCCATTGCTACCGCGAATATTTTTAGTTATCATTGAATTAAAATCAGCTATGCACACAAGGCTGGGACTAACCAGCTGCTTTTATTGTCTCCAATATGCTTCGGGCATCAATGAACGTTTGTTACTCATATCATTGCCACGAGTATGTGTGTGTGTGTGTGTGTGTGTGTGTGTGTGTGTGTGTGTGTGTGTGTGTGTGTGTGTGTGTATATCACATACACGATTTTTGTGGAATCAGATATATATGAAACTCCGGTACGCCCACTTGTTTGAAATTGAAGGTTTAGATAGTGACCGAGAAAACCCTCCTGCCCTTATTTCTGGATGTCGAAGCCCGTGGGCGCATTGTTGAATCAGCAGTTATCAAGGTTGTGTTCTGATATTTGCATGTTATCAATTGGTATAATTCTAACCAACATGCCCTGATCAGCTGAAGGCAGTCACACGATACGCAATGCAACAAAACTGGCGCAGAATAACAGTAAGGCATCGACAGGTGGTCTCACTGTCTGCAAGGGTGTCCCGGTGGTTTGGGTGTGGCGTAACCGGATATTCCTTGAGCATCGAGCCACTGGCGTTCTGATTGGCAGGAAGATCTAAGTAACGTTACAGAGTGCAAGCTTGCAGATGTGCTGCGTATCGCAGTTGACAGGCTTTAACAGGGCGTTCTTTAACTCACGTCACACGCGTAAATGTAATTGCAGACATAGCTACAAGAGAAACATGGCCTTCCGTGCGCAGGTCTTCACTAAACGCAGAAAGGCTCGGCAGCATTATGAGCACATCTCCGCGTACTGAGTTGCACCCACATCGGACAGTAAATGTGGAAAGTACGGAATAAAAACTCATTAACGCCTGTAAGTAAAGTGTGGCTTTCACTATGCCGATTTGCTCGAAGCTCACAGCCAATCACATTTTTGTATATATGTGTACCGAATTTTTTCCGAATGGGAAGAAAAATACAGAAAATAGGGCAAGATGTCATTAACCCTCCCCCCCAGTAATGCACCCTTTTCACCATACCGGCTTTTCACAAAACTCGGCACTTGCTCAACGGAGGTGCGTGGAAACCTTCTACACCAAATTTCACCTAAATCGGTCAATAAATATGGAAAATATGGTTAGAAATTCATTTACGCCTTTAAGTAAAGTATGTCTGTATGTTTGTCTCTTGTGAATGTTGTAGAGGTCTCTGCGTCGGGCTGATCACTCCTCCGGAGGAAGCTACTTAATGTGGTGTGTCTGTGATCGTGTAGCCTGGATAATGAGATCCTAGCCCAATATGGGCTATTGCGCCATGGAAAGAAAAAAGAATGCCAAAAAATCAGTAATGTGAGACTGTGTGGTGACCCTACAACACGCAGCGAGTGTTACATGAATCGGTAAAACGAAGAAACGAACTTTGCTCTGCAATAAGCAGGTGCAGGCTGTGGTGTCGCGTGCACATTGCGTTTCGTTTTACCGTTGCTATGCGCTCGTCTGCAGGATTGCTGTCACAGGTTGCTACTGCTGGGTACTGCTGTCTTATACCGGGGTTTGTGAAGGTGGCCATTAGCACACAGCCAAGAGAGCGCACTGCCAGGAAACTGGGAGCTGAGGGTCATCCGTCCAGACCAGGAAATTGATGGCCAAATTGGCATGCTCACACTGAGGAAATTGATCACATGCTTGCTTCTCAAGAGGCTGTGTTTCTCCCACTTAATAAAGAACAGAATTTTTTTAATTTTGCGCACTTAATTGCTGTAATATCAGTTAATATTATTGACCCTGTCATACTGAAAGTCACAAAACAGTGTTACGAAGATCTGTTATAACACATCATTCAAGAACTCATGTTTGTATCTATCACAAGTTGCGTGTCCACCGTGCTGTTATTATAGAGTGCAGGCGATTAAAAGGGTATTGTGTTACAGTATACCGTTTCATGAAAACCACTCTTCCACCACCAGTCTGCATTGACGGCTACCAACTCCTGCTACGTGTCACTTGTATTCTGGATAACAGTTCCTCTGTCTCTTCACTTTCGTAAGTGTTGATGGAAGGGACGCGTATGGTGGAGGGGGTTGGGTGACCAGACTTAAATCCACTTCATCCATGTTGAGCCTCTGATTCAAGCGAGTGTAACCGAGTATTCATGCTGCTATAAATATGTTCTTTGCGTTTCAAATCGCGGTGTTTGTTCTTCTATATATTTTAACTTCGAAGGCGCAGATCTATTTTTGAGAAACTAATAGTTGCACACCTACTCATAATAATGCCTGCATTTTATGGAACCCAAATGTTTATTACTTTTTTCTCAAGAGCCTGAAAATGTTCCATGTCCTGAGCCAGCTTAATCTACTCTACATTCTTCCATCCTGTCTTTTAATTTACATTTTAGTATTGTGCTTCCATCTATGCCCAGACCTTCCAAGTGGCCTCTTTCCTTCAGGTTTCCTCACCAGAACCCTGCACGCACCTCTCTTCCACCCAGTTCCAGTGAAAGGGTCAGGGCATAAAATATCGGAGTATCATGAAATTAATTTAACACCCAAGTTATAAGAACAGAACAGACATAGCTATCATATGAACAGCCATAATTTGTACATAAACATCCAACAAGAGCCCAAAAATGTTCCATGTCCTGAGCCAGCTTAATCCAATCTACACTCTTCCATCCTGTCTTTTAATTTACATTTTAATATTGTTCTTCCATCTATGCCTAGACCTTCCAAGTGACCTCTTTCCTTCAGGTTTCCTCACCAGAACCCTGCATGCACCACTCTTCCACCCATACATGCCACATGTTCCATCCATCTCATTTTCCTCGATTTAATCATCCAAATAGGATCTGACAGAGAATGCAAATCATACGGCTGCTCTTTATGCAGTTTTATTCATGTGCTTACAGATGACATGGATAATTTTCAAAATGGCGAATGTGGGCAGTACAGTACATCCTCAGCCAGACAGATATAGTGAAATATAAAATGAAATTACTAACAGATGTGGATAATCCTAAATTTGGCAGGATAATTCCAGTCATATGCCAAGTCCTTTTCTATGTGGCAGAGCTGAATCATGCCTAACACAGTCAGTTCTGCTATTACACATGTTTTGTTAATGGAAATTGCCATACTGTGATTGATGAATAGTTGAACGCTGTTTGTATAATGCCAACTTTCTCATATGTGTATTGCTTAGTATGTGATTTCAACAACCACTGTGAAAATACATACACATATAAGGTTGGATGATGGGCCAAATTTTTTCTGATCTTAACCTTAATTTTATTACACGATTTTTATAATACATGGTCTCACAAGAACACAATTATCACGTTACAGGAGAACTGACTGTGCACAGCACCTAACCATGCATCAGAATTGATCTAGTGAAAGGGTCAGGGCATAAAATGTCGGAGTATCATGAAATTAATTTAACACCCAAGTTATAAGAACAGAAAAGACATAGCTATCGTATGAACAGCCATAATTTGTACATAAACATCCAACATTTTGCCTGTCTCCCATCTGTTATCTCTTCACTTCAGATTTTTCAACCAAAATGCTATGTGCACTTCTAATCTCTCCCTTGACATTCTTAGCTTTCAGTTTATGACCCTATTAATAAGTTTCATACCCATAGAGAGTAACAACTAAAATTATATAAATATATAATAAAATACATTAAAATATTAAAATAAAGTTTAATATTTCTTTTAAATGGTAAGAACAATGATTCTGAGCTACATGTAATTTTCCTGTAGCTGTAATGTCTCAAGTTGACACTTCAGACACATGCATCACACCATTAGAGTGCCTTTTCATTCACAGAATCGAGTGATCTGGAAATCTTGAGTGTAGTATGTCACTGTCAGAACCATTTACAAAAGGACTTTTCGTATTTTCTCTTCTATTTTTGACCAGTTATGCAGATAGAAGAGATAAAATGTACAAGTCCTGAACTCTGAGCATTATAATAACTTTAATCCTGTGGATTATGTAAATGTCCTTCTTATCACCACAGTTTAGATGTAAAGTGGAAAATCCTCCTTGGGAGGGA
Source organism: Coptotermes formosanus (assembly GCA_013340265.1). Taxonomy (NCBI): domain Eukaryota; kingdom Metazoa; phylum Arthropoda; class Insecta; order Blattodea; family Rhinotermitidae; genus Coptotermes; species Coptotermes formosanus. The sequence goes on along the minus strand of BLKM01011372.1, from coordinate 78,382 downwards.
GATTCATGCTTACCTAGAGTAGGACTCTCCTAAGGTTCTGAAATAGGGAGATCCCAGGTCAAAAGTTTCCTTCCGAACTGAAGATTACATGACTTGCACAATGTGCCAGCGTAAGAAGAAAAATTACAATGAAACACTGTAAATCAATCATTGTACAATGTCATATTTTATCATTACACCTAAACGTTTGGGACTAAAATCAAAATTAGAAGCTTGTTCCTAAACTGGCTTGGAGAACTGACAATTCTGTCTCTTCATAGTTTGTGTCTATAGTTTAGGGTTACTTATCACATCCAAGTGGTCAGAGCTCTGAAATGGCAACAAGCTCCTCTTAGCATCATGATGAGTTGCTGCAGCACTGCTAGTAGACAGGCAACAGATCATGCCTTTTTCTTCAGCAAGTTTATCATGCCCTACTAATGACAGAAAGTTTCTTTGCATCATGATCTATTTTACTGGATTGCTCTCAATTTTTGAGAAGATTGCCTCATTATCCATTTGATACTGAGTTATTACGGATGAATTATAGCTGCTTCTTTGTTTAGTATGTGTGTGAAACCTGGCCTGTCACACTAAAGGAAGAATGTAAGCTGAGGGAGTTCATAAAGTTATTTGGGCCTAAGATGGTGGAAGTAACAGGGGACTGGGGAAAGTTGCATAATGACACGCTTCATGTTTTGCACACGTAACCAAATATTATTCCAATGATCACATGAAGGAGAATGAGTTGTGTGGGGCATGTGGCATGTGTGGGGAGAAGAGAAATGCATAGAGGATTTTGATGGGGAAACATGAAGGAAATAACCACCTGGAAAATCTAGGTGAAAAGGGATGGATAATATTAAAATGACTCCTAATTAATTGCATGTGGTCCTGGACTGGTTCATTCTGGCTCAGAATGGGGGCATATGGTGAGCGCCCCATGAAATAACATCCCGTGTGGCAGCTATTGTACGGTTACCATACGTCCGGGGGGATTTTTTAATTTTACAAAAATAACCGGGTTTTTGGCCTTTATCGATAGTCACATTCAGTTTTTCGGTGGTCGTTACGTACGTTATAGTTCGTAGTTCTCGATGGCAACGTTAAATACGTAACTAACCTTTCTGTCATCAAACATCACTGTATGCAAACGGAAATTTTATCTCGTTGATCCATGGTGCATACAGGTATCCTACGCCACGATGGTATCCACGGATCATATATATTATGCCTTGCGGCGATGTAGGCTTGCGAACATCGTTCGAAATTCTAACATTTGAGACGGTGCAGGAATGGTGACGGTAGGTATCCAACAAACTTGTCTTTATGTTCTGTTTATATGCTGGAATACTAGAAAACACGTTGTCTCCCATGCTTAATGGTTGAGTGTACATATGTTTTCATGACTTGTCGAATGCATGCTGCAGATCAGCCCTATTCTCTTGGACCGATAATCGTGTTTCTGATTACGACTTACCCCGAACTCTTGTACGTAAAACATTCAGTGTGATTAGTTCATGCCACGGGTGTGAAGCACGGATCATATGTGAAGGTAGTGTTCTAATGACGTCACATTCGACTCCCGTTAACTATCGATCTGTGTACCCCTACCACCACCGATCATCTAGCCCGGGATCTAGCCTAGCAAGGCGTCGGTCGTAGAAGTGTGCTCAGACGTAGTGGTGAAGTTGTGGAGCAGAAGTGGTGTTGTGTTAGATCGAACTATACATCAGAATTGGAAATGAGTAAGAAGACCGAGAAAACGTCAGCTTCTGCAGAAGGCGAGGAAGAATTTTCTGTGGAGAAAGTTCTTGATCGTCGCGTGAGAAATGGCAAAGTAGAATATTTTTTGAAATGGAAAGGTTATTCGAACGATGACAATACTTGGGAACCTGAGGAGAACCTGGATTGTCCAGATCTCATTTCAGAATTCGAAGAAACCCGGAAGAAAAAGGAACAAATCAAGAAGGAAGACAGGAAAAGGAAGGCTAGTACCCCTGCAGAAGACAAAAAGCCCGCAAAGAAGAAACAAAGTGATGAAGACAAGAAACCCCAAGGTTTTGATAGGGGTTTGGAACCGGAACGCATAATAGGAGCTACCGACTCCAGCGGCGAGCTCATGTTCCTGATGAAATGGAAAGGAACTGATGAAGCCGATTTGGTTCCAGCGAAGAAGGCAAATATAGCATGTCCTCAGATTGTTATCCAGTTTTATGAGGAACGCCTCACATGGCACAGTTCTTCTTATGATGAAGATGACAAAGGTGAAGAGTGAAGGCATTTTCTTCAATTGGTGGGTGATTATAGATGTAACATGCACATAATTTGATTTCAGAGCTAGAATTTCATTTATGTTTGGGCCTTGAATGTACAGATGTTTGTGAAGGTTGTGCATTTGACAGAGTGTAGTATTATTTGATACCACAAGACTTCAGATTTCTTTTTAAATGTTAGAGTAGTCTGTTTTTATGTATTGTGATGGCATGGCACCAGTCTTATGGTCTTCATACTGGTGTGGTATAAATACACATTGTCAACGTAAAACAAGCAGTACAACCCGGTGTTGTAGTATTGTCCATTTTGAGCAGTTGGTGCAAAACAGCTGTATAGAACAGGGGCAGTACTTCTGTCTTAATACCAAAATGTGTATAATTCTGCATTAACCAGCTTGTGAAAGAACTTAACTATGATTCTGTGTGTATACTCACAGATGTTGCTCGCCTTAATGACATACCAGTGTGTAGAAAAGTTTGTGAATGAAGAACTGTAAACGATTGATGGTTGCTCCAAAATTAACTTCACTAAAGTGTTGTGCATTAGTGTGTGTAAGATATGTAAGTACAAAGTGCACAGGTTGCTGCAGTGCTTGCCCTTATTCTGTTCTGTTCTAATGTGTATGTATACAGAGCTTGACTTGAGTGTGTATCAGTATAATTAAACGTCAAATTGTAACCGTGGTGGTAATAAGAAAGGTCAGCCTGTTATTACCGTTTTAGGCAGTTTCCAGGTAACTGTTAAGTTCCCATCACGAAAACTAAATTTTGGCTCATAAGCTTGGTGGAATACATTCTTTTGAATACATTCTATGGTGACGTGATTGTATGTACCAACATTCTTTATCTAACGTGGTCTGACTTAATTTAAGATGGAAGAAATAATGAATACAGCCACAAATTTCTATATTATACTTTGGAATTGTCTTGAAAATGTTTTAACAGATTAGTAAGTGTTGTCCCTGTTCTGTATTGGTGCAATGATAACAATTCAACATATGTAGCTGGACTTACTGTCTGCTTTGTCATTTCTCGGTGTGTGCCTGTCAGTTTTATGCAGGACTGTGGAGTCAGTAACAGAACCTCCAATTCTGACTCCTCCATAAAAGCTCAATATGTATTAATAATGGTAAACTGACTAAAATGGTAAATGGTATCATAAGACATTTTATCACCGCCGTATCAATCATCAGGCTACTTTTTAGACGTACAACCTATATTTAAGTGTAAGTCTAATGGTTATTGTAGCTAGTATCTATTTAAGATTTTATGTCCTAGTTGGAGTCTGTACATTTTTACCGACTCTGACGCCACCAAAATTTTTTTCCTATTCTGACTCCACAGCCCTCGTTTTATGCTGACAGAAAAGAGGAGAAGCTGGTCAAGCAGATGCAGCGAATTAACAGCAGGTACTGTAATTTAATACTTCTACATACCACATGCCTGCTTTCACAGATAGTTACGTAAGGCCATCGAATGAATATGTAACGTGGTTCATAAAGATATTAAAATGTACATATGTGGTGTGATCAGATTATTTCCTTGTTATATTCTTCTTCTGACGTTCTGATGGCAAATGTTTTCAGCCCCACAAATTTGTTACTGTTACTGCTGTTGCTTGGCCAGGAAGTGGCAGATACTGTGAACTTTAAATTTGTTGGGCATTACTGCACAGTTTTATGGAGACAGTGCCTTTGTAATTGTTGACCTACAAACAATATTTCATATATATTGTAGTGCATATGTGTGTATTTGACTTGTCTTTTATATCTGATTTCACCTGCCTGTACCCTGGTGTTTGATTGGTTACAACCATAAAATCTGCTTAAGAAATTTTATGTTTATTGCCTTGTTGCATTAATTGCAACAGAGAAGGTTTGACATTCTATAAAAGAAGTTGTTGGATCAGAAGTTGCATATTTTTGAAGATATATTACTATGCATAATAGGAAGTCCATAAGTTTTCAATATTATTACTTGCACTGTACAAATTCACATACCTTCCACATTCTTATTGCAGGTGGTAGGAATATTAAATACACGATGATGGTGTGGCCTTCAGTACAATGTTTGTAACAAGTTTCATGAAAGTTTGTCAGCCAAAAATATCACTGCATGAGCATCACCATTAAAATTCATATTGTTTTTCGCATAATGTGTGTATCTGTAAAATATTTACTATATGGTATGAACTCCCAGTTTCATTTTGTCGTATTAAACCACTCATTATTACAATTATTATGTGGTTATCGAGAGAAAAGAACCTGCTGCTGTGTCAGGTGCAGATCACTAATCACAAAAGCACTAGCTAATGTGGGGGCACACAGTAGTGCAGTTAGTCGCACTGTGCTACAACTTCGCAGGTTGCAGGTTCGATTCCCAATGAGGAATATTTCCTGGGGGTAAAGGTGGTCGGTGTGTAGGGTTGACAACCTTACCACCTTTCATGTGATGACTGTCTTGAAATATGGGGGCCTCCACCTCCTGGAACCCAAAGGGCTTGTCCAGGCCTGTAATGGGGTACCTTTACCTTACTTGCTGCTGTGGTAACAGTGGGCAAACTGAACTGCCAGTGTGTCTGATTCTGCAGCTGCTACGTGCAGTAGTCACTGTGTTCAGATATTTGCATTTTCCCACTGTTCCATGCTCTCTTGGAAGCAGTTCTCTTGTTGCTTGGTGCAGTGATTACAGCATTGGTGGACACTTTTTTTAAGTACTGTGATTTAAACATACAGTCTGGTAGTTCTTGAATAGGGACAGTGTCATCAAATTCCTTACTCTTAACTGCCAACTAGTGCTTAAAAAAACTCCCGTGCAGGTTCTGACACACATTGGCGTGATACTGCTGTTGCTTATCACATGAAAATTTTGTCATTTTTCTTGTGTTAGTCTTATGGGATATGAAACTGTGTTGTTGGGCAAGTAGTTCCTGACATCTTGAAGGATCATGGTGTCTTTGTCTTCAGGGTCAAGCAGTCCAAGACAAATATGTAAGGTGTGCTGACATGATATGTGTGGCTAAATTTTATTAACTGTGTGACAGTCATGAGTTTTAACAAACAAGCTCCTTGAATCATGTGGCATTTTCATGTGTTGTGCTGGTGGGTACTTTTCCTGAATGATCAGCATTGTTAACTTACGTTATTCAACCTTCATATGTGCTCCAGTTCTGCGTGCTGTTTCCTCTTGATAAGCAAGTTTTAACATCTCCCTGGCTTCAGTAGCACTTCTGTCTGAAATAAAGCAGAATTTATGCACACTTGCTGTACCTTTGAGTCTCATTTTCTCATGTAAATGTCGCAGGACATTACTCAGTCTCATTTTGTGAGGTATAGTATAACTCCAATTATCCAGATTAATTTGGACCGTGAATCTGGATATGCAGAAAATCCGGATAATTGGATTTTTCTTTGAAAACAGACTGCATTGGCAGTGTAAAGTGGCAAACATTTTCTACAAATGGCTGTTTTTAGGCTACATGTATATTTACATGCAAATAAAACATGAATACAGAATTCCTTATATGTATTTGACAATTGGGGGGAAAATATAAGCCATAAAAGAGGTCTAGTGCAATTTAGGCACCCCTTGGCCTTACTATTTACAGTATGTACCTGCATCTAAACCTTTTGGACCATGCCTGATTTGAAGTTCTAGACAGCCATAACACTTTACAGTACTGTACTCAACTGATAATATTAGTTCCGTATAATTCTCGACAGAGTTACCTGAAGGCCTAAGCCTATCCGGATAATTGGAGTTATACTGTATTTTGAATGACATGACCAGCAAGTTGGAAATGAATGGCATGTGACTTATTCTATCTCCATATAGCAGATAAATTTTGGTCAGTAGAGAAAGTAATTGATCACACCACATAGATACTGTTGAGATTATCGTGCCTCTTCAAACTAGATGCAAGATTAACTTGCTGGGAAAGAACTTTGACATGTTCTGATAAAATATACTTTTACATGTGTGGTTCTAAAAGTGGATGAGAATCTCATTATACAGTTAAAACTAGTTTGCAACATAGTAGTTGTGTGAAACTACTTTGTATGGTTTATGAAGCTTGAAAACAAACCACTGTTGCTTGTCTCAGAATGGTTTATGTAACCTCATCATCCAGAATTAGTACATTGAGGCAGTTGTGACTAATTGTATCATATTCAATAATTCCAGTAAATGTTTTGGGATCATATCCTTGAGTTTTGATTTTATCCTGTGATATTGCCTACCGCTCCAGCAGTACTAGTTGGAAAATAGCCACTTGCAGCTCTGCACATTTGGTTTTCTTCAGGAGTTTAGAATGAGTAGGAAAGTCAAGTGTTGGCGGCCAGGTTAGCATAGTTGGTATAGCAACTTGCTACAGGTTAGACGGTCTGGAGTTTGAACCCCTGTGGGGGCGAGATTTTTCATACCCATCCAGACCAGCCCTGAGGCTCACCCAGCATCCTGTATGATGGGTCTCTTCCCAGGGGTAAATCAGCTGGGGTGTGACACTGGCACTGACCCAATGTAGCACTGAAATTAACCCTTTAAAGATGAAGCATATCTGTTTTATATAAGGACTCGGTGCGTACCGCCCTGTAAACACTCTCCACTTCGGTTATAAAAACCAATCTCTTAATGTTTTATAAGGCAGAAGTTGCTGTTTGTGTGAGATCCGTACAAAACACATAAACGCAACGTGGGCACCATGTAGAACTTTTTAATGTTAAACCTGTTCGTACATAAAGTTACCGCTAGGCTTCAAAAGGTTAAAGAAAGGGTGTAGTTTCAACAGTTCATACATATGGTTCCCTGCTAGCTTTGTAAAAACTTCATTATTCTCAGTCCCATTTGTATTGAATTGTAATTTGCATACTTAATTTTGTATGGCCATAATGTTCAGAGTCTAACAGTACACCAGTTGAGAACTGATTTAGACATGTGACATACTAGACTGATTATGTTAGCTCTTTTATCCAGTGCGTTAGTGTAATCATACATATGGCTGTTGGCAGAGATCTACTGTTTGACATGGGATTTGAGCTCTGGCTGGTATTTTTCACATTCCCAAAGCTTTATGTTTGTAGATGTAAAGGTTTCAGTCTTGAAGAGAAAAGTCTGCAGACAGACATAGCTGGAGATGATAATCAAAACTTCTTGAATTATAGTCCAGTGTCATAACTTGAGGCCACCAGGTCCCCTTAAAGTTTGATTTAGCATGTAGACTGAAGTACATGTAACTTAATTTGAAGTATATTGATGTAATCTGTCAGAACAAAAACTTGTTATGGCTGTCAGAGATTTAGTGTACTTTATGACATGTGTTGGCCAACTTGGGCATCTTCAGGTAATACACACTATGTACAAAATACTTGGGGAGGAAATTATCAGCATGAAGTATTATAATAAGGGAACAGCTCATTTGCACATAAAAGAGTAATAGGTAATATATAAGGTTATATTACAGAAGATACTTGGCCGAAACATGTCATAAAGTCACTTAATTTCTGATAAGGACAATAAAAAGTTTTTGTTGTGACTGGCAGATTACTTCAATGTACTTCATGTGTTAACACAACAGAATGTTAAGAATAAAGGTCATTTATGTAACTTCGTTTATTCTAAGCGGTTCGTTTCCTATAATGCAAACCATATTACAGGCAAGCTGTGCATGTATCCAACTTGATGCTGTATACGTAACTTGTTCCAAATCATTTATTATGGTTCTAAGTTGGCACCAATGTTTACTTGTTTTATCTATATTTTTTACTATCTGGAGTCACTTTGTAATTCAGTTGTGTATTGCTTACATCGTAGCTTATATTTTATATTTCTACCTCAGAATATGAAAAATATAGTTACTCAGAAATATTTGACAGTGTGTTCTCCATAAGGCAAACAAAATTGCCACTGTGGATGTGGTCTGTTTATTAAGTGTTATTTACAGTTTGCAGATGTTAACTGTGAGTTAGTATTGTCAAAAATTCAGAATTCTCAGACTGCTTATAGTATAACTTTGGTGTAGCAGATTGATTGAGGGTTGTCCAGTGGTTTAGGCACTGGGTCACAAATGGTTGTACATACATGACACACAACTTGATTATTTTTGTCCTCACAACTTTTGAACTTAGCAGAAAAGTATGTATGTAGGGTTATCTAGCAGCAAACCCTAAGAATACTAAGTACATGTGTAATGTTTGGTCAATGAAATGCAGGACAAAGTCACAGCATGAAGAGAAATAATGTGGCAAAGTTCAAATATGTAGGAATGGCATAAAAAATAAAAATTTCATACATGGAAAAAATTAAGAGCAAATTACACGGAAAGTGTGTTACCAGTCCAGAATATTTTGTACTCCCATTTGCTATCTGTGACGATAAATGTGGGATATAGAGCACTATAATTATGTATTTTGTTTTGTACATGTGTGTTTGGGAACAGGTTGCTGATGATGATAGTTGAGTGTAAGCGTGAGGAAGTAACAAGAGGCTGCAAAAAATTCCATAATGAGTTGAAGGAAAGAGACCACTTTGGAAAATGAAGGCATAGATGCATGGCTAATATTAAATGGGCCCAAAAAAAGTGCAATGGAAGTGCATGGACTGTTTACTTGGCTCAGGATAGGGACAAGTAGAGGGATTTGTGTGGGTAAAGAACCTTTGCCTAACATAAAATGTAGGAAATTTCTTGACTAGTTGATGGACTCTTATGTTTTCAGGAAAGACCCTAGTTAATGGCATTATATACATATATATATATATATATATAATCCTCACTATTTCGTAAAAATACTAGCCCAGGCAGTTTAACCCCCTGACCGCCATGTCAAACGCCCACACAGTTTGTAAAATTACAATCATACAAAATTTTTGTCGTTAAAATACCGCAGAATTTAAAGCAGTTTGACAAAAAGGACCACCCCCGGTAACAGATGGAGTTCGTAGGCCCCACGCCTGCATCTCTACATGCCGCCAGTTTGCGTTTGTAATTGCAATGGATTTAGAGCGGTGTGGCATGGTTATGCACCTATATATTAATCTGTATTTTGCTTTTGACTATACATTGGAACTGGCAGAAGATAAAAATATTTTTCTTTCGCGTACATTAATGTATATCGCTCTAATAAATGTATATATCTAATTTGGTACAAAGTAGAGGTGGATCTTCACAGCATTTTACGATTTTCAGTATCCCTTTGTTGAAAAAGTTACATATGACATGAAATCAAAAATAATAAAGCATTAATATTATGCTAGCAATGTGTATTCCATACTTCAGTAAGATATATTTATTCATGTTGACACTGAATTTGTTCACTGTGTTGTGTACTGAGAGATTTCAGGTTCACCATGAGTTGCTGTTGAACGAGTTGTTCCCAACGTTTCGGAGGCTAATGGCGCCTTCGTCCACTTTATGATGAATGCTACACAACCCTTCGAAACAGCCGAAACTTCCTCGTCCAACAACACTTGCATTTTCTGGGGTATCTTTTTTGGGCTCGTCACTCTTCCTGGCGCAGACTTAGGCCTGAATTAAAGCGTCCCGCATCACGCGAGTGTATTTTTCTGGGTTGGCAATCGGTGTGAATGATAATCGTTGACACCGAGATCCGACGGGCTTGTCAAATTAAAATTTTAGAATGGTGGGTTATGCTTGCAATGTATTAGCGTTTATGTTCATGTATCCCATGTAAGAAAGTGACACAAGAATTTATGAATTGCAGTGTATTGCAGGTAAGGAAGTTACGGGAGATTTTGAGTTGTCGTTATTAGTTCATATATTGTTGGTGTAAATATGTTTATGTAATTTGAACAACGTTATGGTTGGTGACTGAAATTGACGTATATGATGTCAGGCGCTCAAAATGGGTGAAGGGTACAATAAACTGTTACAGTTGAGGTACTGCGGACGCAGAACAGGCGTGAGTGAAGTTTCAAAATTCTAGAAACACACAAAGATGATGAAGGATAATGTGCAACGTAGGATGGTGGCACATGCAGATGGTTACCAGTTGAAATCAAACTGAAGGTCCTTGACCGTTCTGTATATTTTCACTATCTTGAAATTCTTCAATTCAAAATTAGGTGTATTCAGGGTGCCGAGATAATTCTGAGTGACATGATGCAGTTTAGACCTGCTTAATGGGGTTATATTATCATAATGAATATTGAATAATTTTCAGCCTTTATTAATTTTGAAAACCCACTGTCATTAGGCTTGGTGAAGTGCAATTGGTCCGTCCTAAGTGTAAAGTGTAGGTAGACTGGCTGCCTGTTTTTCGGGTTCAAAATAACCTTTTCCCTCCAAATGGCTGCATAGCTATGTGAAATATTGTCTGTAATTCTGCAATTACAGCTATGATTGTGTGTAACTTCAGGGTTATATCCAACAAGTTTAATGCAGCAGTCCACAAATCCCAGGTGGCAGGTCACCTGGGAGGCTACATCTTTTGCAGTGGCGCCAAATACTTGTGGTCCTGAGTGTGGAATTTGCTTTTTTTGTCACCTTTCTGGTGACTAGAATTTTGAGGTGGCTCCTAGACTGTTGGAAAATATGTGCAGCCTTGGTTTATTGTGCAGTATGTGTACTTAAGTAACAAATTCTTTACAAAAATGAAAGAAAGTAATATTAATAATGCTAATAGTTATGCTGGAATAGAAGTCAGTACAGTGTGGGAAGCAGACTCCTTGTTATTGAGCTTTTCCATATATTTCCTAAGCTCTTATGGTATGACATACTTCTGTTAAACACAGGCAAAACATATGTTTTCAGCAGGACAAGACATCAGAGCCATAGGCTGGAGTTCTAATTTCTTACTGCAATCATTATTTTGTGCCCAACATGCTTGTTTGCTGCCTAAATGATCTCGCTTACAGATTATGTCATGTCACGTGAACCAACAGTATACGACGGAACACAGCTCCTAGAAAAGGACAGAAAACAATTCTCACTAAACTGTGTCAAATATAAATACTCTGTGTTACATATGTGAAGAATATGCTTAAAATGTACATGATTTATTCCTTACTGTTTGTGTTATTTTGCTATATGATGAGGTACGTAATAGAGGTAATTGTTTCTTATCTGCACCACGGTGGTAGAGTCGGTGAAAATGTACAGACTCCGACCCCGACCTCAATATAAAATTTTAAATAGATACTAGCTACAATAACCATTAGACTTATACTTAAACGTAGGTTGTATGTGTAAAAAGTAGCCTGATGATTAACGTGGTGGTGATGAAATGTCTTATGATACCATTTACCATTTTAGTAGGTTTACATTATTAATACCCGTACAGCTTTTATGTAGGAGTTGGAGTCGGAAGTTTTGTGTACCAACTCCACAGCCCTTATCTACACAACCACATTTTTGTTCTTGTACATTATTATATACAAACATAATAATTATAATAATAAATTATTTCCTAGTGTGACGTGTTTTGACGTGTGTAGGCCATCTTGAGTTTACTGTAAAACATGAGGTTTTCATTCTTTACTTTACTTACATGACACTTACAGTAACCTGAAGATGACTTACACAGGTCAAAACATGTTGCACTAGGACACTATTTATTGTTATAATTATTATGTTTGCATATGATAATATACAATAACAAAAATCTGGTTGTGCAAATAAGGGACCATTCCTTTATTAACCCTTTAAAGATGAAGCGTATCTGTTTTATATAAGGACTCAGTGCATACCGTGCTGTAAACACTCTCCACTTCGGTTATAAAAACCAATCTCTTAATGTGTTATAAGGCAAAAGTTGCTGTTTGTTCTGAGATCCGTACAGAACATATAAACACAATGTGGGCACCACGTAGAATTTTTTAATGTTAAACCTAGTAGTATTTAAAGTTACCGCTAGGCTTTAAAAGGTTAAGTACCTCATCGCGTATGATACATTATTTCTTTGATTTGACAGCAAAAAGTAAGGACATCTGTGTTACTTGATATTATGCAATAGAATGTGACAGAATGCCACAGATTGGTGTGAAAGTGTAAAAATAATTATAACAGTACATAAAGTGAACAGGGTACATAGAACTACTTCTTTGTATTTGACACAGCTCACATTTTATAGCGAAAACTTTCAATTATGAAAAGTGTGTTTTATTACAAAGGTTTAAAACATTGACCAACCTATAAAAACACTGAATACACATTGTTGAGTAAACTTCTTAACACTCACTAATATTTTTTCCCTGCCAGTGTGGTGTTCATGACAACATCTTATATTAATTTATCTTTGTGTCTTCAATATAATAAACATTGTTAAAAGAAACTAGAGCATTATCCCATGTCACTCTTTACTAGCATTTGTTTTTTCAAAGACTTGTATGTCTTGCAACTTCGTAGTGAATTTGAAGGCTCTGTGTTTTTTTCCCACTGGCAGTTGTAAAATCCTGATATTTGGAAATAGTGCAACATGCAAGACATATTCTGCTTTGGTTAACAGTGCTGCACTATGAACTTGTACTGAGTTGGCAAAGCATCCAGATGCATTTGTTTTAGTAATGGTATGATCAGCAGAGTTACTTAATAGAGCACAGTGTTCCCTTACATTGTCTTATTGGGTATGTTCATTAGAATTCTTCTGTATTTGCTACAGTTAACTTTTACTGTTTTTTTGTTATCCTGCAAAATTCTTGTCCAACAAAAATGCATGGAATACCTGTAAGTTTTAGTGTAATTCCTTCATAGGCTTTTTGAAGAGTTACAGTTTTGTCATCTGGGAATCACATAGGTATAGTCAGCCCTGTAGACACCATTAAGGAATACAGGAGGAGCGAAGGTATAATTCCACTCATTCCTCACCACCACACTAGATGGAGGTGAGTAATGAGCTTTACCCCAAGACGGACTCCCCAGTACCCATTGAATAGAAAGCTGGGTGGACTGTTGAGAAGAGTTTGAACATTTTGGAGAGGAGATAAATATCTTGCCTCTGCCGGGATGCAAGCCCCTCAGATCATCCAGCCATTAGCTTAGATATTATATTGACGGCACTATCCCAGCTCCAGGAAACAGTATAGGGGAACCACTGCAGTATAAATTGGATTATTCTTTCTCTGTCAGTGTTGATAAGGTTTTATGTATGCATGGCTATGTATTGCATGTTATTTGACGTATGTGAAACACCACTGCAATATCAGTAACCGGAGGTTTGTTGCATAACCTTTGGAACTGTCACTCCTTGTGTGGTCGTTGTAAGACTAAACAAATATGCCCCGGATCAGAGGAAATTATTGCGTGCGGTAACCTCGACAAAGAGAGTAATTACATAGGTAATCTGTGGTTATCACTGGGGTAGTTGTAACATGTGAGAAACTTAAAATGGGGGATGTTTGTGTATGTTCATGGGAGTTGTAATTGGTGCCATTATTATATTGAAGTGTCTCAGCTTGTAACTTTGCATGTAAAATTTTGGCTTGCATATAAATACTGGTGAGTGTAAGGCTGTCCCTTACATACTAATTGTGTATCAGTATGAATACATCATGACGGTGAAACTGGTGACAAAGCTGCTTGTTGCTGTAGTATGCCCTCGTCACCAGCGATCACAAGAAACCTTTCTGCCTTGCACAGGTCTTCTCATTTAACGATATTAAAAACTTCTTGTAAGGAAGGCTAGTCTAAGCTGGAGTGTGGCTACCATATAGCAAGAGTATGCAAAGCATCGGGACTCACAAGCCCATTGCCACGAACTATTGCTTTTGCACTGGCTGAACACCACCCACTATTCGAGCATATTTGCGAGAACTCAGACAAGAAGAAAGATTGAAATATAGAGCCGTATTTGAAGACCAAGTTTTATTTAAAAATGAGTCCTATAAAATGTGACCACACATCTCATAGGTAAAACACCAATGTACTTCAAGACATTTACAACTTTATTTGCAGGTACAGTGCTGTCAGTGCATTCAGCTTCATCCTCACCACTATCCTTTCACATTAACAACATACAGTTGACAGTATATTTGGACATCTTAGTAGTAACTTCAGGTTTACGAAACACTGATCATAACTTGGGCCAAAATTTGGTCATATTTCGTAGCTGCCACTTTTCACAGACCAAGGGACATCGCAAGATGTTTGAAGGCAGATTTAGGGAAAAAATGCTTTATTCACTCTTGAAGCGTGGAATTCACATGTAGTTCCTCAACAAAATGGCAATGTAGTGTGAAGTTACTGTTGATGCTCTAAAATGAACACTAATCACACACATTACCGATGTTATTATCTGTACTTTCACTTTATTCAGACAATTCAAAATCTTCAGTTCCATCAATGACATTAGGGATCACTCAGTTCTTAAAAGATTTAACAGTTCTCTCTCGCCTCTTCATAAATATATAACAGCAAGAAGTTGTCTGAGCAAAAATGGTGTTGCAGTGGTGAGGTAATGCATTGTTTGTTATTCATGGCGACAGAATGCTTGCATGTTCAAGCAGAATCTGACAGCAGAGTACAGGTGTCCTGACACAGGAACTCCATATTGCCATATTATAATGTTTATGTGTTGCCAGGATTCTTTAAAATGAACACAATGAGTCTGTGATGTCTAGCTGTCTTCGCCCTCACCAGTACATTTATACTGAAATTGCTGGATGGTTATTGATAAAATTTAGAATTTGTTTATGCACTAAAATTGTAGGGTGAATTTAATTTTGGTTCATACCATTCACTTACAAGATGATTCAGTGAGTAAAGTGGTAGCTACGAGCCTGTTAGTTAAGATTCAAACTTTGGCACACCAGTGCTTTCTTTTTGTCTCCTCCATGTTCCTGATCTCGATTCACTGTGTGCATCACCCATGTTATTGTTCATGCAGTATGGGGTGGATTTATGTTCCTGTGTTATGGTGGCCAGAGCATGAAACTGATTGCTTGGCTGAAGACAGAACAGCCTGTCCGAAGTAGGTTGCTCTGTTCTCTTGTGACAGGAACAGACGGTCATAGCTGTAATTCGTGGGCATTGTGTGTTATGTTGACACCCAGCATAAAATATATACGTGTATGGATTACATGTCCTTTTATGCTGCCTTTATTATTTTGTGGTTGCATTTTGTCTCTTACATGCCCCTGTCTATGTTATTAACCATTATTAACCAGTTGATCTGATGTTGGCAGTACTGTTCGAGACATTTATTGAAACTTTCTGTGAATTTTCAGATATTTACGTTTAACTTTGGAAATGTTTAGTATATCAGAGAAATATCCATACACTAAACTTTTATGACAAATGCATGTGGTCTTTTATTGTTTTGAAATCAGTGAAAAGTCCCTTTGTGTCACATGACATAGAGACTAACAAACTGTGGAGCAGAGTCCCTTATGGGAAGCCGACAGTCGATCAGGAAGGTACGGTATTCTCTGGATTTTATGGTGCTGAAGATTCGTTACTTCATTCACAAGAGCCTGTGAGTGGTCCCTCTCCTGTGCCAGATCAATGCACTCCACATCATGTTCGTTTAAGGTTTGCATCACTAAGGAGCATAAATGCATGTTTATGGATATTCATTTGTTTTTGTTTTGGGCCAGTATAATGAAACGTCGAGTATGGCACTTTTGTAACAACAGTATTGTCACACTTCATCGTCTGAAATGTCAAAACCACTCGTACATGGTGCGATCAGTTTCCAGACTGAATGCAGTTCTCCGTATCACCAATGCCTACATTCTAATGAATCTTGTTCCTTTCAGTGTAGTGTTTTTGGGACTTAACACCGTGAGCCCAGTGATTGTGCCACCATTTGAAGCATTTTGTGAAGTGGATTGTTTGAAATGTGGCAAGTGCATACTCTGATTTTGCTTGAATTGTGGTGACATCATTAAATATCATTCCCTTCAGTGCCATCTTAAGTGCTGGGGAGAAGAATGAAGTCACATTGTTTTTAGCCAGACATTCATGTGCAAACGAAGCAGGGTAAGAAGATGCAGGGTGTGAATTTGGTAGCAATCGAGCACATGTTCAGATCATCTTTGAACGCTCTGGACTAACACAGATGAAATTCCCAACATGTGCAGCTTCACAGATAGTGAGTTTTTGTTTTTGGGGACCATTTCCTTCACTCAGTCCACATGTTCATCTGTGTTGCTTGTCAGCAGATGTCCCAAGTATTACACATCTTTAGCGAAGTTCACACCACTTTTGATCGTGTGTAATAACTCAAGTGCCTGTGTTATTCCTCATTGTCTGCTCTCAAAAAGCTATGTCAGTATATAGAAAGTTTCTGCAGCATTTTTCGCCAGTTTAAAGCAAAATTTGATGCAGATGCGCTGTTGTTTCAAGTCACAAATGTAACAACACACACTTGTACTTAACGAGACATTACTCATCAAACACACCCCCTAGAGCCTTACTTATGCCTTGTACGCATATTGGTAGAATTTTGTGCAAGCAGCCGTAGCAGCAGCATTTTGAAGTCAGTCTGGAAAATGTTTGATCACGCCACATGTGTACATTAACGTTGGTGTGAGAGGCAGTGTGTTTAAACACGAAATGAAAGCAAGCTTTAAATGTAGGAAACGTAACAGTGAGATTATGAAGTAAACAAGGACTATAGGAATTAAGCCTTTGGCCGCTGTGTGGTATATGCTGTCAGCAATTGGACCGTACAGTACAGTTGTACTGACACAGTGACTGAACTAGGATGAGAGGCCATGTCTGATGGCAAATAATGTACCAGTCAATACGCCATAGCTAACATCCCAGAAAACTTGAATTTTATCAACACCACTGTGGGAAACTTGTCTTAATTGTAAAGTGGAAATTGATGCATAGAATGGATTATAAAATTGTATAATAGTACTTTATAGTCCTTTCTAAGCCTTATATACAGAAATTTCCTGTTACTTTAAATGAATCAGGAAGTACCCCTCCCCCAGAATAAGTCCAGATTAATTTCAAATAATGTCCGTACTGCTATTCCAGTAGTAGTACTCTCTTGTTAGAAAAAGCTTAATGTTTGGAATGTGTCAGTATGTTCTGGAACTTAGCGGTTAGGTAGATTGGCATACAAATTTTCAATTTTTGCAACTAGCATTAATCCAACTTGCATCTACAATCATCAGGCCTTTAAGAGCTTGAACCCATTATATTCTAATCCAAATTGCATGTACTTCTGTCCCCTTGGTTCCAGCGCCATTCAGAATTAAAGACATTATTTGAAAATGTACTTCCTTTAGCACATACGAAAGGATTGTAACTGGGGGGGGGGGGGGGGGGGGGAGATTTGATTTTATTCTCCACTTATTAGCACTGGGTTCAGTATTCATGTTCTTACAATAACATACCACCAACATTATTCAAAAGTAGCACAGATTACACTTTAGTGCTCCAGTATGTTATCTGTGCCATCAGGCAATGGCAGTCTGAGCGTCACCACACTGACACAAGTACTGACAAGTGAAATACCTGTACAAAGAAGGTGAAACAGCCTGCATATTCAACAGCAGAGACCAACTGCACTGTCACAACATTCTCTAAGAACATATATGTGAGTAACATTTCTGAGAGTGTTACCCACATGGTATTCACCTTTCTGGCAACCAGAAAGGTTAGACCAAGCCCACTTAACCTGTACCTCATGCAGACATTTGAAATGATAAAAGATCTTTTAACCCCCTCCCTGACAAAGCAGACGCAGAACACATCAAAGTAACTTTGAAAACTTGTGAGCTCTTTATATATGGAAACATACACTACTAAATTATTTTGTAAAAGTGTGCTAAATAGTAACACCCTAGCCCAGCTTTTGAACTGATGTTTTAAACATCTTTCCTGTTATTATCAGCATATGATTTATGGCACATGGTGTCTAGAAAAATACACAGGTAAAATGAGATGTATAAGTATACATCTACTTATTCATTCCTCATTGTACGTATTGAATTCATGTTCCTTGTGTGCAGACTAAATTTTGCCACAGTTGCCCGCACCACGTAAAGGTTTGAACAAGCCTGGGTTAGAGTCTGGCGTATAAAGGTCATGTGCATGTCATGTGTTCTAACTACATCTTCATAACCTATATTTAATTCAATAAATACATTACCCTTAGTAGCAAGCATGAAGTTTGTTTTGTCAAAATTTACTGTACACTTGCTTTAAACCACATGTTCAGCTTGAGTATAAGTAAGTTTGGACTGCGAACAGACACTTTGGATAGACTGGCAACACTCAGGACGCCAGAAACAAGAGTTATCATTAGAATAATAAACAGGCACTTAAAAAGGGGCTTCTTGAAGAAGTACAGCTGACAGTTTAATATTCCTCCACTTGCCAGTAAATGGTTAATCTTGGTATCAGCATTTGTTGTGGGTGTGGAAAAAATTTTGAATATAGACACAAAGAGTTTTATGTGCCGAATACTAACCACAGTAAACATCAAAGTTACTTACACTGGAGTAAGTTATTTAATAACCTTCCACCCACCATCAGATGCTTAAATCGTGATATAAAACTATTAATGCCAGCATTAAATGAGCATTTCCTTCCACTCTGTACAAAGATTTGCCTATACCTTATTATAAATTCCATACCACCAAGTATGAAATGCATTGGTTGAGTGGCATATTTTGCTGAAACACTGTACATAAATATTACTAAGTATTCATATTTGTATTTTAGGCAAGTGTTGCATTAGGCCAAAAATGATGTACATTGTGGCTCTTTGCTATGAAGGACGTAATTAATGTAAATAACTAGTCTAACATGGATGTGCGGCCTTTTGTAATTCTGTAGCCCCAAAGTTTTCTCAAATTTTTTGTCAGGAAAAGGGCAACTAGTAACAGAGAGGTTAGGATTTGTGTGCCTAACCGGTACAACAATTTTAATCATTTGTTAATATTTTCATGTTTTATGATATTATTTAAATGTTTTGAGCTAGACAGTCGTGATACGAGAACTAAATATCAACAACGACATTTTTAATTAAATGTAAAAGCAATCCCATGTCGATACCTAGCTTTCGGTAGCTTTCGATTATTTTCCATTTTGCAGCGGCTTCAGTGAAGAGATAGCTGACTACATACATTGCGAAAATTTCGAAAATATAGCGGCTAGTGGAATTCATTACTTTATAAGCTGTAGCACGGTATAGTGCCAAAATACACGTAATTACTGTGGAATGTGGGTTTCGTTAAAAGTGGAAATATCAAGGAGTTTCAAGAAATACCAGTTACAAGCTAAATGTCAGCCATGCAACTTTTGCAGCATGGCGATGCGTAAGGTGCGTAGCTGTTTTGTCTTTGTACAGGCCTACTGTAGACACGGAACGTAATTTACTGCCTGTATGTTTACTGCTTCTGCCCTGCAGGATTCGTATCATCATTTTACAATTTTGCACGTTATATACTTTATGTCACACTGTTGCCAGACTTGCCCGTACTATACGTGTTTTTATTGTCCCTATTGGTTTCTTCTTTGGTGTACAGTACCACGCCGTTCGCCATTTTGACTTTGCGTAACATACGATATACATGTTTTCAGTACTCTGTATATCTGCCCCGTGAACCCTGTGTCTTTTGGAAGTGAAAACACAAGATTTAATTATAGATATATTACCTTATTTATAAGACGGTTAAGCCTCCAAGGATTTAATATTTACAATTCCAGCCAAATTATTTAAACGCATGAAATTGGTCTGACCATGTTCTGTGTATGGCACACAGAGTACGCGATGTTTTCCAAATGCAGCATATGATACTTCCCTTTAAAAAATATTTGTATAAATTATAATAAAGCATAGTATTACAAAAATCTCCCTGTTTACTTAAGTTTCAGGTACTGCCGTAGTAACGTTTTGTTATACCAGTAATTGTTTGTAGCCACTCTTTCACACAGAACCACCACAACAGGGCTACTATTGACGATATTTAAAAAAGCCAATTTATTATTTGATAATCGACTGTTCTTCTGAAATTAGTGATGTATTATTACTATCCAAGTGTCACACGAATGTCTCCATGCACACACTATGCAAGATATAATTAACCCTTTAAAGACGAAGCGTATCTGTTTTATATAAGGACTCAGTGCGTACCGCGCTGTAAACACTCTCCACTTCGGTTATAAAAACCAGTCTCTTAATGTTTTATAAGGCAAAAGTTGCTGTTTGTTCTGAGATCCGTACAAAACACATAAACGCAATGTGGGCACCACGTAGAATTTTTTAATGTTAAACCTGGTCGCATGTAAAGTTACCTCTAGGCTTTAAAAGGTTAACTCACTACTCATGCTGTTTTTGGCTACTTTTGTTGTCACTGTCCAGAATTTACGAAATCAGACACGTAAGGGTGACCAGATAATGGTATACTGTCTGTGCTTTTTAAATTTGCTTTAGAATACGCCATTAGGAAAGGCCAAGAAAATCATGAGGTTTGAAATATAAGATACATTACAATCACGCATGTAGCTCTGTTCTGGAGCGTGACACCGTGTAGTCTGAGATGTGTACAGACGTTTCATCCCGCGGTACTTAATAAGTCATGGTCACTGTAATACCACCCGTTGTTTTATATGAGTGTAAAACTTTGCCTCGTAGGTATAATACAGGGACGTCTACGTTGTGAGAATCTGAGAACAGGGAGCTGAAGAGAATGTTGGGACCTTCAAAACAGAAAGTAACAGAAGAATGGACAGCTCTGTATCAATACAGAGGAGGTTCGTAATTTGTTAGTATCATATAATATTCAGGCCAAGTCAAGGGCCAATTGATGCCGGGGACGTGTAGCACGAATCGGAGTAACGAGAAGTACGCAGGCCTGTAACACTATAGTCGGAAACCTTGAAGGGAAGAGACCACTTTGACGAGCTCGGTGTAGCCAAGTTGACAATATTGAAATGGATCTTAAAGAAATTAAACGTCAGGTAAGGGGCGATTCATGTGTCTGAGGGTAAGATCCAGTGGTGGGGTCTTGTGAACACGGTAATGAACCGTTGGGTTCCATAGGTGGAGGGGAATTTCACCGGAGCGACTACTGGCTTTCTACGAAGTGATCTGTGAAGTTACGGGACCCGCGTGAAGCTGAGTTAAGTAGTGGAGGCACGTTGTCTAGTAGCACGTACGTACCAGCGTTTTTTTTTTGTTTACACAATAATTGTTTTTATATACTATTGGATATGTACGGACGGACAGACACGGGTGGAGAAGTGAAAAGTACACGTGCAAAGGCGCCAAACAACACACTGCGACTTAAAACTAAACTTTTTTAAAAAATCGTGTACTAGCAACTCTGTGCTCCTTCACTCCATTGAGCTTTAACCTTTTAAAGCCTAGCGGTAACTTTACGTACCGCCAGGTTTAACATTAAAAAATTCTACGTGGTGCCCACATTGCGTTTATGTGTTTTGTACGGATCTCAGAACAAACAGCAACTTTTGCCTTATAAAACATTAAGAGACTGGTTTTTATAACCGAAGTGGAGGGTGTTTACAGCGCGGTACGCACTGAGTCCTTATATAAAACAGATGCGCTTCGTCTTTAACCTTTTAAAGCCTAGCGGTAACTTTACGTACCAACAGGTTTAACATTAAAAAATTCTACGTGGTGCCCACATTGCGTTTATGAGTTTTGGACGGATCTCAGAACAAACAGCAACTTTTGCCTTATAAAACATTAAGAGACTGGTTTTTATAACCGAAGTGGAGGGTGTTTACAGCGCGGTACGCACTGAGTCCTTATATAAAACAGATGCGCTTCGTCTTTAACCTTTTAAAGCCTAGCGGTAACTTTACGTACCAACAGGTTTAACATTAAAAAATTCTACGTGGTGCCCACACTGCGTTTATGTGTTTTGTACGGATCTCGGAACAAACAGCAACTTTTGCCTTATAAAACATTAAGAGATTGGTTTTTATAACCGAAGTGGAGGGTGTTTACAGCGCGGTACGCACTGAGTCCTTATATAAAACAGATGCGCTTCGTCTTTAACCTTTTAAAGCCTAGCGGTAACTTTACGTACCAACAGGTTTAACATTAAAAAATTCTACGTGGTGCCCACATTGCGTTTATGTGTTTTGTACGGATCTCAGAACAAACAGCAACTTTTGCATTATAAAACATTAAGAGATTGGTTTTTATAACCGGAGTGGAGAGTGTTTACAGCGCGGTACGCACTGAGTCCTTATATAAAACAGATACGCTTCGTCTTTAAAGGGTTAATACACGTAATACTGTATCGTTTGACACCGCCCTGTTTTGTGCATTTATATACTTGCTGCATTGATACTGTTTCACGCAACGTTCTGCTTGACAACACACACCTGTTGCTGCACCCACAGCAAGCAGCCTGCCGGATGAAGGCCTAGTGCCGAGCGACCAATCCGTCTCACACGTGTCTTGTGCTTAGGTCTAGCTAAAACTGCAGACGTTTGTTGTTGCCTGCCCTCTCATTGGTAGTTGTTCGCCCTGCGTTATCTCAACAAACAGGCACTTCTGAAGCGGACGAACACCTAAATTGTTTTCTAGTACTGACATTACCGTGTCATTCAATTTCTTGCCTTGTGCTGTATATATTTCCGTATTAGAAATATACGCTGTTTTAGCTTCACAGAGCGTTCTAACTAACATACCATATTTTGTAATTTTGCCAGGGTTGTAAGTTCGAAATCTTAGGCGCCCCCTCCATGGGATCATCCCTTCATCCAGCGATAGTTCTTGTTCTGGACTGTACACGGATCTGAACTTCTGAAGGAGATATTCATAGACGGTTTCAATTTTGAAGAGTCTGGATGAATCAGTTTTTATTTGGCTGTTATCATTGAAATGCCAAGCTTGCCATATTGCCTCGAAACGATTTCTGCTCATTGTTTGTGAAAATACTGGAGTAGCTGTTGTGGGATCTGTAGACCAGTAGTTTTTCAAATTATCTTTTCTAACTTGACCCATCAAAAGTATTAGGTCTAAGAATTTTTTCATCTCTGATTTGGTAATGTCAGTCCATTTCCGGGATTTGGGGGACATTTTCCATTTGTCCATATTCTGCCTATGATACAAATTTGACTGCCCAGCAAAGAGTTCAACGAGGTCGTCTCCAATCACAGTGCTAACAACTTGGGCTATGTCTGTAGGGTTTTCTATATTTACACTGACACCTGGGTTCCCTAAAAATCCTTCAACTTTAGGAGTGTTATCACGTTTACTCCATCCGTCAACAGTTTCAGTGTCACATGGTTCACTTCTTTCACTGTCACTACTCTATGTATTTGAAGGGTCGCTGTCACTACTGTCACCTAAACGAGACTGCGAATTTTTCCACGCACTTTTCGTTGGTAGATTACTGTCAACTGTTCCAGTATCACTGGATTCAGAATCGGATATATCTGACAATGGATCAGAATAAAGTTCTGCTATGGTTTCCACAACTGTCAAACACTTCCTCCCTGAACACATAGTTGTTACTAGCCAAAACTACGACAGTACACGTACTGAAAACCTGACGCGTGTCAACAACCAACTCGTACACTCAATTCAGTAACAACTGACATTAACCGTGTCCAGTGTATCTTGTGCCGGCCGGACTTTTCTCGCGTAGCGTGGCCATTTAAATCTCCGAAATGCAGCGACTTAGGAAAAATCGTAATAAACATAGTTTTATCGTTATAAGTTCCAAATAAAAACTGATTTTTTAAAGAATTAATCTCTTTATATGTGTACGAAGCTATGTTTAGTCATCTTCTATCGGTCTTAGTCTACATCTTTAAATATTTCTTCTACACTTTCTGTACTCCTGTTTTTACTACATATCAGAATAATTTCTTCTTACTTCAGAATGTGCCACAAATTTTTGACAAGATCTGTACTTTTCTCTTCTTACAATTTAGCCATATGGGTTAGCTTTTATGACCTCTTTCCGGTTGCGTTTAGTGTCAAGCAAACAACAATTTCGCCCTTCACAAATTCTTTTGAATGCAAGATTCTTAGTGAAGAGAAACCATCTCTCTGTTGGAGGCTGGGTTAGCAGGTGCCTGTTTGTGTTTTTCGTGTTACAAGGATCTACAGAAACACTTCAAAAGGCATGGCTACGAACTCAAAACTGAAAAGACTAAATAGAGACAATACTGTTGAATTGATACTTTATCCTGATTCCGACGATGTCGTTTCTGTCGGACTTGGAAATGGACAAAAAAGCTATTTTTTTTCACTTATTAGACATGACCATTCTAAATAGCTTCCTTCTCTTGACTGCATGTGGGACAAAAATCACGCACAGAGACTTCCGACTTTCCCTCGTCCGGAACTTGACTGAAAGGGCTGGGAGACTTCCTCCCCCACGTTGACCCCTGGGCAGGCCCTGTGTTTCACAGAAACAAGTTACACGGCTTGAAGTAAACTGCAGCAGCCATTGGCTATTTCCGTCCTCAAGACCATATTGCCGAGCTTGTTATGCACGAGGAATAAAAAAACGAGTACAAATCGAGTGTAATTAGTGTCTTGGTAAGTGTTTTGAAGATTACCACACAAAATTGAACTTGTCATACATCAACACGTGATGGCAGCCTTCAGGGACACAAAACATCTCAATGAAAAGGTATGTAACAGAAAATATTTATTCTGTGAAGTTTACTGCAGCGCGCTACCAAGCAAACGCATGGGGACCAGCATATGGCATGCTCGGCCATTCGATCTTACATTTTACAGACCGGCATATGGTCACTTAGGACGATAAAGGTTAAAGTCCTTATTTACCCCCACATGTTTCAACGCATCACAACGTAATCCTCAGGGGATGCTTCCTTTAAAAACACAAAAACAGCTTCAAAAAATTTTACAAGTCTTAAACTCTTTTAAAGCATTTCAAAAGGTGTCGGGGTAAATAAAGACTTGAATGTCTGTCGTTACTGAATTGGTTGTACGAGTTTATTGTCGACAGACTTCGGGGGTGAATAAGTGCATACACGGCATGAACAATGTACAAAAAAAAAGCACTCAAAATTTTGACAAAAGGAGAGGATCACTTTTGGGATAATTTATGTTTCCTGGGTCGAAGGGACAGAAAGAATTAACGGTTTGTTAATTTTATGGGTGCCATAAAGCTCCTGGTGTGACTTGAAAGAGAACTTGGGACGATAAGAATGTAGTTACAGATGCTGTACTTCAAAAAAGGACGCACTGTTCGAAACCGACTTTCCTCGTGGCCCGTACGCAATGTGGTATACCTACGAGGCAAAGTTTTACACTCATATAAAAAACGGGTGGTGTTACAGTAACCATGACTTATTAAGTACCGCGGGATGAAACGTCTGTACACATCTCAGACTACACGGTGTCACGCTCCAGAACACAGCTACATGCGTGGTTGTAATGTATCTTATATTTCAAACCTCATGATTTTCTTGGCCTTTCCTAATGGCGCATTCTGAAGCAAAGTTAAAAAATACAGGCTGTATACAGGCTGAATATCCCTTATCCGAAACCTGAAAACCTCCAAAATCCGAAACTCTTTGCGCACCGAAATGAACACAATGCTGTACAGATGTGCAAACTTTTAAACATATTCAGTGCTCAGTTTGGGGTTGTGAATTAAATTCAATGCTCAGTTTGGGGTTGTGAATTAAATTCAATGCTCAGTTTGTTTTTATACCCTAAATAAAACCTGTATATTCATAAGCTGTATGTGAACATAAATGGATTTCGCATTTAGATTAGGTTCCCAACCCCAAGCTATCTCATTATAATATGCAAGTATTCCGAAATCCGAGAGACTTCCGGTCCCAAGCATTTCGGATAAGGGAAGATCAACTTGTACTATTATCTGGACTCTTACCTTTGTGTCTCTCATTTCGTAAATTCTGAACGGTGACAACAAAAGTGGCTAAAAACAGCATGAGTAGTGAGTTAATTATAGCATACATAGTGTGTACATGGTTATTTTCGTGTGACACTTGGATAGTAATAATACGTCACTAATTTCAGAAGAACAGTTGATTATCAAATAATAAATTGAATGTTTTAAGTGCCGTCAACGGTAGCCCTGTTGTTGTGGTTCTGTGTGAAAGAGTGGCTACATACAATTACTGGTATAACAAAACGTTACTACGGCAGTACCTGAAATTTAAGTAAACAGGGAGATTTTTGTAATACTATGCTTTATTATTTTATACAAATATTTTTTAAACGGAAGTGTCATATGCAGCATTTAGAAAACATCGCGTACTCTGTGTGCCATACACAGAACATGGTCAGACCAATCTCGTGCGTTCAATAATTTGGCTGGAATTGTAAATATTAAATACTTGGTAGTTTGCGGGGCACTGCATTACAAGCCGCAAGGTCGCGGGTTCGATTCCCGATGGTGGCATTGAAATTTTTTATTGACATAATCCTTCCGGCCGCACTATGCCCCTGGGGTCGACTCAGCCTCTAACTAAAATGAGTATCAGGAATATTTCCTGGGGGGTAAAGGCGGCCGGTGCGTAGGACTGACAACCTTACCACCTTCAAGTGCCGACTGTCTAGAAATCTGGGAGCCTTAACCTCCTGGAACCCTCAGGGCCTGTCCAGGGCTATACTGGGATTGCTTTACTTTTTTTTACTTGGAATTTTAACTGTCTTATAAATAAGTTTATATATATACATACATATATAACAAAATGTTGTGTCTTCACTTCCAAAAGACACAGGGTCCACGAGACAGAAGCGTAAACTACTGAAAAATTGTATATATCGTAGGTTACGCAAAGTCAACATGGCGAACGGAATAGAACTGTAAGCCAACTTAGAAACCAACAGGCGCAATGAAATAAAATATAGTAATATCAAGGGCAAGTCTGGCAACAGTATGACAAACGTACATAACGTTCAAAATCGTAAAGTGATGATATGAATCCTGCAAGCAGATGCAGTAAGCATACAGGTAGTGAATTACATTCCGTATCTACAGTAGGCCTGTACAAAGACAAAACAGCTATGCACCTTACGCATCGCCATGTTGCAAAAGTCGCATGGCCGACATTTACCTGGTAACTGGCATTTCCTTGAAACTCCTTGATATTTCCACTTTTAACGAAACCCACATCCCACAGTAATTACGTGTATTTTGGCACTCTATCGTGCTATAGCTTATAAAGTAAAGAATTCCACTACCCGATATAGTTTCAAAATTTTCGCCATGTAGTCAGCTACCTCTTCACTGAAGCCGCTGCAAAATGGACAAGAATCGAGAGCTCTCAAAAGCTAGGTATTGACATGGATGTAACCGTTGGTTTGTGTTGGAATTCTGGCAGATGTTATTAGGTGACAATAAGTACACTGATTGTGTAAATTTATTAGGGAAAGAGCATGTTGTTTTAAATGAGGGGGCAAAATTGTAACGTTTGGCTACAGGAGGTTAGTTAAGGGAGGCTGTCTATGCAGGGGATAGCTGTACTGGGCAAAGGCCAGGAAGTCATTTGTCAGCTGTCAGGACTAACAAGAGATCTGGAATGCTTGACCCAAAATTTTAAACTTGACAGCTGAGTACAGCAATAATTCGTCCAGCAAAGCGGGTGACGCTACCACGCCTTTGCTAGGTCGTAACTAAGAAGTCCAGAGGTCTTCACGACCAAGCCCACGGACTGCAGTAATTAGTAACTTTGTCATCCTATCAAAGAGGAGACTTGTTACGTACAGGGGCTAATGGGAGCCGCAGTGTCGGTGGAGCAGCCAATAAGAAAATTTCGAAATTATTAGGAACTTTTGTTTGGAGAGCAGGAGAATCTAGGGCGCTAGGGTACGCAAGTCTTGTCCTTCACCCGAGGGCGGATGGTCGGGAGATCGATGGATCACGCGTTTCAGGTTGGGACGACTGGTTTCCAGAGTGCAATGCGGTGTGATATTTCATAGTGAAGCAGAACAATTGTAGTTGTAAAGGAAGGATAATCACCCAATAAAGGAGTGTAATTTAAGTGAAATTTGTGTTGCTTAAACTGACATAATACAAAGGGTTGCGCCGCGTGCGTTGGATTGCCACACGTAACATTCCTTGGGAGCGGTGTCTCGTGCTACCGACTGGGACATACCCCGCAGTAGACGGCTACGTGGAATTGGTTTTATATTTAATTAAAAATGCCCTGTTGTTGATATTTAGTTTTTGTATCACGACTGCCTAGCTCAAAACATTTAAATAATATCACAAAACGTGAAAATATTAACAAATTATTAAAACTGCTGTACCGGTTAGGCAAGTAGGCTTGTAAAGAAGGGCACAATTAAAAGTATAGCCCGTGTCACTCGATGATTTCGTAATGAATATTGTACCGTATAAGGGTTATAATTTCTTTTTATAAGTACTATATATTGGAGTACCCTCTTTACGCGACGTCCCAGTTCTTGACTTTTATGACCCCATCTGTCATGACGTCAGTACCGTCGTGGCAGATAAATTCAAGCGAGCAGGTAATGTATACGTTGGTTATGGCTTGGATGTGGTGTGGGAAGGATGTAGTGAAAGGTCAGAAGAAACACAGACGGTAAGATTTGTGTTGCTTATTTTGGGATTGTGTACCGCCTCTTAAAACGAGTTGAGTAATCGTGATAGTATAAACCTTCAAACAACATGTGTCCGGTTTGAAGTACTGCTGATAAGCTAGTGGTGCCACCTGTACTGCTGAAATTCTCGTTACGGAGAGAAGCGTCATTGTATTTTCTTTAATGATCTGTAGTTGAAATGCTTTCAAGGCACGAATTACTGCAGGGGAGGGCACACAACTCTTAACCTCTGTGTTACTTGTCCTTTTCTTGAGAAAAAATTTGAGGGAAGTACGGTGCTGTAGAATTACAAAATGACCCACGTCCGTGTTAGAATAGTTATTCACATTCCTTACTTGCTTCAAATGCGAATATAAATGCTTAGTAATATCTGTGTACAATGTATTAGCAAAATATGTCGCGCAGCGAACACGTTTCCAACGTGGTAGTGTGGAATTTATAATAATGTATAGGCACATCCTTCTACAGAGTGGAAGGAAATGCTCATTTAACGCCGACTTTAATACTTCTATATCACAAACATTTCATGGTAGGTGCGAGGTTATTGAATAACTTATTCCAGTATAAGTGACTTTGATATTTACCGCGGTTAGTATTCGGTACATAAAATTGTCTTTGTGCGTATATTACGTATGTCCGAATTGGTTCAAAATTTTTTCCACACTCTCAGCAAATGCTGATACCAAGACGAACCATTTACTGGCAAGTGGAGGATATTAAACTGTCAGCCGTACTTCTTCAAGAAGCCCCATTTAGTGCCAGTTTATTATTCTAATGGTAACTTTGTTTTGGGTGTTTTTGGCATATTCAGTGTTCCCAGTCTATCCAAAATGTCAGTTTGCAGTCAAAACATAGTTATACTAAAGTTGAACATGTGGTTTAAAGGAAGTAAATGTACATTAAATTTTGACAAAACAAAGTTCATGCAATTTGCTGCTGACAGTAACATATTTCTTTAAATATAGGTTATGAGGACGTAGTTAGAACACATGACATGAACGTGACCTTTATATGCCAGACCCTAAACCAGGCCTGTTCAAACCTTTACATGGTGCAGGCAACTGTGGCAAAATTTGGTCTGCAAGCAATGAACATGAATTCAATATGTACAATGAAGAATAAGTATATGTATACTTGTACATCTGATTTTACCTGTGTTTTTTTCTATACACCGTGTGCAGTAAAATAATGTACTGATAATAATGGGAAAGATGTTTAAACAAGCAATTCACAAGCTGGGCTGGGGTGTTACTATTTAGCACACTTCTGTAAAATGAATTGGTGGTGTATGTTTCCATATATCAAGAGCTCATAAGTTTTCAAAGTTACTTTCATGTGTTCTGCCTCTGCTTTGCCATGGAAGGGGTTAAAAGATGTTTTGTCATTTCACCCATCTCCATGAGGTACAGGTTAATTAACCCTGGTCTAACCTGATCGGTTACCAGAAAGGTGAATACCATGCAGGTAACACTCTAAGAAATCTGTTACTCACATATATGTTTTTAGAGAATGTTGTGACAGTGCAGTTGGTCTCACCTGTTGAATATGCAGGCTGTTTCACCTTCTTTGTACAGGTATTTCACTTGTCAGTACTTGTGTCAGTGTGGTGACGCTCAGGCTGCCACTGCCTGATTGCACAGGTAACGTACTGGATCACTAAAGTGTAATCTGTGCAGATTTGGAATAACATTGGTGATGTGTTATTGTAAGAACATGAATAGTGAACCCAGTGCTAATAAGTAAGGAATAAAAAAACCATGCTGTGCCCCCCCCCTCCCCCCATTGCAGACCTTTGGTATATGTTAAAGAAAGAGCACATCATTAGACCATGAATACTATATATCAGAAGTCTTGGAGAACAAAATCTTTGATGATTTTTAAGTAAGCTGGTGTGTACAAAATGAACGCTGCCAGGCAGGGTTTTTGAACATTTTTCAGTTGACGTACCCTGTGTTCTGAAAGTGAAACTTCATGGACCTGTTTCCAGTAGCAAATTTTTGTCAACTCAACAAGATGCAGACTGTGTACAAAATTAATTTATTTCAAACATAGAAGAGTTTTTACAAAAAGAAGTTGCCAAAATATTTTTAGGTCATTCTGACTCATACATATACGATAATATGCAGTGTACACCTTTGTGTGGGTGCACTTATCCCCAGGTCAGAACCCCTGCTGTAAGACAGGAAGGTAAATTCTACAGTGCTCTTTGAAATGGAATAATCATCAGGTTTTTGCACAGAAAATCATAAACATGAAGCATGATGTTGCAGTAACTGATAAAATACAAAACTACAGTAAATGTAGCTGATGTGTGTATGTGTGTGTTTGCAGGCTGTGAGTGCTGAGACATTGAGGAACAGTGGAGATGCTGCTGAAACTGAGTGACATCAAGCTGCAGGATCTATGTCAGTGCCAGTGAGAATGTTACAGGATGCTGAAAGAGTGCCAGTAGGCAGTAAGACTTAACAAGGTAACAAGATCAGTGTTACATCATCCTCAGAACGCTACAGCCAGATGAGAGTATGTGTCTACCCTATTGATAAAAAGAGTAGCCTGATAAATATCAAACACAGGAAGAAATGTTTTGCGTTCCTGTAACATCTGAATGTTTCATTGCTAGTGCAACTCAGTTGAACAAGGTGTTACACATGTAAACATTGAAACTGTTCAATATTCTCAAATAAATAAAGTATGTATTTCCCAGTAGCAGTTGACCAATGCATATGCACATAAAAGGAATGCTTCGTTATGGTACTGAAGGATTAGAGCGTACAGGTTTTAATGCATTTGTGTTAGAATGAATAACCACATTTTGCATTCCCTTTCTACATAGACTGATGAACCATGTCAAACACACCTCATGACCTGACCTTTTTGGTTTCCAGTGACATACACTGAGGGTGTATAAGAAGTATCCGTGTAACTGTTGTAGTTGCTTCATACAAAACAACTGTAAATTAATGGCTTCTCCCCCATGGCACATCTTGTAAAAAAAAACAGCAACAGTGAAATATGAGTATAAGGAACTTCTGTGAACTAATAAATTATATTCATTAGACTAAAATTTTGTTTCAGTGAAAGACAATAAAATCAAACCAGTAATTAAGAATTACTGCCTGAGTCAATGTACGTGTGTCAAATAAGTGACACAATGCATGTTAGTTGTAATGTTACTGAGTGTAAAAAGACTTGTTCATATCCTACGTTACAGCATAAACTGCAGCCACAGTGATCATTCTTAGAGTTCAGTTTGGCCCACACACCATGGCACTTAATTGTGATGCACCCCAAGACTTGCCACACGCGTGACAAGGCGATATTCTACTTTTGAATTTAGCTGTACATCTCAGGTGTATGAACACATGGTATTAACAATGCGACAGAAAGTGTGCAGCAAGTGCAGAGACACACCATGCTCATTGGTTACAGATAGACAGTAGTGACGTGAATGGGGGCAAACTATTCAGATAAGGGAGTCTGACAGTGAAGCACAGTGAATGTTCATACTGACAGCAGTAGCACAATTCATGCGCCTAATTCAGGAATTAGCAGAACAGTTCACAAATAGCACAGTATTAGATGCATTTCTCATTGGTAATGTTTTAGTCACAGAAAATAATAAAGTAAAACTTAGTCAGTTACCTACTCCACATATTGTAAGGGGCTGGTGTAGCAGTGAGTATAGCAACTCACTGTGGACTCCTGTGCAATGGGCACTACATCTCTTTCCCTGGTTAACGTGACCAGGGTGTGGCAGTGACCACCCACCCCCATCTAGTGCCAAGGTTAAAGAAAGGGTAGAACTATACCTCTACTCCCCCTCTGGACCTTTATGGCCTGTTCTGCTGTGAACTTTACTTTTTACCTTTACTTACTGCACAGACTGTACTGCTTGTTTTATGGGTTTGGGGAGGTTGGAATGAACTTTTAGAAGTCCTTAGATCTCCCATGCATCTCCTTAGCTCTCTGAGTGGTCTGAAATGACTTTACTACCTGAACAGGGACATGGTTAAGCAATTTTATAATCTGTGCCATGTTGAGGTACAAGGTGGAGAGGCCCAAAATTTGGCACCTTCATTTCTCATTTCTGTAGGTGTGTTGAAAATTGCACCTTTGGGCATGAGTTTAGCATGGAAGGGTTAATTTTGGCAGCACTACATATACAGATATTGCGCATATTGTTTGCACTTTGTACTTAAACACTACAAGTGAGATGCCATATTGGTTACAGCGTTTGTTGTAAATGACAAAATAACTGTAATTAATAACCGGATAATAAAAATCAGGCAGTTGAAGTATGCTTTGTGTGGATGCAGCTAGCATAATGACCAAGTTTCTGAACACCCACTGAACTGCTGTGGACTGCACCCTTTCTTGTCTTTTTCATTTGAACCTGACTTCTAACACCTACAGTGGGTGAACAATGTAGGAACAACTTGCATATAAACTGGTTAATGAAAAATAAAGTTCTGCCATCTGTAGGTGTTGGTGAAATGCTAGAAGTGATGTCAAAGACTGTGAAGAGCAAAGATAGATAACACTTAGCACAATTACAAGGACATGGTGAACTAAAAAGTTATATGTACATTGTCTGGCATGCTCTATATGTTGTTGAGTTGCCTTTTACAGTAATGCTGCACAAAAATGCTAGTTAAAAATACAAACATGTGAGATGCTGTCCAAATAAAGGACATGCATTAAGGTAAACCTGCATGTGCTGTTAACCTAAGAAGCATAATGCCGCTAGGCCTTGATTATGCCCTGATTGTGTTCCTTTAAAACCAAGTATGAACTGAAAGGGTCTCCTTTCATGTGGTAACATTACCCTGTATGTATTTAGGAGCCCT
Source organism: Coptotermes formosanus (assembly GCA_013340265.1). Classification (NCBI taxonomy): domain Eukaryota; kingdom Metazoa; phylum Arthropoda; class Insecta; order Blattodea; family Rhinotermitidae; genus Coptotermes; species Coptotermes formosanus. The sequence goes on along the minus strand of BLKM01011372.1, from coordinate 44,809 downwards.
CACTTTGTTCCTTCTGTTGAGGCTGTATAATGCCTGAACCAAAGTGCTGATAAAAACAGGAAAATTGAGGTTTACATTTCGGTTTAGGCCTAAAAATATCTTTCCACACTGCTTACTCTAAAATTTCAGACCATCAAAACTGAAATGAGAAGAAATCGCAAACAAATGTGTCTTTGATCAGTAGCAAAAACCATTTTGAGGCAAGGGGCCAGTCTCAGTGGTGGGGCGCTTATCTCTGCATGGTGTGTCTTAAAAACCAATCACCCTTAAAAAGCTGTGGATCCGAAACTGTTTTAGAAAAAAAACTCCATACACAAGTCTGAGTAAATACAGTATAATCACAGAGCTCTAATGCTGTTTCAAGACTAATGGGAAAACATGCATTTTGTCAGAGAGCTGAACCCCTGTCTCCTGGCAAATGAATACATGCACATAGATCAGTTTTTGAAAAAAAAAAAATCACATCGCCACAAAGCATTCTGTGTGTTTCCTTAACTTCCTAAAGGTCTCTGTGTCATGAGGGTTCTGTAGGTCAGTGACTCAGGAACAGAATAATAAATATGTGTTGAAAATACACAAGTGTTTTGCCATATAGACAGCTCAGTTTAATCAGCTAGACACAACAGATTAACAAAAGACCAATTACACAGCTGTTACATTAACCTTTAAATGGCTGGGTTGTTACTTAAATTTTATTGCATGTTTATGAAGAACGTATTATTTGAACAGAAAAAGATAAAATTATGAAATAAATGGCATTTTGTGGCAAGTAAAACAGGAATATGCATCATATCTTAAAGATGCAGTAAATTTCCTTGTTGCCTAAATATATATAACATTAATTTCTAGCAGTGTTTTTCCACGCGATCGTATACGCAAACGGGGTTTAAAGGTTAATCAGTACATGTCGTGGAATCTTTATTACTGGCACAACTGTGGCCACATTTTCAGCCAGTTCTGCCATTTTCAAGCGTATTCTGTACACCCAAGTTCAATGTATTGTACGTAACACATTCTTAGAATCAGTCCATATTACAATTTCATACAGAACAATGCATTCAAGAATTAGTATCCTTCGTGACTTAACAGAAACCAACATACTAGTCAGTGTCGGTACCTACAATTTTTGAGTATTAGGAACATTACGTTGTGTGTTAAAGTGTTATTTTAAGTCAGCAATAAAGTTGGACTGGTAATACATACTTATGATTGAAGATAAATAAGAATTATAATTATCTTAATTGTGAAATCAGATTGTGTAGCAGTGTGTCTAAATACGGAACCAGTATTATATGCATTGGAAGAACTAGCAATAGACAGATATATCATGTGTGTGATTTATTTCAAGCATGCACCTTCATCAGTGACTGATTCTATACTACTGTAGTATGTCAGTAATAAATATTTAAATGACGTGTACTGATAAATGTAACAGTTGTGTAATTGGTTTTTGTGAATCTGTTCAACTGCATTAGTAAACACAGCACCATACATTGTCCACCAAAACAGATGTTCATAATAAGTAGAAATATCTGAGCACCAAGCACTATGCTACGAATAAGCAAGCCTTCAGTAATGTGAGTGTTATGGTAGTAATACAGTAGCATAAATTATGGGCCGCTGCAGTATGAAGCTTTGTAGTCAGGGTTAGCCCTGAAGATTGAGGCAGTTCCTTCCTGTTGGACACTGGCGCCTATGAAATTTCATGGTATCACATCCTAGAAGACGTTTTGCGGTGGGGTTCAGATTCTAAACTTCTTTACAGACAGTCCTCAGTGCTGTTCACAGTATGTTGCACTACTGCTTTCCATGAAGTGTGATCTGCTGAAGGTATAAATGTGAAGACTGTCACATTGGTTTGCACTGAAGAGAACCATGTTTGGGTGTGGCACCCTGGAGAATTAGATATGTGCCGTTTCAGAGGAAATGGCTGCGCGCAACATTAGGGTGACTGACACAGCACATCTGTGCATATCTGCCATGCTGCAGTAAGGGCATGTCCTGGAAGATGGCTGTCTTCAGTCACCACTGCAAGAACTTCAGATTTCACTAGATATTACACTAAACACAAGTGCCTGAAATCTTGGCAAATCTTGTATTTGTACGATTTTGTGGGTGTCTGAGAACAAGTCAGAAAATGTTTTTACTTGCTTGTGCGTAGTACATATGAAAAGCAAACCTTGTGTAGGTGATATTTGAGGTCTTTACACCGCTAGGAATTAATATTACAGTCCCTGGTGTGTGATACCATGCAGTTTGCTGGGTAATGTCAACACTGTGTAATTAGTCCCAAGTAAACCCAAGTTTTTGTTATTTCGCCAAACCCAAAATATCTGAGAAGACTCAAAAGGATACAGCATCTACTTTCCCCTATACTGTTTCCTATTAAGAGTCTTTCCTGACAATATTGACTTCACTGTTCACTTATTTCATAAATAGGTTTGTTTAATGTATTTACTATATTGATGTTTCAAATAAACCAGTTGTTAATATGATCTACATTTCATTGTCACATACCACTATTTCTGAAAGTACTGTTATAAGCCGGACCTGGTCTTGGTGGGTTGTATGTACTGCTACAGATCACAACAGAAAGTTCCCAGTGATAGTCAATGAACACCTCCAGACAAAAATATAGTACAGGCAACGCCAACACCTATGATTTAATTGGTTCCTGGATGCTGGTTGCAAATTGAACTGCTGGGTCACCTGAATCATCAAAATTTAGTCTTATTAAAAGAGTAGGGGGGTGACTTGGTTTAAACTGTTGCTTGTGGGGGGGGGGGGGGGGTTCTGTGCCTGCATGTCTTAAATACAGGTTTGAGTCATTACTGGGGAGGGGGTGTCCTCTTTCCTGTTACAAAGGTTGAAAAGTGATGGGGTTTAAGTTGAGCTGTTGTAATTCAAAGGGGTATTGTATTTGGTCGCAGTAGTTAAATACATGTAAGATACAGTTACATTCATTTGGCATGTATGGTTGTGGGGGAGGGGATACAAAGTGATAAAGTAGCAAAAATAGAACTGAATATATATGTAAATTATCAAGTGTAGTGCAGTCTACACTACTGGCAATGTATCTCATATTCCGAATTGCAGCACACCAGGAAGAGCGAGCAGCAGACATCAAAACAACGCATCTGTTCCCAGTAACACTGCGGAGGGCTGTCCTGCAAGTTCATAATTCAGCATTACTCTACACCCAGTATAACCTGCAGCTCTAATCCTAAAGCCTAACCACTGGATCTGCCAACATAAACTGCCACAACCTCTTCACCTCATCCCCTTCAACATCAGCAATTATGGTCTCTGAGATCTGCAGCATTATACTGCAGGCCACAAGCTGGATACTGACCTTCAGTTACAGTCTGTCTGTGTGCACTGTAGTTCACACCCACCATAATAAGAGCTGCACCAACTTGTAGAACCTGAAGGCCCAATAATGCTGGTGTATGTGATTTTGAATGTAACAGTACTAGGTGCCCAATATAAATGCTCATTATACGTATTATACATTAATCACGTATATATTCATTCCTACAATAGTACTGTGAGACGCTTTGTATCCACAGTTTTGATGAGCGCCTACACTGATGCAAGCCATCTACAGTTCGGGACACAGCTTAGTGACCCTACAGGCTGGGGAAACGGAGTCCTAGAGCTCAGTCCCGAACAGCAGTCCATCAGAGCTACCACTGCCATGGGAGTGTTAAATTCAGTAAGTAGTAGTACTGTACGTAATTTCACATTGTATGTTTGTCTGTTTACTTTTTCTGGTACATTTTATTGTAGCGCTGTGATACATGCTGGACGTCACATCTCTTTACGTCTTGTAATACTGCGGGATTTTAGGTGAGATATTGGCTCTTCTGGGACGTTACACAGCGTTGATTGGTAGTTACCGACTTTTCGGGACAGTCTGTCGGTCCCATCTTCAAGGTACTGCTTGACTCTTGAAGATAGGACGATACGCTGTCCCGAAACGCGGCTACCTACCTGTCAATCAACGCTGCGTAACCCCGAAATCACGTTATATGTTTCCGAGAATTCAGGTCTTTTGGGATGTATAACGCTGTCGTGGGGCGAGTGGTTACCGACGTTGGTCGAAACGTGGAGAACCACTCCCCCCAACGACACAGCTTAATATATCCCAGAAGACTTGAATCCCTCCCTCATTGTGGGCCCAGGAAGCAAAAATCTTTCGGTACATACATCCATGTTTCACGCAGTGTTATGAATGAGGCTGTGAGAGATAGGTTGTGACGTCATGTTTGTAAATACAGTGCCACAGCAAACTGTATTGGTACAATGCGAATTTATAGACGTTCGCAGCGGTGCAATTGAAGTCTCCGCTCCTCTGGGATAACGGCGCCCCGTCCCTCGATGATTGGCGACCAACATTCGAGACAGCGTAGTCCTATCTTCAAGGGCGGCACGCCCGATGAAGACGAGACCACTATGCTGTCTCTAAACGGGTCTCATCATCCAGGGACGCAGCGCCGTTATCCCAGAAGAGCGGAGACCCCAGCGGCGCTGGTACAAAAAGAGACTAAACATACATTGCGGAATTAACTGGACTACTGCTGTTGAATTTAATACTCCGATGATGCTGGTACTTCTCATGGAGCGATGTGCTCCCGTCAGTGCAGGTACTGTAAGAGAATACAACATAATAAAAGTCTGGGGAAGGACAGGGGACACCACTAATGCACAATTCATCAGGTAGTTCCATACCTTTAATACACGATCGAGCCTCGTGGTCTAGTGGATAAGATACTAGACTAGATAGATACATACTTTTGTGATCACAAGTTCGAAACCATAGAAGGGCGATTCAAAGGAAACTTAACTTAGTAAAATTTTCTGCTAAAGTGCCTTGGTCTCACAATTCACCAAGAAGTTCCAAAATTATTACTTCAACAAGAACGTTGTGGTCTAGTGGTTAAAGCACTGGACAGCCAAACTTTATGAACATGAACAGCAGCAGTTCGAGACCGGCCCCCGGCAAGAACTTGGACTTAGAAAATTTTCTGTTAAGATTCCTCGACCTCACAACTTATCAGGAAGTTCCAAAATTGTTCTCTCAACAAGAACTTCGTGGTCTAGTGGATAAGATATTGGACCAGCAATCCAAGGGTCAGCAGTTCGAGTCCACCAGCCGCCAGGATCATCAAAGACAGCGCGACATCTGGCAGCTACTCCAAGAACTGCGGCAGAGTTGGAAGGGCTCTGGTAAACAAAAAAACCTTCATAGTTTAAAAATTAGCCTTGGAAGATTTTTTTGCCAAAGAAATTTTTTCTATACTAAGTCCCAATTTTTAGATGCGCGCGGCCAGAATTTTTTTACTAGCGTTGCGAATATTTTTTTTTGCCCTACAGTCCGGGATCCTCAAAATTTTTGCTGGCCCAAAAATTCGTAGCTCTCGAAATTCCTGGATGCCGCGAGCATCCACGCCTAGTATGGGTCGGGCGCCAGCAGTGAATATATGGCAGACCAACCAACTCTCCCCCCCCCCCCCCAAAAAAACGCCGAGTGTCACGGCACCGGCAGTGGATGCTTCGCCCAAAATTTTTAGGCCATATTGTGCATAGTAAAATTTACATTTACTGGTACCAAACACTACCAATAGATAGCCTTTGTACTTAACACCCTCCTTCCTCTCTCCCCAACCCCCCAAATTTAAATATGGTGATTTATGGAGATCAAGCATTTTCCACCCGCCAGCCCCAGACGTCGGTACTACAAAAGCTGCATAACCCACAACCCCATTCCAGCAAACACCATCACATGGCAGTTTTGGTACCAAAGACATAGGATTGGTCATGCTGCCTTACAGTTGGCTTATACTTCTGGCAGGTTCCTACACTGAAGGGTTACTTTTGGCCAACAACTGCTCCATTACAAATGTGATTGAAGGCACCACACATACTGTTTTAAAATACCAAAACCCCTATAATGGAAAAGTACACACCAATATGCTACATTATTAATTTTGATGCTGAACATCCCAGTTGGCATGTGTATACAGGGTATATATTTCAATTCCCCAGAGGAGAATCAGTCACAACCAACACTTTTCTTCGCTTTATTAAAAATGATTTGGCGACCAGGTTTTGGCTTATATAGCCATCATCAGGCCCCATAAAAACATGAATTAAGAAAACTCTAGGTCACATGAAGGGAGGAAGTGGTCATAAACAAACCAAACCAGTCGACCGTAAGCTACAACAAACTACGGTACAAATCCAAAACGGCATCACCATACGTGGTTCCACATCAATAAGCTTCGTAAATAATTGATCCTTTACATTCACCAATCAACAGACTGATTCAGAAATTTATCATAAAATGCTATTATAATATCTTTCACTCACATCTCTATATTTTATAGGAACAGAGCCCACAATAAAAGACCAGTCTCCGTACATGCCTACAGCCAGGAACTGAAGATCCATAGATAAGGAGACAAAACCCTGAAACACTTAACATACAGTGTAAGGAGATCAAAATATGCATGATAATGTATTTTTACAAATGAAGGACTGATGCTGTTAATACCGCCCAACATATATTTCTTACGGTTGATGCGTGTCACACGTTTCACATTCTATATACATCTTTTATTCTATATGGTATATTTCTGCCATCTTAAGTAACTTCCATACAAAAAATTTTATTTTGTATAACATCATTTCACTTTGCAAGAGAGGAAGGCCTTTCCCTTCATGTGATGTAGAGTTTTCTTAACCCACGTCTTATAGTGCCTGATGATGGCTATATAAGCTGAAACCTGGTCGCCAAATAATTTTTAATAAAGAAAAGAAAAGTGCTGGTTGTGACTGATTCTTCCCTGAGGAATTGAAATATATACCATGCTACATTATTACTATTTTTTCACATTTTATCAGTGTCTTGAAAACTGACAATACACAATTTAGCATAAAACAGCTCATACCAGACTAATGACGGACAAAATGAAATCCTCTGAATTTAACGCATACCACCAAACTTCACCTAACAGCTAGTTTTAGAGGGAAACACCTGACATAACTTTTATGCAGTGATTTCATGAATACGTAAGAAAACATGACCAATCAAAAGACAGGATAATGAGGAACACTGAGAAAAAGTAAACACGAATGTGAGGAAAAGAAAAAATACACCAGACACATATTAAACTAAGTCCACAAATTATTACAAACCTCAAGTAGTACATTATGTAATCATCTGGACTTAGCCATGGGTGGGAGTTATTGGTTCTGTAAACTTTATTGCCATCCACTTGGTACACAAACAGAAGTGGCTGCACTCACACATCAATGCCATCACAACACAACTGCCTGTCAGTAAACTGACTTCGACTCCAGCCTCTTCAAAAACTGATGACTTTCCCTTTTATGGCAAAATCAGGATGTTAATTTGACATACCACACACTTTGTTCGAGCCTTGCCTTGGAAGGGGGTAAATATCAGGATTTTAGTCAAAATCTCTGAATGCCCCGAGAATTCAATCATAGAAGTGGGTCAGGTAGTGGAAATAATACTCACTTCCTGACACAGAATTTGAATATAAACACAAAACAACAATGAACACACTTTAAATTAACTGAATAATGCAGTGTGGGTACTTGCTTTTACAAAATGTATGAATCTACAGGGAAATATCTGCTGCTTGAGGTGCTTTGAAACTTTAAGAATTCAAGAACGTGCTTCGAGGAAAATATATGTCTACAAATAAAAGTAGAGTGAAAAACTTTGTAACTGCCAACATTACCAGCTGAAACTCAACAGGCTTTATGGCAACTGTTAATAAAGTGATGCATTATGTCAGTATATTAGTAAATTACAATAAAAACTGGTTATGATAAAAACGTTTTGTGTAACAATCAAATGAAGTCACTCTACAGGATTCATAGATCATCACTGTACACAAATACAAGTGATGAAAGATTAAATATAGATAGTTACAGAAAACCCACTTGCACAGGTGTAGGTCTATATTATGTACCTAATTGCTCCAGTGAAAAATTGTTTAAGCATCCTACATGAAATGCGCTTAAAAAATTATTTGAAAGAATTATTAAGAAGCAGACACAAACCCTACTATTAGAACAGCCAGTAGTTAGAAACTCGTCCACCTACAACAGAAGTGTACCTTCACAGGCAGTACAAAAAAAAACCCTCATGCAGAGAGCTTGACTTCACTGTATAACAGCATATGGGTATCAGATGCAGTCACTAATAACATTAAAGCATTTGTCCCACATAGGAGAAATCCATATCAGTTGTCTTCACCCGGGAGATAACAGCTTGCTTCACATCAGTGTCTGTTGTAAACCACTTGCCAACCACATACTTCTTAAAATGTCAAAAGAGATAGAAACCACTGGGTGCATGGTTGATATTCGAGGGGTGCTAAGCTATAATCTCCCCAACCACAATGCCATAACCACTCACACGACTGGTTGACAGTATGAGGCCTGGTGTTATTGCTCCTTTTGTGCCGCAACATGGGCATTCTGCAACAAATTGCTTGCCACTGTGCTACAATAACACTCAACAGTGTCACCACAAAGTCCAAACCCACAAGTACACCTTTATGATCATAAAGGACATGTGCCATGATCTTCTTTACTTGTGGCAGTGCTTTGAACTTCTTTTCTGGGGAGACAGTGAGTGTTTCCAAGTCATGGTTGCCTTTTTAATTTTGCGGAGGGCACGACCAGCCCATGTTTCATCCCTGTAACATACTGCAAAAACCGCTATGACAAGGGTGATGTGTCAAATACACATGAGAAAGTTACGTACAATGTGTTCTGTGACTGTGAGGCTGTCTGGCACCCAACATGCACACACTTTTATGTAATCCAGTTGGTTGTGGACAATGCTGTGCACACTACCCAGGGAACTGGCTCTTGGGTGATGTCAGTCAGCTTCACGCGTCCATCCACTCTGATAAGGGCATCTGCATGACATGCAGTCACCCGCAGTGGACACGCTTAGGCATACTGGTCACTGCTTGTCGTCAATTTCCTTCACTATCAAAAGCACTGCATCATATCCACACCTGTTTCCATAATATTACATGTGCTTTGTACACCATCACATGATGACAACTTCCACAGGTGTGAGACCCTTCACATGCATAAATCAAATCACACTGTGTACTTCAACTTTTGACCATGTCTCCAGGGGCCTGCTACCTTTAAACTGATTACACAGTGATACAACATGCTTATGATGCCCTCCATGGCTGTATAATGACACAGATGATGTAAATGTGCCCATTACCTGGTGAAATCCATTGTCTGATGATGCTATTTCATGTGAGATGTCCTGTTACCTTATTTTTTGAAACTGCCCTTTATACAGGTCAAACAGGCAGACAAAATATGCTATGACGAACACACCTGCAACATTATGTACAACAGGAACACATCAGGTATGCCACACATTCTCAACAGTTATCGCTCAGTTAATTAACCGATGAGATAATGAACAAAGGTAACAAGATGGACATTCTGGGAAAACTGTGCACCCATATTGCAAAAAAGACAGACTGATCATGGAACAGGAAGAGGAGGATAATAACCTCCATTTTAATCTTGTCTCCTCACTACACAATAAAATCTCTTTCTTTCCAAATGCAAGGCAGGAAGGTAACCATGCTAACTCTGTTCACTTGTATTGTACCAATCAGCACAGCAGTACAGTGTTTAGACTGCTGCATAAATACAGAAAGTAACAGTGATGCGTTTACATATGCATAAGAACGTTTTGTGATGTATCATTTTATTTTTGTATTACAGAAATTTATGGAACATAACAGAAGTTCTATAAAAAAAAAATACCCCCCCCCCCCCACACACACACAAACCCTGAAGAGCATGGACATACACCTTGCAAACTCTACCCCAGCATCTTCAAATACACATGGTTTTCATATAATTTGGCATATTAATGAGAGATGTAACTACATTGTTTAAACACATTTGATCATAACCAGTTTTTATTATAATTTACCAATATACTGCCATATAGGTAGTTATCACTGGGATGTAACTAGCTGATGGGGGAAAACCTTCCTGAAGATGACCTTTAGTGTGCTGAAACACAAAGAACTGCAATGCCAAGTAAGTTTCAAGTTGTGTTCTGATGGCATTTGTATGTTCGTTAACACAACAGTATGAATAAAAACGTGAAAACAGAATGTGGTGTTCTTACAAAAAATACTCGCCTACATATTGTCACAATGGTCATGACTGGGTTTGGCAATTACTTTTAATTTCTAAAAATGAACACATTATCAAAATCATAAACAGTAACGAAATGCTCAGTAATCATGTCACTCTGTGCATTTTTAATCTTGTCCTATTTATCTCACCCGGCCACACATCAGCCACAAGCACCTGCATCTGCACAAGACCAAAACCCCAGCTTTCATTTTCCTCACACCACCTCCAGGAAGCAGTATTTCTTAGGCAGCTCAGCAAGTCAACGAATTTCCTGCATTTTACAGAAACTGCAACCTTGTTACTGCCTTCACAAAGCCTAGTGATCACTGTCCCGAGCAAAATTAATTCAGTCCACACCCTCCCACTTCTTAATATTATTCTCCAATCTATGCCTGGATCTTCTGAGACGTCCTCTTCCATTCAGGTATTCTGACCAAGACTTTGCACAGTTCTTCACACACAAAAAGCATGAGAATATATTAATGTCACTTATAGTTACAATAAAACAATGGGGCCCCCCCCCCCCTCCCGCCCCCCCAAACTGCCTTACTAGGGTGACCATCTGCTGTGCATCGCGACCAGTAAGTTCACACAGTGATACCGTGCAACATAAACTAATTTTATGTCAATCTGTTATGCAACAGTCCTTCCCTGCACATCACAATCATACTGCACAGTATGTTTGGTTTCGTGTAGCTCTGAAGGGAGGAGGCCATGTGCAACAGAAAAGGGAGTGAATAACTGTCATAGTTGTGGCTACAGTACCAATATTGCTTTGTGGAAAGAATGGCAAGCAATAAAGATGTGAACATCAGAGTAAAGAATGGTTCATGGCCAGGAATTTATATTCAGATATACACCTTCACAAATTCGTATCAGCAAAAGTTGACTATGAGAAGCACTTCAGAACATCCAGTGGAACTTAACAAATCCTACCAATAGATCTTCTCAATTTTATATTACTGTCTGAGCAGCTCAAAAGTTTTATACAATCACATTTGGCAAGGGCGCATCCGGAGGGGGGGGGGCTGCTGGGCAACAGCCCCCCCCCCCAAGCCTCCTAAACCTGAAATTTAATAAACACAAATTTTGTAGAGATTATGACATTAAAAAGTTTTACGTGATTTCCCCTTCATCCGAAATCAGCTGCTGAAATAGGCTGATGACCACTGCATTAGAATTTTGAAAAATAAATTAATAAAATTAAAAAAACAGGAAGATACAACACTGTAATTCAGTCACGGAACATGTAGTTATATTTGTGTGTGTATAAATGCGGTTGCAGGCAGTCAGCCATGACTGACCTTGGCTGGGTCAAGATTCAAACCAGGTGTTAACCATTTTAACCAACCTGCTCGAGTAGATCGGTCATCACTTTATCCATTCCCATTACCACAATGAGTTCCTTATTCATGTCCCCATCCATCACTGCTTGGCCGCATCCCAGCATTTCTCAAAGTTCATTGTACGTTCTGTTTCTCTATCCATTCCAGCAAGTGCCATAAAATACACAGCAAGTAGCAGGAGCACTTCAACTGTAGCTCTTGGCTTCACACTCACAGCTCCAATTACACCTTCGCTCTAATTTACCAAGTACAACTCTGCTGACCTGCAATAAAACTTTTGGCCACCAGTCAGATGATGGACCTTAATGCCATGGTGAGGATCCAATATTACAACATTCTTAGCTTCAGACTGTTACCAAGTTATTTTAGTTAACAGCACCATTTGGATTTTAGCAGTTTTGTGACAAAGTCCTGTTTCGCTGTCACAGATATCTGTATTATCGCTGATACCATCTAACAATTCTCATGTTTTTGTATTATCTATGTGCTATACTGCACAGCAGCCATTGCAACTGAGTCCCTTGTAGACAGGTTCATGCATGTTACAAAACTTCAACCAGGACATCCTTTAGATATGGAGATCACAGGCCAGGCTACTCTGGTTCTGTTTTCTAGAACGGCACTGATCAAACTTCATGGCTTCAACACCGTGTATTCCAGCAGCTGAAGTACTGATTCAGATGCTCCCTCATTGTCAGGGAATGCTTGTCACAAAAATCTGATGTTCAGCTGCATTCTAAATTCATGTAACCACACCACGAAGAGATATTTAAGCAGATTTACCACACTGACAGGCAAACTTGTGGTTAGCCTGCAGATGGGAACCAATCCTGTCCCAAACGCAGTGTCTTATTCACTATTTATTTTTCACTACTGTTATTAATTTGAAAACACCAGATGATGGGAAGCAAATATCTTAAATACTGCATGCAGACAGACCGTTATGACTGTCAACAGTGTGAAACTCTTGATCAACTAAATTGGTAAATCCAAACTACACACCTTCAGTGCTGTAGAATATGAAATAATGTCTCTGATGAGGCACAGATGTGACCATACAACAGGTCACAGGGCAGAATATTCTCAGACGGGCAGTCTGCTCGTGAGCAGTCACTTAACCTGTTAAAGCCTAGCGGTAACTTTACGTACCACCAGGTTTAACATTAAAAAATTCTACGTGGTGCCCACATTGCGTTTATGTGTTTTGTACGGATCTCAGAACAAACAGCAACTTTTGCCTTATAAAACATGAAGAGACTGGTTTTTATAACCGAAGCGGAGAGTGTTTACAGCGCGGTACGTACTGAGTCCTTATATAAAACAGATACGCTTCGTCTTTAAAGGGTTAAACAGGGATGGTGATTAACCTTTTAAAGCCTAGCGGTAACTTTACGTACCACCAGGTTTAACATTAAAAAATTCTACGTGGTGCTCACATTACGTTTATGTGTTTTGTACAGATCTCAGAACAAACAGCAACGTTTGCCTTATAAAACATTAAGAGACTGGTTTTTATAACCGAAGTGGAGAGTGTTTACAGCGCGGTACGCACTGAGTCCTTATATAAAACAGATACGCTTCGTCTTTAAATGGTTAAACTAAAGGGTTATTTCAAGCTACCAACAGCTGAAAACATTACACCACCCCTTTAAAGCCGTCATATAAGTATATGTAACACTTACTGTAACAATCCACAACTGTACATTTTGCCTACACAGTGTATATGTGTGCTTCCACAATTCTCACAATAAACAGCCATTACTTCCCCGAACAGCCATTAGGAAGAATATCAAGTCCGTTCTCTCTCACATAGGAACCAAACTTGTTAGGTGCAGAACACACCACAGAGAAAACTGAACAAACAATTTCAGCAGTGTTTATTTTTTGATAATTGCTTCTAAAGTAACAGAATGTCAATTTCAGCTATTACTTTAAAAACAGTAGCCCAATGTGAGACATGTTCCTCACTGCTTACACCTCTGCATTATATAGCCAGTCCCTTCAAAACTCAATACAATGCACTAAAAATAACTTCCCTACACCAAAACTCAAACAAAGTTCAATCCCTGCTCGAGGTACAGACTGTTTCTTCCTTTCACTGGTGCTCACCTAGTCTCCTATCGAACAAATGCTTGTGGCTCTTTCCCCAGAAGTGAATTGTATGGAGCAGTCAAATTTTAATGTCACTCCTGCACGAAGACACTTCACTTTCCATCTCAAACTCTGTTACGTGTCTGGATCAATCAAAGCCACAAACAGTAAGAACACCACATACCAAAATGTTATAATGTGTTACCTTGATCTGATCTTCCTCAACTGCACTGCCGTTCTTCCACTGACTGTATTTCTTACCTTTAAATCTTGGTTCCGATTGTGCATGGCAGTGCAAAATGGACCTCTTCATGCCGGACTGCCATTATATGCTCATCCTTGTATTTATTGAAAAACTGTTGGAAGTTTATTAATTACAGATTCATCTGTTTTTTCATATTTCCAACATTTTTCTACTGTTACAAACTGTCAGACTTGGGCCACAATTGTCACTCTTCCAACAGTTTCACAAATGGAAAGAACTGGCAAAACAAATGGTACCAGAGACCTTACATTTTGTACTGCAAAGGAGACACTGTAGAATGTCAGGATGTCTGAACACAGTGCAACAATTCTGCTGCATTTACTCCATATTGTTTACTTGCAGCAGAAATTGTAAGACTCACAGAAAGTACACTGAATGTAAAATGCTTTTTGTGCTATAAAATTTTTGTTTCAAACACTTCTTGCTCTGAAACACAAGCAGGTTTTCAGCCAGTGTCCATCATTGCCCCATTTTAACAGAACTGACAAATTTTTGTAAACAAAACCCCAAAATTGAATTTAATTCAGATGTATTCAGCAGCTTTGAACTCATTACCTGCAGACAGATAAATGGCCATGTCAAGGTGCTTTTCCTTCTTGACACACAAAAAAATAATGATTTTTCCTAGCAATGTCAACAACAGCTAGTATACTAGTTTTCAACTTGTGGGGAGTATGAGAACTCTGGGTCAGGGACAAAGAATTTTGACCAAAAGGTCACCACAATTGCTCATTTGGTACACTGGCTAGACTACAAACTGGGAAACAAAAATTGCGATTCACATGCTGGCAGGGGCAAGAGATTTTTATCTTCTCCAAAATGTTCAGACCAGTTCAGGATGACTACTCCATCTACAGATGAAGTCAAGACTCCATTGAGCTACACATCCACTCCCCCCATGGACCTGAATGATATGCACTGGAACAACTTCGCTCTTAAATTAAGAGGTAGTAAGAATGCAGTTCCAGCTGTTACATTAACTGTTATAAATACAATGTAAGCTTTAATTTCTATTATTTCTGGCATCATATCAGTAATCATTACTATTCTGTTAATCTGATTCTTCATGTAATATTAAGATGAATAATATTTTTATGTCATTCCCATTAAATCACTTTTTTTAAAACACTATTTCAAAGAAGAACTATCATTAAAGGGCTAAGCATCACTGGAAGGAGATGCTCAAAAAGGCATCCATCAGCCCGCACCTGTGATGCATGATAAACAGAATAAGGCAGAACTGGAATACAACACAAATGGCCAGAACCAGAATATGCAGCAATGTGAGAAGCTATGTGATGATACTTGTGGTGACCCGTTCTGTGAAAATGTTATATATGGATAAAAATGAACTTCATTAACACAAAAAACTTTAAACACCAACAAATGCACAAAGAGTTTTTTCGTCAATTATAACACACTCCTTCGATCCTACTGGGTCATCTTCAGGGAGAAACTTTCCGTTGTCGTTACACTAGGTTGCACTATACAGTTAAGCGAGAATGTGCTGTTGACTGTGCACTGCACAGTGAAGTTTCTCCCTGAAGATGACCCAGTAGGGTCGAAACATGTAGGAGTGTGTTATAATTGACGAAAAAACTCTTTGTGCATTCGTTGGTGTTTCAAGTTTTTTTGTATAATATAGTGCACGGACATGGAACACATTAAATTCATTAACACAATTCTGAAGTAATTTAAGGAACATATAGTGTATTTGCGCAGGTGCCTGCTTTCTTGTGCCTATTCACTTTGCCAAGTCTGCTGCATGAAACAACAAAAGAACCAATACACAAGGTTTTTGTGAAGTCTCACACTGCTGAGCTCTAATAAAACGTGACAAGACATCACACCTGTTTTATTATAAATGACTACAAATAATGGCAGCTTTAAGTGAAGATTAACATGCATTTCTACACACATCTGGGGTGTAAATCTCAAAATATTGATTGGAATGAAAAATGTTACAAACAGAAGCTACAGATAAAAGTGGAGCACATTATATGTCAAATACGCTTGTTCTGAATGTCTTACAGTTTGAGATAATTAAACAAAATGGAGTGAACATGCCACCTGCTAAGTTTTGAGTTCACTCGAATTCATATACAAAGTTGTTTATATTCTGATTTGTATTAATAAGACTGACATTTTAATATAATTGTAGAAAATTAAATCTGCTAGTTTCTGTTTTCACTAGTGATGGCAGCAAATTATGCCATTCTCAACCAACGTCATCCAACAGGTTTTGAAGTTTGTGCTTGAATTGTGCTAGTCTTCTGTCTTTGTCATCAGCAGAGGGCAGCTGTATGTTCTGTAACTGCTGACATACATGATGAACTAACAGCAAGCATCAGCCTTTTGTATACAAATACTAGATGTAAGCTCAAGACCGGACATTCACATACAAAAAGTGCAACAATTCAAAGTTCATGGGTGACAGATGGTGCACGTAGGAGCGAAGAGTTGACACCACTAGACTGTCCCATGAATGATAGTGATTTTGACACAAAATATAAGTGTGACTATTAGTTATGAAATCTTTTCTATTGCCTTGAACTTTAATCAGGTTTAGACACTGGCAATCTTGATTTAATGTGGGTAACTTAAAAGAATAAAAATAATACTGTACCCAGTTCTGACTGACCAGCAGGGATATACGGCTGCGTGAGGATAAATACTTGTGCACAAAATATTCATAACACATGTTGCTGTAATTAGTGTTGACCTGTGTCACTCAATTTAAATTCTGCAGTTCTGATATGAGGTCTCTGTTACCAACTGTAACTATACAAACACTGACATTTTCTACTTTGCTACTTTGTTTGCAACAGTAAAAGCCCATGTCATTCCCCACCCCACAGTGTTTTCAGAGAGAGAGCAAGCAGCTTGAAGACAGGCTGTCAGTTGTACACAACAGAAACACATAATATTTAAAATATAAATTCCACAAATGCTTTGCATCTAATGATTACTTATAAATAAGATATACTTATTGTAAAGTACGATTTACACATTTTAAAATAACCACACAGCACAGGGAAGCAGAGTACTTTGTTGGATTGGCTTGTACTCCTGTTGTTGCCCACTGCTGTTGCTACTGTCAGTTCTGCTACAATATGATAACTGCATTCTTGTGAGACCTTGCATTGTAGAAAATCACAAAACAAAAATAGGGTCTGATCAGAAAAAATTTGACCAGCATCCAACCCTTATACCTTCACAGTGGTTCCTGAAATCACATAATAGCCAACATACGTATGCAAACACTAGCGTTATACAAACAGCATTCACCTAGTCATCAATCACGTTACAACCAATCTGTGTTAACAAAACACGTGCAATAGCAGAACTGATGGTGCTGTCAAGACAGGGATTAAAGAAGGAGTTAGAGTCTACAGATTGGTTATTTCTGTTTGTTTGTAAAGTACTGCTGAATTACATTCATGACAACAGCTAATGTTCAACAAGAGTCACGTTCCCACAACTAGCATATATGTGTAAGGTCATGTCCTTCACCTGACAGGGCAGTCAAGACTGTTTACTGTAACTCTCCCAATGCCATGCAATAAAGAATGGTTGGTTACATTTGTAGTGTTGGTTCAGTACCCCTTGCGTAAAAAACATTCCTCTGTGTATGGCTGTCCAAAAGGCACATCATACATGTGAATTTACAGGGCATTCTTTCCCTGCATTTAAAGTTCTTACCAGTTTATATCAACATATATATTACTTACTCACATAAGAAATACAGCTGACTAGGGAAGGGCACAACCAAATACTCATTATCAGAGCATGACCACTGGAAACACAATTTGGATTTTTATTCTGTTCATTATGTGGATTATATATATTATTCAATGAACAGAAATAGGTTGAAAATACTGAAATGGCAGCAACTGTATGAATACACTTGAATACTGGCAATTGAGTGTGCAGTATTTGAATTACAGTAAAAAACTAAACTACTTGACTGACGGCAACCAGTCACTGTTAGATGATGCATGACTTTTACAACTTAGATGACTATCACAATTTGTGGACCTGCTGACTGGAGTTTTATACTCCTGTATCAGTCAAGGTACACAGCAACTGTTTACTGGCTGAATGACTGTGATTGGATTATGAGAGGTTTGCTGGAATACCTGAGTCAGTGCAGTGTCTGTAGCCAGGCCAGCTATAAAAATACAGGGACCAGCTAATGGGCCAGATGACCGTTATTGGATTATGTGAGGTTAGCTGGAATAGCTGGGACAGTGTAGTGTCTGGCTATATGGACAGTTGGAGTTCAAACACAACACTTTGATCTTTGACTTTTAAAGATCATAAGAATTAGCACCTAACATGACACACACCTTATAGTGAATCCTTGCTGTCTGCATGCAGTGTCCCACGTCAACTTCTCAGTCTGATACTGGTGATATCCCATGGCAAATGGAACAGCAGCTCACCAATACCACTTCGTGACTGTCAACAGATGCAGACAATCATAGCATATACAGTGCATACATAACTGTCATATTAATCTAGCTGCTAGTATATGCTGCATGCAGAATACTTGTCAGTGGAAGAACAACTTTCACAAAATTCCTAAACACACTCTGCAACTTTCACCTGTCATGGTACGTGCCTTTATTCTAAGACAGTCCCACCATGGTGAGCACAAAGGTAAAGAAATTTCCTGAAATGCCTGATGTCCATTGTCACCTGAAATGGCAAGACAGTTGCTGTGCATTTTTACCACAATAAAAGGAAAAAAAAAAAATGATCACATAAATCCTTACAACATTTTTAAGAAATTACAACAATTTGTGATGTTACATAATTCATCAAAATAAAAGCCATTAGTGAAAATATGTTACACAACAATATGCAACTGAACAAAACACAGTGATCTGTAAGCAACCAAACACTTTTAATACAGGGACTCCTACTGCTTGGTGTGAAGAAGGATCAACTACCCAAATGCTCAGAATGCATTCCATCAGCACAGCAGTATCACGTACACTGCAATCGCTTTGCTGACGCCTCTCCAGCCCTGTCAGCAAATAGCTACACAAGTGTCACTTATAATGAATATACAGCCATCTCATTCTTCATGAAGATTTTGGGAAGTGGAAGGTCTAAACCAAATTTGTTTCATGCAGTCTCACAGATGAGCAACTGGAGCACAGAGTCACAACCTGTGCAGACTTCATGGCATGGTAGTGACCAACTACCCACATCATTCATGTGACCTTGCAACAAGGCAGGCTAAGGACTTTCTTAAAAGACCCTCTGTTAAAAGAGCTGGGAAATTACTCAGTTTGAGCTGAGGCCAGCTAAGAATATTGACAGGGCTGCTAACAGGGCACTGTCACCTAATTGGACACCTATTCAAACTGGATATGGTAGACGATTCTAGGTGTGGCATATGCAGGGCAATGCAGTCTGAGATGGAAGGAATTTTGGTGGGGTCAGAGTCAGTAAAAATGTATAGACTCTGACCCAAACCTCGATATAAAATCTTAGATAGATACTAGCTACAATAACGATTAGACTTACACTTCAATATAGGCTATAAGTGCAAAAAGTTGCCTGATGATCCACGTGGTGGTCATAAAATGTCTTATGATACCATTTACCATTTTTGTAGATTTACCGTTATTAATACATACTGAGCTATTATGAAGAGTTGAAGTCAGAGGTTCCATGTACCGACTCCACAGGCCTAGGTAGATGCTATGCGACAAGTTAAACAACCTCATACATCCTTTGTGACTGTGAGGCAAAAAATAATGAAACAAAATCAATGACCTTACCAACCTGTGATCCCAATATGCTGTCAGCAAAAGGCCGCCATCTGAACACGAGACCTTGGTGACTGGACAGTTCACACATCAACAATGTGATGTGTAGTCAGGTCTAGTCACAAGGGTTCACCACGCCCCATCCTAGGCATATTTTTGCGAAGAAGTTACTGGCCACTTGCACCAGTCTTGCTTGATGTGATCTGTTATAGCAGAGTTCAAAACAATGTATTTGAATAATCCAATACCGTCATATGACACAACGCCACACCTTATTTCTCAGAGGTGGCTTTTTACCCTTATCCTCCCATTCATACCCAGGCCTCTGAAGTGGTCTATTCCATTCAGACTTTTCACTGAAAGATTTGTGCTCTTCTGGGATATTACACAATGTCGTTTGGTAATTGTTTACCGATGTTTCAGGGCAAAGTATTGGTCACATATTCACGGGTCAAGATGTGATCGATACGTTGTCCCAAAACGTAAGTAAACAACTATTACATGACACTGCATAATATGTCAGAAGAGCACAGATCTCATCAACATCGCAGCAGAGAACTGAAATCAAGATTTTCAGTGAAAATTTTATACCGCTGTCTAACCTCATGCATGCTACACCTCATCCTCTTTGACTTCGTACTGTCTCGCAATAATACTTGGTGAAAGGCACAAACTATGAACTCTTATGCAGGAAACCAAGGATACGTAGTTTTATCTTCACCTGCATTGTGAACAGGGTTGAGTATAACATTTTGTAAGTCCTGCATGATAATCACTTGAGATCAAACATGCTCCACAGTGTATATGCTTATGAACTGTGGAACACAGATTGTGTAGACAAAAAGCAAACACTTCATTCAGTATCAAATAAATCATAAACCTATTTGTTATCCAACTTCCTGCAGCCTCCTGTTACTCTGTCCCTCTGAATGACACAACATATTGGTTAAAAATAAATATCTTATTACAAAGTCCTCGTTAAACACTCATTTCTTAGCATGGTACATCCGCTATACATTCAGAATGTTATGTGGGTTGTACAGGCAAAGTGTTCCTTGAAACAAAAAGGAAAAAAATGGGAGTTCCTGAAAAAGACATAAATCAAATTAAGCAGGAATCAAGATCGCCCTCAATAAAATGTTGAATATGTCATACAGCTTCAGGTCCCTCAACTTGGACACTATTACATGCAGACTGAAATGATAAAACTGATGGTTGGTTTTAAAAATTTAGCTGTCACACCCTCTCACATCCCTGCTGCTTAAACATGAAGCTTCAACATGTTGCCTTATGTCCATAATATTGCCAGTTCTGAAATCAGAAAACCAAAGCGCCTAGGGTGCACTTCGAAAACGTGGAACGTAAGATATTTTCTCCTGAATATGGGCACTTAACACTTTCGGTGTCCGCTTCAGCGTCATAACAGTAGCCACTATTACGGCCTTCCCTTTCCTTGTTCCGAGAATACGTGGCATATCTGTGAATCAGTTACTAAAATTAACACTCCACAGCCCTCAGTATGCTCTATATTAATATATTTACTCTCGTAACAGGTATAGCGTTCTAAACATAGCAATTACATCAACTGTAGGCAAACGTTTCATCAAACATGTCGCACATTTAGAACTGGAGCGAGTGTCCATTGCAGGCGATACCTCACATATTCACAAACATCACTTTTTCCTTAAATGCAAAACTCTACGTCGGCACTTTTCTAAGTCATTACTGATGTTTTAAACATCATACGATTGAAAGATTACTCATTTTTGGACAAGAATCACACTACCTACCTCCCTCAATCGCGACCAAAACAGTTTACATTGCAGATGACAGATTAGCGCAGCCAACCAAATTGCTGTGCTATCGTCTCGGTGCCAAAGAGTATTTCCTCACTGACCAACCACCGTTCAAAAACATGGAAGGGACTTTGCGACAATTACGTTTAAAAATGCTTTGCGAATTATTTTACAAACGAAACATGTGGAATGTTACGTGTAAATTTCATCCCCAGTTTTTCTAATATACGTGCACGATCCATCCTCAACTGTAAGCGGTTCAAACCTGCAACTTCCATTCACAATTACAGATCAAACCGAAGGCGCCCACTGTCGAAATCACATTAACGATAACTCTGCCTAGTTGAATAAATGGTTCACAGCAAGCAAATGTACGTTAAATTTTGGCAATAAAATCAAAGTAGTTACAACAAAATTCATTTGTCAGCAAATTGACACAAAGTTCAAAGAATGAATATATTTATGTAGATATATTCTTCTCACGAGGGCAGCCACCCTCAATTTAGTTTACTGAACATACTTCCATTCCATTATGTCTTGCAGTGCAATGTTCTGCAAAAATTTAATACACTTCCCTTTGCCAGTAAATGCCTACTTCCATTACTGTCATTGTAGACAAAATAAAAAAGTTTCAAATTCAGAAACACACAGTATAAATAAACATAAGCCATAAATGTGACTTCCACATGTGAAATGCTAACTCCACTAGTTACCAGAATGGTGTGTACTATAAAGTAACCAAGTTTTACTGTGCTCTTTCATATAAACTAAAGATATTAAACCATGACATCAAGTATTCAATGCAGCAGTGAAATAATATCTTTTAGCACACTCACCCTGTACACAATAACTGTTTGCAGCTAAACACTCAAAGGTAATGTACATATTAAGTAATTTTTTGACACCAGTACCTTGGTTTGTAAGTGATATTCTTACAAGATGACTATAACCAGCTGTAAAATCCATGTATTTTGTACCTGGATCATATTATACAAAGACTTTCCTCTATCACCACACTGAGCAAGACAGCTTTATGACATAAAAAGACTGCATCTGCCAGGAAAACCCATGACAGCTGTGGTGCTCAAGATGGAAATTAATGAAACAGTTTTACATTCATACTATTGCACATTCTACATCCTTGAACCACAAAAAATATATGGAATGTAAATCAATTGTATTCTCTCTCTACTGGCAGACCCCAGTAACACTGTAAAACACATAAATTAAAGGATATGGTAAAATATGTCTGCCACACTTAATACACAGTACAAGACAGTGAACTTATTCACATGGGAGGTGGGCTATGTGACATCCTATTGCCCTGCAGTTCAACACAAGTAATACAAATTCCACCTCACTTATGTTCCTGTCTCACTTTAATCTAGCTCTGTCTTTGTACTATTATTCACATAAAGTAAAATAAAACACTTCCCAAACAAAATTTTGTGTCTATTAAAAAAGAGGCACATCATGTATTTAACATGATTCAGCACCTAGGTGGTCATCCCTAGGAGTCACTTTTCATCAATATGTGAGGTATAGTTACATGGATTTTAACAACTGGTATTTTAACCCTTCAAAGACAAAATGTATCTGTTTTATATAAGGACTTGGTGCAAACCGCACAGTAAAGTCTCCTCACCTTGGTTATAAAAAAACCAATCTGTTAATGCTGTATAAGACAAAAGTCACTGTTTGTTCTAAGATCTGTACAAAACATGTAAACGCAATCTGAGCACCATGCAGAATTTTTCAATGTTGACAAAAAATGATGAAAATAAACGTAATATCCTGTAAATACTTCTATGCTTTAGCATCACACTGTGTAATATAAAACCATAAATGCATACAAATTTTCACATCATCCTTGTAGAAGAAATGAATACTTCTGGATACTGCATGCAGTGAAGGTAGTGGTGTATAGTTAGACTAGACAACAAGGAATGGACTTGCATATTGGTAGATATAGTTTCAAAGAACAAGTACGTATTTTAACTTAAACATATATTCCACACACTAGCTGAGAAAATTTATGATTATTTGATTACTAGACTTACTCAGCATTATTTGCAAACTTGTCATAATAAATATCGTATTTTAATTTCCCATGTTCATGAACCAAATGAATGAAGATTACTGCCATGTGATACCATGCAGTTTGGTTGCTGTCTACCAAACCAAACCGCATCACATCCCAGGAAATTGTGATCTTCATAGTCACCAAAATGAGAACTTCAGATATTGAAACACAAATAAATACTGAAACAGACAAATTCTGAACATGCATAATCCTCAACCACATGAACAACTTTCATCATTGACATTCTGGGAAACGAATCAATGGTGTTTGCTCATCCTGCATTTAGGTTTTGTTAACAGTTACAGAAGTCTGGTGAAATTGGTTTGGAATATATATATATATATGGGATGTTTCACCTGAAGAATGAAGCTGTTAACCACAAACATATCCATTAAAGGGTTTTATCACATTTAACATTTACAGTTTCTCATAAAACAACAGTTACCTGAAAATGGTTAACTGTATCACATTTGGCAAACAGGATTATCATGACATGGAACGCCAATTAATTTTAAAAATATCCTAGGAACTACAGTGGTCCCATTGTCCCTGCGGGATCTAGAAAATTTTGGGCCAACTAGTATTTCCTTTTGAAACTATTAGGACAGTATATTATTATTATTATTATTATTATTATTATTTAAAGAATTCTACTTTAGTACTGAGGGATGAATTTTTGTATGTTGCCCATACAATAATTTTCCCCTACATGGTCCAGATTACCAGGTAGTCAGGACCACCCCTCCCCCCAGTATAGTCCAGATGACTGAGGGACTACTGTAATTACAAACTAAAAAAAATACCAAGCAAACTCTTGTCATACATTTAACATATGTAAAGAATGTTTTTTTTTCACATACAATGAATGATGTTGATGTGCCCTAACCACACTTCTTTAGGTTTTAATAACATGAAATGTAACCGCCCACACCCAAACCTAGCAGTACAAGTGGCGGTGGTGGTACTACTACTACTACTACTACTAGTAGTAGTAGTAGTAGTAGTACTAGTAGTAATACACAAAAATAATATGCAAGGGGAAGAAAATTAAAAATGAAAGGTTCTAAATGAGCAGTGATGTCCTAGAGCAATATAAATAACACTACCCATGAGCCAACAACAGAAAATTAAACACTTTCTCAGTATGAAGATTCCCTAATATTAATAATCAGGGAATAACAAGTTAAAAGCCCTCCATATTTTACAAAGCTTTTCAATTGCATATAATCAATGAACTATAAACATCTCAGAAACAAGGGTCTTATTTTAAGCTACATTACACAAATAATCATAGAACTTCTTAGCATTTTTCCTTATTCCTTTTTCAACCTTACAATAACAAAGACTGGGGTATGACTTAAGTCCTATCCAAGACGTAAATTATTACACTTCTTCATTCATTACACTTCGAAATACACAAGCAATATTATGAACGAACATGTTAATGTAATTACAATATACCCCTCAGTTTCAAACCCAGTCCTAGTTAGTTCCTACAGCTTAAATCAGAACACCAGAAGACGGATTATACTTGCCACGAAGGAAATTCGGCCATTTAATAAAACACGATATCAAGTCAGCTGAGTGTCTATTGCTAGAGCACTTAACATTTAGCTAATACTTCTCACATGCAAACTCTCACAATGGGAGAAATTCCATGTTTGCCACAGAATATAACTATACAAACCTCAATTCTTCCACCATTTCTCCACACGGACGTGCGTAGCCAATCACATCGCACTACATTCACAAACCCACGGATGAAGTATCACTGGCTCTGCATTGCCAAAGCACGGAATAGTGTATTTCCGTGTACATGGACCACGTTTATGTTGTCGCCTTTTTACCCACATCATTATTAAGGCAATAGTGAGGAATTGTAACCAACCACAGTAATGACTAAATAAAAACCTAAGTCGGAGAATTAAATAAAAAGCCTACTGGTATGCATCATTGCTATTCAAACATCAACTTCCTCCACACAGCGAGATTTTTAATAAAAAAATGAATCAACATCTTAAATCTGGGTTGTTGTTTGATTATCGGTTCAGGGCCCTTGTAATATCCGTGTGTGTACTTCACAGTGTTCACATTTTTGCATTTCATTTTCCTTTAAATTATGGATCCAAATTATTAATCCTAATTCTTGACATTTGACAAAGCTACTAACAATTGTATTTATTAATTTTGCCATAAAAAGTTGACAGAATACTAACTGAAACCCTATTCATATGTTGACACATTCATTCATAATTGAAATGCAGCTATTGAGTTATATAATGACCCATCAATTTAGAAGTTTATTTTAATCACGTTAATTTTACCTTACAATGCTACTTGAGTTTAAATTTAGTTTTCTCACTATTCCATTAAAACAATATTCCAGAAGACCTCATAAGAACTGTTTTGTCTTATTGTACTGGATGAATACCTCCTCAGATTGCTTCAACTACTTGCCTCCATATTTATGGTGAGGATAACATACACCATCCACTTTCATGGAACAAGACTATCCTCCCATCATGTAATTTCAATTCTTACTACTGTACCTTGAAAGGAATCTACATACATTTTCTTCACATCGAAGGAAGGAACTGAGTTATAACATAAAAACCTAGCATTAACATGATTTTTAGTGATTTTGTTTGAACCACCTGAAGCTCTTGACACAGCTGGCACCTGGAGGGTACAGGAGATTGTGTAGAATGACTACTGAAAGTAGAAAAAGAGGGACTAATGTAGTGAACATGAAAGTGTATTATGTACAAGCAATATGCTTACATTGTGATCACATTTTCCTGTCATTCACTGTACACTAACTAATACAACAGTAACTGGTATATACACACACACATATCTACATTTAATTAACATCTAGTGATGGTGTTTATTTATGTCCTCTGCTGGCACATCTCAGCAGAAGAACACTGAGTACTGCTATCCAGTTTCTGTAAGTTTTTCCCAGTTCTTAACAGCTAACATTACACAGGTGGCTTCTTTAGCTCACACATAAGCTACACCTGGGGCACAGGAACCCAATTCTCAGCACCATTAATATCGAAGCTTACTAACGAGACACTTCAAATTAACATATATCTTCACAAGCTATTCCTTTAAGTCCAATTTTAGTTTATTAGTGAAGCGTGACTTAACAGCGTCATCATTCCCAGCCTTCATATGTCAGTCCCACCAGTAAGTCCTAAATGGGGTTGCTGATTTTAATTCATTCTTCAGCATATGATTTAATGAACATGTAGACAAAGATGGGAGGATAATGTTAAAATGGATCTTAAAAAAATAGGATGAGGACATGGATTGGATTGATCTGGCTCAGGATAGGGACAAGTAGCAGGCCCTTGTTAATATCGTAATGAACCTCGAGATTCCATAATATGTGGGAAATTTCTTGACTAGTTGAGGAACTATTAGCTCCTCAAAAAATGCTCTGCTCCATGGAGTTAGTTATTTAGTGCAATGTAATGATGCTGTCAACAGCTAAGATTATATAGCATGGTAACAAATGAATGATTATGGAGAATTGGTAGAATGATAATGACAGGGAAAAACAAGGCTACTTTGAGAGGAACTTGACACAATGATATTCTGGCTATAAAATCCCACATGGACTGGCCTGGAATTGAACCCGGTTATTTTAATGAAATTTGGTAGTGTCACCCCATTGCTTTTATGTCTGTGGATGGAAGGGTAATATCAAATTTGGCCCTACTTCAGTGGAAAATTCATCTTTCATAATAACAGGGAATTTGAGTATCAAAAGCCTATGTGGAGATGGTCATAAGACATATCATGATAGTTAAAATCCTGGTGCTTCAGAAACTGCTATCATCCTCCAACTCCTCCTCCTCCTAGTCCTTCTCCTCCTTAACATAACCACTTCTTACTTTGGCACTTAAACTCATCACCTCCCAAAGGTGGAAGTACCGGCAGCTTGAAGAACATTAAACATTTATTCTGTTTGAAGTAACTCACAGCCTTACAGCTTTGAATTTAACACTGTCTGTCACTCGCATATCACACTACCATGTCAGCATGTATGCACACTTAACAAACTTCATTTCAATTGCTTAAAAAAACCCTGCAGAGTTGTTCCAAATAAATTACTTGGTTAAACAAGTCCCATTTCTGTTGCACACTATTTTTTTTGGTATTTTCTATTCCTGAATGCTGTGTATCCATTTTCTGCTGTAATGGACAAATGTTTACAACAAAAAATTATTTTCCAGCAAAATAATGTACCAAATTCTGAAAGAATGTCATCCAAAGGTTAATTTGTTACAATTTTGGCACAAATCTTTGTTATAAGAAGAAAAAGAAAAAACCTTTCCATTGCAAATCATTAACCAGTTTAAGAGGGAAACACCTTAATGTAGTTCATGGTAGAAATAATGAGGTCCTCCCCAAGTCCAAGAATTCATGAACCCAAAATAAACAAAAGTCACATCATCTTTGGAACGTGACCTGTGCACACACAATGTACAACTCAAAGCCCCTCACACAACAACATAAGAATTCGTGGTTTTCTCTTCATCTTAGGTGTCCTCACAGTGTTCTAATTCTAAATTTCCATGTGTTATTTTAACAAAATTCACAAAATTAAAGCATACAACAGATGTCATGAGCATCTACTTGTCTCACCTCTAAAATGTAATAGACTGGTGGCATTTGGTATCCACAATCTAAAATCAAATTTTAATTGACTGACAATAAGTTACTCTAAGGGTTCCAACAGTTAGTGTCCTTTTCTGTACCTAACAATGGAAGCAGAGCTGGCTTGTGAAACATGTTTTTATTACAAGTCAACAATGGATGAGGTCTAAAAAGAGGAGACTGTTGCAGAATATAATATGCCATTGTCAAAGCCCTGTAGACCTGAAATAAATTTTAACTGATACTGATGCAATATAACACATACAGTACATTAAAGTGCTCAAACTAAATGTCACCAGTAATCTATAAAACATCAGACAAAAGTACTGGTACAAGACATAGTATAAAAAACATGTTTTCTGCAGTACATGATGCACTTCAGAAAATGCCTGATATCTAGGTACATTTGCCTTACAGTGTGAAGGTACAAAAAGTTTATTGCCCCTAAAATATTCCCTTTAAAATTTGGATGCGTCTTATAGCCTGGAGAATATGGCAGATCTCATGAAGACACAGCTTTCATTTGAAAATGTCTTCGGTAAGGTGGATATTTTAACCGAATTCATTTGACTCTTTACAGTGTGATGGCTTTGTTGACTCTTTACAGTGTGATGGCTTTGTAAACACTGGGTCTGCAACTGATCTGTATGTGCAGCCAGTAATCGGACTGAATGCATTTAGAAAAGAACTCTTGTTATGACTCTGTTAGTCTCTGTTATGAAGATGTGTCGTCTGCTTCATGATTTATTTAATGATGATATATCAACTGCAGATGTTAATGCAAGATGAAATACGAACTTGATAAAATGAACAGGAAAAGCAGATAAATGGAAAAGCCAGATTCATCAGTGGTTCACAAATGCATCAATTGTATCACGACAGAAACTCGAAAATTCTGATGGGTGACACATCATATTCACTTTCCCCAACAAAAATCATGACATGTTTATAAAAATCAGTGAACTATCCTAATAAAATATGGCTTCAAAGTGTAACACCGCGAAAAAAATTCTGTGGAATTCAGGGGTGTTAGTCTTGAAATAACATAGGTCCATCAAAACACTGGAATAAAATCTGGATCACCTCTGCAGATGTCGACACAGAAAACATTAAGCCCATTTTAGGCTGTATATCACCCTTCAGCCTTCATTTTCTTTACCTATAATACTATCACTGTGAAGAGCCCCATGGATACTGCCACCTCCGAAATAGATTTCACCTCAACAGGTGGCAAGGGGAGAGTCAGCTGATTAAGAATAAAACTGGAGGAGTCTGTTACAAACAGTAAATATATCACATATTACATGTTATTTCTTTTCATTTTAGAAACACAGCTAAACACTTTAAAACAGACAGTCAGCTGTACAAATCTCTTCAACTTTTTGTACCGTCAGTCACACATTGTTTCTCCTTGTATACAGATATATCATCCCCACATCAAAGGGCAGTAATCTCAGTCACAATATCAGTTAGCTAGCAATAGTTTCATCTTCAAAAATTAACAAAAACTCAACAATTATTACAAGAGGTGAGAACAGCAATCATCAGCTATGGTATGAGTATGCAATGATATATCAATCTTATCTCTACAAAAATCAGAAAATTTTGTGACGCAAAATTTAACATTTGTCCCTCGGGAATCCATAGAGATTACATAACATAAAACACAATCTCAATGAACTATCAATATTTCAACATGGATAATCTCCACATCAGTTTCTTGGGTCTTGCACTAGCTGGTACAATATATCACATGTCCACCTAACAGAAAACACTGACCTCAGGTTCCTTTACTCAGCACTGTTAGATGAATTACTGTCAGTACTGTGTGTTTTCCATACAGTAGGACAGAGCACAGCATGCGCTCAGCACCCTCCTAGCCATCACTCAGCTTTGCATAACACCTTAAATGACAAATCAACTGGTGACTACAGTACAGAAAGTTGCCTCATTGACAAAATGACTGGTAGGCTCATAAACAAACAGTATGACTGCAGCCAAAAGGTGAAATCATACAAGGCAGCTGGTTCCATAGAAGACTAGGGCAGGAAGTGCCCAAAACTGTGACTTCTGTACCACTGCATACTCCAGACCTCTGGTGATAATACAGTAAAATGATTGTAGCTGTGCTTGAATTCTACACTAAATTACAGCAAAATGAATGAATGGCTGCACAACATATTTTCATTTACATTTTGCATACAATTGCTTTAAAAGGTAAAGTACATGCACAGCATTCACAGTTTTTGCACTCGACTGTCTTCGATTACATGTACAAACTTTAATTCCAGCTGGTAAGAACAAATTTAAGAAAATTTGCTTTTCACAAAAATTTAATTTTCTCAGAACTCATTTGTTGTGCCTCAAGACCTTCCGGAACCAGCTGCCATGTAATATTCATAAACAAACAGCACCCTTCCAATCACTGAACAGATGTACCATACTACCACTACCAATTTGTAACTTGCAATTTTCTGAGTACATGTGGGCTGGTAGAGCACTTGAAAATGTTTGTAACAATTTTACATTATTCATACTGTGCATTGTTATTGATCAACATACAATATAAAACAAACAAATGCACCCTTGTTATTTTACTTTGCTATTACAGGTCAATAATTTCACGTCAGTCAAACATATTTCAACCCCTTAGGTGGGATCATCATCAGGGACTCCTTATAAGAATACACAGTGAAACCCTGTTAAGAAAATTTTGAAAATTCCAAGGAAATCCCACTTCTTGAGCAGGAAATTTCTTCACAGGGTAATTTTAATGAAATGGGAGAATTCTGGTGCTTTTTTATCCTGATATCTCGGGCCGGAAATTTTCTTAACCGTGTTTTTCTTACGTGAGTTTCACTGTAATCACATAAACACACTGACAGTAGGAATACATGTTACATTTTATATTTTGAACATATACTTATATTGTGAATGTGTTTGTGTAATTACACTCTTATAAGGAGTCCCTGATGATGATGATCCCACGAACGGGTCGAAACATGTTTGACTGACCTGAAATTATTGACCTATAATAGCAAAATCAAATAACAAGAGTGTATTTTTTGATTTTATATTGTATGTTGCTTGTAACAATGATGCACATAGAAAACAACATTTTGAGTTTATGGATAAAACATGTTGAAGCTGTAACTACAAACTGTTTTGTCCATAAACTTACTGTAACTTACTGGATGTTAAAAGTCACTATGCTGCATCAGTTACCAAACTGCATGCCATATGCCGAAAGAAACAAAATATATAATGTACATATAACATAACACTGTGGCATGTTCATGTAACCATTGTTTCGGTGGAAATGACACAGTAAGTTCCTTCTGCATTGTTGTGCTACACAGTGCTGTCAACAATGCCTCTACAGTAATTTTTTGTCCCTGGCAACAATGAAATGTTCTTAGGTCTTCATGTAAAGTGCCCAATGTTTTTGCCCGATTTTAACCAAATTTCAACTCTCAATAGATTTTCATAAAAGTCTCCAATATCAAATTTAACGGAAATCCGTCCAGTGGGAGCCGCGTTGATACGTGCGGACAGACAGACGGACACGTAGAAATATGTGCTTTTTTGTGAGTGTGCAAATGCACATAAGAAACAACACAGGGCAATTTCTAAGAACACAAGTACTGGCCTCCTGAAACTAGTGGGTTAGTGGATGCCCTCTTGAAGTGCTACCCTTGAACATGTATGATAAAACTGTTCACAATATACACACAAATTTCTCGGTGCCAAGAGGATGGAACTGAGATATCAGAGTAGTCGTGGCTAAGGAAGCATGCAGGCAAAGTTGTTGTAATTTTTATTCACTACTGCACATGCAAGTCAGCTGCCGCTGCATCAGTGGAGTCCCTTATAGCTAATATAATCATATTATACACAAAAGGTCATAAACGGTTTACAGTATTCATACATATATTGTATGATCCTGCTATGAACCATTTGCACAGAGATACTCCAGGCTTGGGAAATTCACCTATATGCTTATCAGTTCTACACATTGAAATTTACAAAGCACTACAGGGCTGATTTGAGTAGCTGATGACTCACCAGACATTTATGTCAAAACAGTACATGTCGAAGAGATACTGATGCATTTTACAAAGAACAACCTTATTTTCCATGAGTATCATACAGGTGTAACATTCCATGACATAGCGACATTGCTATGACTTTTGTAAAACCGTTAAACTGTAATCTCATGTTCCGTAACTCTCTCTAAAATTAAAGATGATGAAGATACAGATCTTCTTGAGTGTTAAGCTGTATCACTGGCTACATAGTTTCTGACACTTTGAAGGCAGGACCATAGATATCTGTGATAGGTGGAACAGTGTCAAAGCTGCTTAACCTAACATATGCCGGCAGACAACGAACATGTCTATGTTACATTATGTCAAAGTGCCATTAATTTTTTCTCAAATGAATCTGAAGACATCTAGGGCCATTCTGAGTGAGACACATATTGAAAATGACTTGTGATTTACATTAAAACAAGTACACTTCATCAGACACACTTCAGGAAGCAGGGGAAACCAGGCTTCACACTGAGCACGGATATGCACGTGATCAGTTCAGAACGTTTGTGTCTGGTTTACAGACACAAATTTGATGCCTCTTTTTTTTAAATAATTTCATGCAGGTTTTGTACCCATTAATCTCTCTTTTTCTCTTAATATCGCACGTGCATGCGCGCACACACACACACACACACACACACACACACACACAAATGCACATACACAAACTGCCACATTATGCAGCCGGTACTATTGACACATTCACTAACAAAATGTTCCTATAACTTCGCAATATTTATACCTTGCATTAACGCAGTTGTCACACCTCTGACATCCAGTGTACGCACTTTGAAAATATGGCTTGGGATTATAATGGCTTAGTCACATGGGAGTGATGATTTTACATCCAACTACCTCTAAACAATTGGTCCCTAACATTCATGTATGAAGGCTCTGTGAACCACACAGAACACACAGTCATAAAACATAAATATCACGGTAGATAAGGTACACAGCTCTCCTGCAGTCTGAAGAAATAAGCGCATTATGGTAACTTGTGTCAACCAGCGTTCAGAATGGAACAAGGAAAAGTCGGTTCCAATCTGAATTCTGGTAATTAAATAATTCATACTTAACAACTGAGAATGGTCAATGTTTCTCAGAAACTCCCACTGGAATGTGCAGTGCGGCCACAACATCACACGGTATATATTCTGTACCTCATGTGAGCAGATGCTTGTTGACTAGCAAATATCTAAGATGGAGCTGCTATCACCTGAGCAAACCAAACAAAACAGTCTACTGTGAGAAGCACATTATTTCATACTATGTAGCAGCACACATTTACCTGGAGACGTCCATTAATTTTAAAACTTATGTGTCAAATATACAAACACACTTTGGCACTGTGAAGCTGACATAAATACCGAACCATGGGGGGTGGGACTCACACATTTTTATGGATTCAGATATACTGTATCCACTGCTGAGATCATGAAGCACCTAATGAGAAGGATAATTATTAACTGCAAAGGGATATGTGGTATTAGAATCTGTTAAAAATCATAAATCAGAACTGTAATGGCAAAACTGAAGAAAAGCACACAAAAAAACACTGAGTTGGCAAAAACTGAGCAAAGAATTTCGTTAAAACTAGTCAGCTCATTACCTTTAACCAGTCAACCAACCAGATTGTACTCTCACAGCTGTTCCACATGAGAAATAAGGAACACGGGATAAACACAGGGGAAGAAGTATGATGTGGGAGTTCATACTTCAATGTGTCTTCAAGAATACACCACATCCAAATTACAATGTGGTATCAACAGGTGAAGTGAGTTTTTAGAATCAAAATTCATCTCACCAAACACGTACATAACAAAAAGGATTCAAGTTCTTGTGTTTCCTGTTGTGTACCGCTCAGTAAACATATGACAACAAGTATATGGGTCAGAAGGACAGCTTCAACTATACTTCAAAGAACAGGGTGTAAGCAGATATGACACAAAAGGTTAAAGATTGATATGAATAACAATAAAAGTATTTGGACACTAAACAATACAGTAGTTCTAAATGTATGTCCAGAAGGTAAAAGAATAATACAAGTAAATAATTTAACCACGTACTCAATGAAATACAAATAGCAGAACTCAAAATGAGCCTAAAAGTGAAAACATTTAAACTGCAGTATAATTACCGAAAACAGAGGATGCTGCTTACCTGCGAGCATCACTTCTTGCTCTCTGTGAAGTCTTGAAATCATCTCGGACCCTGCCAGAACGAGAATGGAGTTTGCGGAAGATCTGCGGTAGATTGTGCTGGGGAAACAATGTTTCTAGTATGCCCTCCAGCAACACATATAATAAACGTCGGTTCAGCACAGGGTGTTGGAAAAGTTCAAACACACATAAAAGTCCTCGTCTCGTTGTATCACTGCCTATTATATGCTTCAATTCATCTGTAAAAGTATTAAAAGAATCAACATAACGAAGCCTAGAGTGATATATATAATATATATACATACAAGAAGTCATGTGAGAAGGATCACACCACTATGCGAACATGTCTACAAAAGAAGCAAATATTACACCCACACTGTGAGCTATAAATTGAGGAGGTTACATTGCGAGGTAAATATAACAACTCAGTACTTACCAGACAGGCTTGAAAGTAGGGCCACTTTGGCAGCAACTCGAGTCCGCATGCGAGTCGCTTCATCTCGGGGCAGGCGAGGCTCTGCCTTGCAGCCGTTTGGCCAGAAGGATTGTCTGTTTAACATTCAATCATTATTTGAACAGAGCTGCACTGAATACTGCAATGTGGCACATACCACTGCCGTTTTCTATTCATACCTCAACTGAATGTGACGTATGTGTTTTGTGGTTTACACGAATCATTCGGTGAGTGCTATGATAGCAGATAAACCTCCGATACCTTCTAATCATTTGTACACACTTCATGTTCCGCTAAGGCATATGTAATCAAATATGCAGTGAGTGGCAGGCTTTACTTTGTCCTCCAGATGAATGCTACACATATGGAATATCACACCTGAGACTTATGCACTCCTGTTCTATTTTCCACAGGTCCCATGTTTTATTCCTGGCCCAAAACCAGACATTCTGAGGTTTTGTAATTTTCCTTTACATCTTCAGACAAATTTTGGAATGGACTCAAGCCCCCTCCCCCCACATACTTTCAAATTCATTGTTCACATCCATCCTTGTATAATCTACGCAGTTCTCAAAGTATTGTTAATCATATGCTACATTTATCAAGGCCACTTCCCTCTGCCCCTTGGAAGTTACCATACACAATCATCCATATATTCCACACTTACTGTATAGTCACCCATATATTACATAAGTACTGTATATAATCATCCACATATTGCACAATTACTTCATTCCCTTATGTCATTCAACATTACATAAATTCTGCACCTGATTCAGCTTTCTTAAATCACCACTGAATATTCTCGATCTTTTAACCCTAGCACTGGCAGGTGTAGAGTGCAAACCACTCACTTCTCACTTCTTTTTTCACTCATATCTCCAGCAATTCGTCCTCATTACAGCAAATATCCTACTCACAGGGACCTAATTTTGAATAAAGAGTGAGAAAGTGACAGAATCTTACTCATTCAAATGTTGTTGCCCATCATTAAACACAAATTATGATGAAAACTTACTTGAACGCTCTAAGGTAATCAGCAACCTGGTCTGGGCTGGTCATCAGGGACACATAATCCAGTATCCTCCGATTCACAATGTCGCCAAACATGGTGCGTATAATCTGGCGCAGCAGTGTCACTATCCGTCTCCGAAGCCACTGGTTGCGAGACTTGAGATCAAACACCTCATCCATCAGAAGCAACATAATTCGGAGTGGGATGTTGTCATCAGTCTAGAACAGGAAGATAATGGTTCTACTCATTTTTGTAACAGAGAGTGACAACCAATTTGGACACAAACTGCCTCCGAAACGTAAGTCTTACAAACAAGAAGCTGGTTCTGTTCTATAGTGCACCTTATTACTGCAGCAAGCAGCCTTCTGAGTACTAATCAGGCAGGATCACCACACTGGTCTATGGAGGTTGTGAAGACATCAAATGCACATGCAGAAACATGCACGGCAATGGAACTGTGGCATTTTTACCATGAAGTAACATTCTATCTCATTTGTGTGGAGCCACAACAAGATATTTTAAAATAAAAAGGTGACATGAAGTACAAAAGTAATGCTGGTAAGTTCCTATTATCTTGTAACCCTTTCTATGAATACAGAAATGAGTAAAACTGTAAATTCAAAAAGCACATGCATGCAACATTTGAATTAGTAAGACACTTCCAGTTGGAGCTGGGATAGCCCATTTAGTGCAGTGACTAGGCTATGGACTACAGGAGCACAGATTGATTCACAGCAGGCACATAGTTTTATATTCACCATCTACAAGGCCTACCCAGACTCCTAGTGAATGGGTGCCAGGTGCTTTCTCCAAGATCAAAGCACCCTCAGTACAAAGCTGAACACTCATGTCCATCTACTGTCGAGTTTAAAGATGCATGCAGATACAGACCATTCCCCCACACATCTTCATGGTATGATGCTCAATTACACACTGGGACAATTTTATTTATACCTTTTACAGGCTTCTGATATTATCCATTTTCAAGCATAACCTAAAATGTCCAACATGCTGGTCCATTCCTCTCAAGTACTCACATCAACATGAAGTGAAGCTCCAACCTTCATGGACTCACAAAAGCCAGGCGGACGTATTGCCTTCCCCTGGAACACTTTGTTTATACCATCCATCACACCATCCACTGTACTCAAGAGGTTGTCAGGCATGGTACGAACTGCCTGTCCGACAGTCCGCATTGATGTCTTCAGAGGATTCACTAAAATGTCAAGCTACAAAAACGTGGCAACTGCATCACTGTGATGTTATGTAACACTGAATGAGATACAGCTAAATGATTATGATTAAGTGAGTAGGGCTACAGAAGGCGGTAGTCGTGGCCAACTGTAAAGGCAGAATCTGAACACGTGCATGTGCAAATTCCAAAACACCATAGCAAATCTAAGTTATGATGGCCTGGATTTGGAATGGGTGCCTTCAAAATGGGAGTCAGAATAGATTAACTGTTTGGCAACATGCATTTGTACAGGCATAATTCTCATTACTAAAAATTCATAATGTTTGGAACATAGCCTTTTAATGGATTTTATGTTCATAAGGATTCATTTTTCATATTCACCCTGAAGAAGGAGGCAGCATATTTCTCCAAAAAGTAAGCAACACAGCCCACTTTGACAAGGTACAAAACCCCACAAATAGGATCACTATTATAATGACAACTTTTATTAAAATCTGAATCCAAAATTGTATTTTTGGTTCATGATGATGACAATGACTTCATAAAATATTTCAAAAGTATTACGTTCTTTGTTAAAAGACCTCATTAATATAATAAGTTAGACTTAATTCAAAGGCATCCACAAATACAAAACCAAAATTCCACACAAACAGCTGATGTAAGGCATACAAGAAAGTATGAATACTACAGTTTGTGAAAATGGATAAGCTGAAGGAAACGGTAGAATGGTGCATGAAGGTCTTCGATGAAAAGGAAATTACGAGAGAAGACAGTTACTAAGAGGACTATGGAATTGTACGATGGCAGAGAAAGACCGCTGTGATACAGATATGGGCGGACACAATGGGTCGGACAGGATTCATTCAGGCAAGACAAAGACTGCAAGAACGATACAACGTCTGACACACATAAGATGGACAGGAGTTATACAAGAAGGAAAGCCAAGGAGAAAGAAACAAGACAAGCAATATACATATAATGTAACATTGGTATGTGTTCACATAATCATTGTTGCCATGGAAAAGCAATAAGTATTACATATTCTGAGCATGTGTTTGTAGCCTTAGTTATCTGGCACGCAAAGTGCACGCACTGTATTGTCATCTGTGGTCTGTCTGGCTCTACCGTATTTTTCCACATCATTTCATAGACATGACACAACTTTCTGAAAAAAAGTCTTTATGATGTGTGGTTTGATTTTCTCTACGATTGTTTGACACATTTCTTGTTCTAAGAAGAATTCAGTAAGATGCTGTCATAAATGTACACGGGTCTTCTTGTAAAGTCTTTTAAATGTAGAATCTTGTGAAATTTTAGTGAAATTTGAATTTTCTTGACAGAGTTTTGAAAAGTATTGAAACATAAAATTTCACAAAAATGTGTCTAATGGGAGCAGAGTTGTTCCATGCATGTGAACAGATGGACGGACGGATGGACAGATGGATGGACAGACAGATAGACATAACGAAGCTAATAGTCACTTTTCGCAATTTTGCGAACGGGCCTAAAAAAGTCGATGTGACTAATACAGCAGTGCCAGGGTTGTTTGCAGACGGCATGGGTATTGGGTGTGCAGCAGTTACCGTGCGAGCTATCTGGCTTCCAGTTACACCCTTGTCATATTCCTCCTGTTCGAAGAATACCAGCAGCATTCTCTGCAACTGTGAGTGTGTGTCTATGACCCCTGGCTGCAGTAGGATCTGCAAGTAATCATTCAGCATCTTCATCCTCTTCTCCAGCACAGTGCGCTCCATGTTATGAAAAGTCTTCTTACCAGGAAAGGTCAGCTTCCCAAGGTCAGCATACTGAAACACAGCACATCACTGTGCTAAATGTATACCCTCCACCTTCTGGACAAAGTTTAATGCATGTTCTGTTACTTATTCCTTGTTTTACAGTTTTTATTTCAACTTCAACGGGCATTACACTAATAAGACAGACAATGAATATTTTCTATCATGGCCCTGAGCAAAGAGACTGTCATGAAGTATTATCGCACAGCATGCCTGCATCTGCTGGGAATTTGGAATCCATGTCTTCACTGCAATTCAAATCACCTTACTTTAGAGGACGGACTTGAAATGCTGACCTTCCACATCAAAGCAGGTCCTGCACCTTCTGAAAATATTTCTTGATATACAATGAAGCTCATCGTGAAAAAATTAGCAATCTCTCTTCAAATACTGCCTTTGAGTTCTTGCAAAGAATGAGCACTGGCCAAATAACTTTTTGTCTTTTAGTAGCCCACACAAATAACAACAACATAGATTCAAACAATTTGTCTTTTCTTCTTCTAAGTATTACTTG
This sequence comes from Coptotermes formosanus, assembly GCA_013340265.1. NCBI lineage: Eukaryota > Metazoa > Arthropoda > Insecta > Blattodea > Rhinotermitidae > Coptotermes > Coptotermes formosanus. The sequence goes on along the minus strand of BLKM01011372.1, from coordinate 5,320 downwards.
AAAAACGGTCTTATGTATAATCAAACATAATGGCCAAAATTTAGTATTTCTTCAGAATCACTTGAGTGTTTACATTCTGACTTAATACAAATCTGCCTCATGGCAAAAAAACACAAGTTCTATAAAAAACACTCACTGCTTACTAATTTTTGAAAACATTCACAATACCACGTTCTAGCTCGTCAGTCTGGAGAAGTTCTTGCAGGGCTCTGAGATCTGCATGGTCATATTTTTAAAAGTTACGTTGCCATGCAAGCTGTAATTTTACAGTTCTCTTTGAATAGCCATATCTGCTATGGAATAAATCATTTTCTGTGCATGGCTGCCCCTTCTTTCATATCTAACAAATGGAACATTTTGTGACGAGACAGAAATCTAATGCCTGGGTGTAAATGGTCAACTCCAGGTTGGAACAAAACTCCTGTCGCCAGCCCACACAAGCTCTGAGGCTTACCCAGTCTACCAAATGACTAGCAGGGACCCTTTTGATAGGTGTAACACAGCTAGACCATGGTGCTGACAATCAGCTTCCATGTCACTGAATACCAGCTTTCATTTAATGCTTTGGTTCACAAAAAGAGCTTTACTTCCTCCACGGCATTGTGATTAGGCAATGGAATGTACACACATCAACAGAGGATGCTGGAAAGAAGATGACGAATGAATTAAAGCACTAACAGAATTCCAAAAGATGGCAACAGGAGAGAGGTAAAGAAGGAAAAATGAACACACATACACACAAATCTTCTAAAAAAAATGCCTGATTCTCTCTTGCAACATCTGTAACAGAGAAAGTGGACCTACGATTGGGGCAATGACACTGAAACTGCGTATTTATTATTTTTTCCACATGCAACATCCCACTGTGTGTCAATGACGTGAATGAGTAAAATCATGTTGCTCTATTAGACAGATAGACTCTTTGCCTAATAATGACAGTTTTGTGGAGACTGATATTGATTTTACTCATTCACATGTACATTAGCCTTCACCACACATCATGCTTCGCGACGCATTATGTTTCACCGTACATCACGCTTCACCACACACTGTGCTTCACCATACAATACACTTCACAATTACCATCATGCACAGCATGCTCACCTTGTCCTTAACCTTCTGGTGCAGATCATGGAAGTCTGAGTATCTTCTGTACACGTGCCACTTATCTACGTAACCTGTTTCATAATGTTTTGCTACCGACACTGCATAGATGCCATATGTCTTTCCCCTGTCATTAACGACACCTGCAAGCAGAGAGTCTTTTGGAATGACTGAGCCTACAAAAGTGCATCAATGGTTTGGTTTATTCAGTAATGCTTCCTGTAACTCAGGCTATGCAGTCTTCCTTGATTTTATATTGAATTGGAAATAATGGCAAAGAAAACAGACACAGCTTAATTTAAGTGACTATCACAGAATTTGACTGCAGGAATTGAGAAAAACCAGAAATAAATGTGCAAGAATAGTTGGCAAGTGTCGCAGTCAAAACTCAATATGGCACCTTCTGAATACAAGTCGCATGTTTTAGTGATAAACATAATGTAGTTAAAATACCTTATACAACATACTGGGTCAGTAGTTTCAAAAAACAAATGGCACAGCAAAAGCAGTCTACATTTTACAGAGAGTTTCAAAATGTAAAAGATATAACCGCATGCCAGTTTGCTGATTCCAGTCATGTTTAACATTCTCCACTCCATTATCACATGTCTGCTTGCCAACATATTTAAATAACTACAGCGAAACTCCTATGTAAGGTTTCTTTATGGCAAAGTATGTTTTAAGTTTAAACTAAAGCAAATGAAACACTGAGATTCTGACTCGGAATCTCTGAAGATGAACATGACATGAAAACCTCGAACTTAGAAATATTAATAAAAGGTTCCATTGTAGTTAATTACAAGCCACCTATAAAAAGTGGTTCAGCACTACTATGCTTGTGGACCCAATCTTGTACCAGTTTGGTCCAATCTACATTACAAAAAGTCTGTCTGTTTAAGATACATTTTAACATCAGCCCCTCAATGCCTTTTTCTTCCAAGTGATTTACACGAAGTCTCTTTTCAACATTCTGTATGTGGCTCTTATTCCTATAAAACTACATGCCCAGCCCACAAAAACCACCTTAACTACACCTAGGATACTATAAGACTAGTAAATACTTTTCTCTTCCAGTTCAAAATTTTTTTATAGTACTATGTTAACAAATCTGCATAATGTATTCTACCCACATGACTGACAATTCCTCACAAACTGCTTATTCTGAACATCACAGCAAACCCTCTTCTCTAAGTCAGGACCAGTTTAAACATCTCACAGAAGGAGAATCAGTAACAGGCTACAAACCCAAACAGCTCTATTGGTATCACCACTACACTAACTAAATCACATCTTCTGAATGTATATATATACACACCTGTTTCTATGATCTCAGCCTGCAAGTGGAAAGGTCCCTGTTGCGGCTGCTGTGGCCTGGCTGCACCACTCTCCCCACTCAGACTGATCGTTGTTGTCGAATTATGTGGCACGTTGCCTCCTGCTACGCTACCAACAGGGATGTCAGTGCTAGCAGCTGAAGGCAAAATATTGTGATTAACAGTACAATCTAAAAATATCTACATTTGAAAAGAAACCTGTGACATTCTGTGGTCAAAATCAAATTTGGTGCAAACTGCTGATTGATAATGAAACCACCAAACAAATTCACGTCAGTTACACTGGGTACAGTTATCACCTACTGCTGTAAAGATGGTGTCAACAGTTCATACCTGTGACACCTTCCAAAGGCAAGAAGTCTGCATCATATGAAGACAGACTGATATTGTCAGGAAGACTTATCTCGTCTAAAGACTGTGAGTCTTCCTCATCACTGCGAGAAGAAGGATCCTTCAGCAATTCCAGTTCTGCCAACAGCTTCACGTAGGACACACTGCCTCGGAAACCCGGTAAGAAGCGCTCCTCATTCTGCATAGAACACAGACCGAGGTCACCTCCAGTTACACTGTTATTCTAGTTCGCATCCAACCAGCAACAGAAAGGAATCAGAGAAAAATATACAGATCACGTTCTTCCCAGTGATCGATGACAGCAACAGCACTGATATCTGTAGCTTAAAATGGGTCCCAAAACATAGTAACTTTGTATATCCCATTGTCACAAATGTTGGAATTTGCTAATGATGGGGAAAAAAGGCCAGTTTGTGGGAAAAAACCACATCATACCTGGCTAGTCTCAAACCAGGATTCTTAGCACAGAAACCAGTATGTCCCTCCAAAGCATGCAACAGAGCCCCTGACAACAGATGTACACTATATTTATGTTACATACATATAACTCATAACTGCCCCACTAACAAGAGAAATCAGTTACAACCATCAACCACATGGTTAAAAACAAAGAGTCTATTACAGTTCATACTGTGTATTTGCTGAACCTGGAAAATGAATTAAAAATCTGACTGCTACATAGTTTAAAGCTTCAAAGTGCAGTGGTTATTCTACGTACCACCTGCTTTAATATTAAAAATCTGCATTCTTCCCACCCAGTGACTTTGTGTCTCATGTGATTTGCACAATACACAATGGTCATTTGTCTAAAGAGCACGATCAGTGATATTGTAATGGAAATGTGTATTTACTGAGATGCAGGAATTGAATCTTTATGCTGTTATGTGACACCCATGCTTCCAAAGCCTATACATTCAAGTTTTACTCCTGTTTATTTATCAACACCAAATTTTAAACATGTCATGTTAATAGAAACATGGTATACCTGTAACTTTTCATACACAGACGCCTGAACTTCATCAAACCATGTTTCGTTGGGAATCTCAGTTTGTATCCTGAACACAAGTTTCTTTACAATCGTCTCATCCAGTTTCAATCTGGGAGAAGCCTGCAACAATACAAATGTGAGTAGTCATACAGTGTATACTCTTTGACCTCACAGTCTGCATGATATGTCTGAAATGACATCAGTCTCAACAAATTAATGTGGCTGAAATGTGAGAGATCAGTTGACAGCACAAACCTTCTATGGTCCATTATTCCTGATTTTAAATGGTATAACTACAAAAATGGGTTGGATAAACAAATGGTTTAGTTAGTGATAACTAGAAAAATTGGCTATAAATCAGAACCAAAAAGCAGATCTTGCGTTGCAGTTTTCCGCAATCCATCTTATGAAGGTGAAACATACCACAATGACAGGCAAAATCAGCTGCACCACAATGCTGGTTATATTGACCAAATCTTAAGACCGTAAATTAGTTACAATATATGAGTAGGATGATATGAGATTCAAAATTTATGAAGCAGTGGACTCCATGTCTGTTAATAGTGTTTTTAACACTTGCACCTTGCACACTATGACAGGACCTATAATAATAAATTTCATGTCTTCATGGAACTCAAAATTCATCACACTTGTAAAAACACACCACTAAACATTACACAGCCATTTCTACCCATTTCACATCCTAATACCACATCTCTCTTACAATCTATTTCAATATTATGCTCTCAGCAATGTCTCAGCCTTGATGAGGGCAAATTATGGAGTTTGTAATAATGTAATTTTCTCTATTCCCCTCTCTATACAGGAAAATCATAATGTCATAAAAAGAGAGCATTATTGCCTCTTAATTTGTGATGACTATTAGCATGACCATGAAAACTGCCTGCCTTTCACACTAACTCCCTGTTCCATAACATAACCAAGTATTTGCCTTGCTGAATGTAACCAACTGTGTGCCCTACAAACTGACTCTCTGTTCTGTAACAAACAAATGTGTGCCTTGCAGAATGACTCCATTCTGTAACAACTGCTTACCTTTTCTGAGAGGTACTGTTCATATATGCTGTACGCAGCTTCCTTCATGTTTTCCAATGTAGGACTGGGGGTCTGTCCCTTGGTTTGACGTGTATCTCCTCCACCCTTCAGCTTCTGTAGCTCTATGTCTGATATCTGTTGCTCAGCTGATACCCGCCACCCTGTAAGCACACGAAAAGTATTTGGTTTTTTCCCCTGTATCTATGACCTTTCGATATTTTTTGTTTCTGCCATTTGAAAATGGGGAAGGAATACAGTTCTGAGATGAGAGAATCATAAGTCAGAATTTAACTGACTTCCACTGACAGGATGAAAGGTTGTGCACTTGAGACCTGTAGCATAAGGCACTGGTTCCTTATCACTATACCACCAGCTTCAGCATCATTAATCTTCAACTTAAACATGGAACAAAGTACTCCGGTAAATACTGGCCATGAAAGTCTTACAGAAATATTCTTTCACCATGGCTGTGAATAAATTATACTAA
>BLKM01011359.1:0-10393 GCA_013340265.1 Coptotermes formosanus | reverse complement strand
CCTACCTACCTACCTACCTACCTACCTACCTACCTACCTACCTACCTCCATACATACATACATACATACATACATACATACATACATACATACATATATACATACATACATATATATATACATACATACATACATACATACATATACATACATAAGGGGCCGCGGTGGCGCAGTTGGTTGAGGCACTGCGCTACAAACCGGCAGGTCGCGGGTTCGATTCCCGATGGTGTCAGTGGATTTTTCATTGACATAATCCTGTCGGTCGCACTGTGGCCCTGGGGTCGACTCAGCCTCTAACAGAAATGAGTACCAGGAATATTTCCTGGGGGTAAACGCGGCCGGTGCGTAGGGCTGACAACCTTACCACCTTCAAGCGCCGATTGTCTAGAAATCTGGGAGCCTCGACCTCCTGGAACCCTGTGGGCCTGTCCAGGCCTGTAGTGGGACTGCTTTACCTTTTTATATACATACATACATATACATACATACATACATATATATACGTACATACATACATACATACATACATACGCATGCATGCATGCATACATACATACATACATACATACATACATACATACATACATACACACGGGTACGTACATACACACATATATAATTACATTGGCCTCAATAAGGAACAAAGAAAAATTGTGTCGCTTAGATTTTAATCTCAATGATTTGTTCTCGTCTTTTTGTTAAATTGGTCCTTACTTTCTCTTGTATATATACATATATGTGCATTTTAAGTATAATGTTGTGTAACTGTACAATAAATTTTAGGACCTCTAAGTGGGTTGTGTTACGTTAGTTTGAATGGTTTGTGCGCGTATCTCTGTCACATTACACACAAGGACACAGTTTGGGACGTGACCCCCTAACCCTGCACATCAGCGTACTGTGCACATCAGCGTACAGTGTTTACATTTTCGGTTCGCTCGGTAGGTGCTTTCTTTGCAATTCGTAATTCAGTTAGGACTACAGATTCAACCCACGCATTCAAATATAAAGTCAATGTTTTAGAGAACCAAACACAAAGCCCTTAATTTCTGCACAGAGGAATTGCTAATTAAACTTGCAGTGTGTCTTAATAAATCTGCTATCTTCCCTTCGTTGCATGCCTCACTTGGAATAGCGTTATAGAGGCAACAGCACAGATACTTACATTACGAAGTTTAATATTAACTTCGCTTGTTGTGTCATCATTTTGTCCGAGTCCCGTGTCGTACCTATGTCTTGGCGTTTAGTTTTGACAGATAAATAAATGTTTACTGCGCCAGTCTTTTACACACCTCAGGAAGGCTTTTTTTTTTTAAATTCCGCTTGTCCCAAAGTGTAGCTAGACCACAAAGGTTTTGTCATTTTCAACTACAGTCTAAAGCACCTAGGTCTGTTCCCCCCTCACAAGAATTTCCGCAAATACAGGCGAACCCGGTTATAACGACATCGATTTATGCGACACCTCGCTTATAACGACACAAAATAGTGAGCCCATTCCATGACGTTATAACCGAGTTCGACTGTACTTCTAGAAAGTTCGACGTCTCTGCCGATTGCCAGTTTATGTATAAACATTCTTTGAAGTATCGTGCTTGGGCCCATGTGTAAAGGTTTTGCCTGTCGTACAGCCTTATGATCTTTCATTCTCTCTTCCAGGCTAAAAAAATATCACCTCGCGACGTTACGCACGTTGTTGTAGGTGCAATCCTATACAGGAACACGTCGTAAGAACTGAATTTCTGTTGCGTCAGTCTTATTAACGCTAATGAAACCTCATTTGTCATATCCGTAATATCAGGACATCAACAGCTCTATTAAATTTCAGCTCTGATTATCTAAATTTTGTTTCTGACGGTCTCTTAGTATAACATGCTGTGTCATTCTCTGTTCTGTATTTTATGTATAGATTAGGCAGGATCGCAGACGGGATAACAAACAACACAAGCTGCAGTAAAAATAGTAGCTTAATTGTATGTATCTGTTACTTTGTGATCGGTGCATGGAAGGTTAGACATTTCTTTAGTACCCGCAGACATATTTCTGATCGTGAGGGGCATGTGCGTACCCAGAAGTTTTTATTGGCGGGTGCTGACCCTGAAGGTGTGTAAAATTTATGCTTGATTTGAAAAATTATGTTATAAAATCATATGATAAAAGCAAGTGTAACGTAACACTGTTGGAAACTGCACTTGTATGTGTACAAATATAACGACATGTTCCGTGACACACCTAATTTAAATCACGCAGTCTTATCTTCTTGGTGTTTTAAGTTTCATCTAAGACATCCTAATTTTTGTTATTTTTAAAAAATAATAATATACTAGTATCAGCCTCTTTCAGTTGCTGATTTCGGCCGAAGAGTAAATCACGTAAGACGTTTGGTATCAACGTGTCTACAAAATCTGCGTACCTTAAATTTCGGTTTGTTGGGGGCTGTCAAGCTTCAGCCCTCCCCCAGCCTTGGGTGCTCCCGTGGTGAAGGAAGAAAATACTACTGGTCGACTGTTTGTAGTGTTTAAAGTCAGAACAATATTTTACACACAATGTGTAGTCACATTTGTGATATGCGTTTCCGTACAGTGTTTCACGTGACCAGTTTCAGCGGTTCGTCGGTTACTTCCATCAAACTGAAAGCCAAAGAGAAAGCTTGCGCAGCCGCGGTGTTATTTTGTATGCCACAAACCATTTATATTAACAGACTTCACACATATCTATTACCATTGATAAATTTATGGCCCGGAATTATTATTTTGAACTCTGCAGAATATTACGGTAACACAAGGTCCATCTACCATATATCCCAACTTACATTGTGTTATAACCCCACACTAAGTGTCGCTTCCACGTCAGAAGTTCGCGCGTTCGCCGTGTTGCTATTGAGGACTGTCGGAAGTTAAAAAATGTACGACGCTGTTGTGGCGTCAAATGTGATACGCGTATCTTTCACACGATAGTTCGTAAGATCGCAACTTTATGACAGGATAACACAACGCAATTCAATATATTTATTATATATTACTCGTTACGTAGACGCTACATGTTTCGGTCTTAAGTAGAGCATCTTCAGGTGTATTATATAATGAAGCAGTGTACAGGGCTAATTTCCATATTTACTTGTGAGATCTCGACAGGTGTCAATTACATTCAACTGGCACAGAGATAAAAATTGCAGTTTTTATCTCTGTGCCAGTAACGAGTAATATACAATAAAGATATTGAATTGCGTTGTGTTGTCGTGACGTCAAGTTGCGATTTGCCTTAAATTGGTACACAACGGGATGGATCAAATTAAAAAAAATATATTTCGTAAATAATGGTAATTTTTGTGGAACGTTAAAAGGGGTACACACAGGTAGCGTGGTGGTCTCACAAGCACAGGTAAGTAGACTGGCAAGAAAGTGTTTGTTTTGGACACGAAACGTTTTAGTATGCTATGCTATGTAATGTACTCCTTAGCTTTGTGTGATGTCAGCCTACTCATGTTGCATCGAAATACCTGTTGGACTTGGTGATGATTGGGGAGGAAGTCCAGCAATGTGTTGAGTGCCGTCAGATAGTGTATGCAGGTTCGTGAAGTGCACAGTTGTTTTTGCGTGGAGTGTCCTTGTGCTACTGGTGTGCGGTCGAACAGAAGGCTGACATTTTGTGGTTTTAGTTAAGTTCAGGATTCTTACGCAAAATGTACAAGAGTTTCGTCCCCGTTGAAATGTGTCACTGATGACGGAGCATTGTGGAAAAACAAAAGGTGATGACAGTCCCATGTAACTAAGTAGCTAACGGCTCTGTTTCAGCATCGCTCATTTTTCGGTTCCTCGCATTTTGCGATTTTGCGCCTTTCACAGTCGCTGTTTTCGACGTAACAGTCTGTGGTACGACTACTTGAGGTGATTCGGACGTTTTTGGTGGTTTCGCTGTGATCGATTATTTTCCGAAGAACACGTAGGTCATATCCCGATGTAGCGTCAGTGTTTATTCACCGCAGTTTATGTTGGTTTATAGAGAGTGGCGGTAAATCGAAATACGGTACAGTACGGAATTTCTGTTCGCATACTTTCATGATCGCTAAGTGAGGGCGGCGCTGTATCGTCGTTTGACTGCACATATTTTGAATTTGCGTAGTTGCGAAGTGATAGTACAGTGCGTGCACAGCCGTGTTCGTTTCGTGTTTTGAGGTACCACACTTGTAGGGGTAGCTTCCATGAAACTTTCCGATATTTCAACGGGTTTGTGGTGCCCGCCCGTCCGCCTGCAGCGAGCATGCATCGCTCACAGAACGATGTTTTCGCCGGATAAAAGTGTGAAGAAACGCTCAGTTCACTTCACGTATTTCTGCTGTAGCCCATTTTGTCAATGACCTGTCAGTATCGATATCCATTAGAAAAACATACGTCAAACAGGCCTAATCTTATCGGAGGTGCTAAGGTTGTCAGAATATGCGGAAATAAATCTTATGATTTGATCATAGTTAAATATCACTTGAATACGGTTATTTGTGACAATCTTACATTATTCATCAACACGCCTTCCGAAGTTCAGGAAACCTGCTTTAATTCATAGTACGTAATACAGTCTGTTGTGTAAATGGCGCATGGGAAGGAACGGGAAAGACACAGTCGTGTGTTCAAGCGCTGATTATACTCGTGCGTGCGTTATGGTAGTGTGGACGGCCTGATGAAAGCCGCGTAATTGTGTATCAAGATAACCGAGTCTCTGTCAGAGGTTCGAATTAGGACTATTGTATTTGTGAATTAGACCTATTAACGCTGAGATGGACGCCGCAGATCGGTACGAATTTGCATGTGATATATAGTAATGTCATTTTACGCCGCTGTTTAATCTAGTGAAGTTATAATCTAATTCAACGGGAAGATAGTCGTGAATGATGGTACGTTAGGAGTGGGAAGATCGTGTCGCTTTTATGTAGGAATAGCATGCCGGAATTTCCCTAAACAAGCTGAGGAAGTTATCACGTACATCAGCTTTAATACAGTACTATTAAAGTACGGATTATTGTTTATTGCTGATTATGTTATTGAATTATTGGTGGTCTGTACACGGTAAATGATGAATTCAATGTCCCGTAGAAGTTTAGACCCGCTTAATATTATCTGATGTATAGGTGCAGGAGACAGACAGTGCGCACCCGATATCAGTAAAACAAAGACTCATGTCTCCTGGATTGTTAAGCCGTGTCGAGTGGTAAATAAGCGTTGATATTTCGGGTTAGCGTAGTGCCTGCATCTTCAGAGCCTTCTTGGTGTGGTTGGCCCTGAAGGTGGAGGTAACTGTCCTACTTCCAAACACCAGTAACTGTATATCAGTCGACACAGTGTAATATTCGACAAAATTTGAATCTTTATCAGCACCGCTGTGAGCACCTCACGGCACGAATCACGGCAAAGGGCTTGAGTTTTTTGTACTGTTTGTCACCTACTGTGTCATGCCTTCAAAACATTTTATATGTGAGATCCATTTAGTAATTAACGTTGTAACAGAATCACTGTTACAGTTGACGGGTTCACTTTTGTTGTCTCGTTATGCACAGGGTTAGGGTAACGTCTGCCTTTTTGTATCACCAGTCAGGATCATTGATCTTTTCATGCTGTTGCTGTAACACTTTTGTCTCATTCTGATAATTACTGCCATTCGAGTGTTCATAAAATTCTGTCTTCTGCTGCAGTAACTCTGTGTCTGCTTGCAGTTTTCTGTTTGTACTACATAATAAATCCGCCATTAACTGTAATTAAAATCGTCCGCGTGTAAATGTGTCTGTCTGGTCATTACACTAATCATTCGCGGACGGAAGTCTAAAACTTCACATAGCGAGATTAAAGTAACGAAGAATGGAGTTAGTTTCATGCGTAGCATACGTGAGTTCCTGGTTAGATTCCGTGTTCTACTTTTGCTGTATTTATCGACTTAAAGAAAGCCTATGATTCAGTTACGATGGAGATTTTGGGTAACACTCTGTGACTATGCCGTAGCCACGAAGCCAGCTACGTGTAAGCGCGATCTATACTAAGCTATACGGATAGACAACATTTATCCAAAACATTTCCTGTTCACAATGATCTGAAACAAGGAGATATTTTATCGCCGTAGCTTTTCAACTGTGCATCAGAATATGCCATTTCGAAGGTCAATAAAACGAGGGGAGTGAAACTGTTGGGGACACATCAACTTATGGTCACCGATTATGATGTTCGTTTATTGGACGAAAACGCATCAGAAGCTTTATAAGTCCCTAGTAAGGAAATTGGTTTAGAAACCATGGCGGGGAATGGATTTGTTTACGCGTCATGAACAGAATACCGGACAGAATCACCACACAATGATAGGTCGTAAATCGTCTGATCGTGTGGCAAAGGTCGAGTGTGTCGGAGTAACTTTGCACGCACGAAGAAGTGAAGACCTGATTAAATATGGGTAATACCTGTCAATATTTATTCCGAAATGTTTGATCTTCCTGTTTGATGTCTAGAAATAAAATTCTAAAATATGCAGAAGCATAATTGGGTCCATTCTGATATTTGCCTGGGAAAATAAATCTCCCGCGTGAAGGGAAGAATAGGGGTTGATGAGATGGATGCGAGTATTTGGGACTAAGCGGGAGGAATTTAACTGACGGCTGGAGAAAACTGCAGGAGAGAAGCTTCGTAATTCTTACTCCTTACCAAATATTATTGGGTGATCAGCTCAAATTGGATGAGAGGTGCGGGCCGTGTGGCGTGCATGGGGGAAGTTAGTGCATATGGGATTTGGTTGGAAAACCTGAAGTAAATGGCCCACTTAGAAGACCTAGGCATAGATGGGGTAACAATAACATGGATAGGGAACTACGAAGGGAGGGCATGGATTGTAATCGTCTGACTGAGGATAGGGACAAGTGACGAGCTGTTGTCAGTACGGTAATGAACCTTGAGGTTTCATAAAATGTGGAGAATTTGCTGGCTGTCTGAGCACACGTTAGCTTCTCAAGAAGATTGTGCGTACACGGAATTGGGTAGTTTTTTTGTTTATTGTGGAGCTAGGTAACATCTATTCTATGTAGTTTATTGGTTAGCCGTCTTGTGTGGCTGTATAAATGTTTAGTTTGGACTTAATCTTAAGTAGAGATTTAACTGTAATTAGCTGTATGTAAGCCACAAAATTTAATTAAGTTTCGTAATTTAACTTCAATCCCCCCTCCACAGACCAGACTTCGTCGAAGGGGCTTAGGTAATTCCGAAGATGCAGAATGTGAACAGACAGGCGTTCATTTATAACAGTATGTGCAAATTACGCAGTAGTGATATTTCACATGACGTTTAGGTGACAAGAAATAATGTTACCGTCAGCTTTAAAGTAAAATCTGTTCTGCGACAGTTGAGTAGCTGAATAATCTTAATATTTCCGTCAGAAACAAATATTAAAAGAAAAGAACATGGGCAACAAGATAGACAGCAAGTTGAGTGTTTTGGTTCATTTTAATGCCCGCTAAAGTGAAATTTCAAGGTGGTTGGCGGTACATGCGCCGTAAATCTTACATGCACATTTCTTGTGCTCTGTCCGTCTGTTAAGTCATGTGTTGTGGGCACACTGAGCTTTCCATTAGACGCGGATTGTGCAGACGATGAATCAACATCAATCATCCCCATTCCACCCTCTGTCACCCAACCCTTGTATCCAGTGAACTGATTAATCATACGTATTTCATTTTATTTTTATTCCGCAGTGTGTGTCATGTAAAGTTATCTGTGATGTACAAACTTAAGGCATGCGATGCGCTATTACCACTGATGTAGCTAATTTAGTGCGTGGTATGTATAATAATCCGAACATTGTTTTAACCCTACCAGAGAAAAATAAATAAATAAATAATAACATTAATAATAATGTGTCCTGCGACTGTGTTGTCCGCACATACTCGTGGTTATGTCGCTGCTGGAGCATTTATTTTCTCCATTTTTCTCATTCCCACCAAACATGGCGCAAATACTGTAATTTTAATTACTTAATATTTTGCTCTGTACTTCTTTACTATGACTTATGTTTTATCTGGTCACTGTATTGCAAGGTTAAGTCATAATATTAAATTGTCTAATAAACCCTTCGAAGTTGTGATGGAGTTCGTGGTTTGTCTGCGAGGGAAGAATACGAATGTAGGGTATATTAGAAACACGTCACTGAGAATAATATTTGAACCTAACAGAAAGGAAGTTATGGGACGACGCGTATTTAGTATCGAGTTCATACTTTTTGTACTCTTCTGATAGTATTTGGATGCTCAGATCAAAGAGGATGAGATGGGCTCAATGTATATCACAAAGACGGTAGATGAAGTGTAAGTAAAAGATGTGATTCTGAAAACCTAAAGGTAGACCTAGTCATAGATGGAAAGTAATATTAAAATCTTTGCTTAAGGAATTCTACTAAGGACGTGGCATAGATTTGTCTGGCTGATGGTAGAGTTAAGTAGCATGATAATGAAAAGCCGTGATTTCTTAAGGGGCCAGATGATCGAAAATCAGCTTTTCAAGCTGCGTTCTCCATTGAATTGTTTTATTATTGGTTTGCCTTGCTTTTTCTTCCCTCTGTAAATCTTGCTTTCCTTCCTGTGGCCCAGGTGCAGCTGCGCCCCCTGCGCTTCATTTGAGCACTCCTCTGTCATTACTAAATCAACTGACATCTTCGTTTTAAGCATGAAAGCAATGTGATATCATGCTAAATCCGAGGAACAGCCAAGCAGTACTGAAACTGTGTTGTTTCAAACCTGCAACAGATTAAGAGACTATGTTTCCACTACGTTGGGTACGTAACGTATGGTAATCTGAGGTGTGTGTATACAGGCGGAACCGTATGGTTCATACGAAGCAGGATCATCCTATAGATAACACACGCAGATGTTTATGTTATATGACTGGAGCATGAATGTACAGTGAGACTACACTAACACACGATCACCAGCACTTCTACCTCTCTCTTTAATAAGTAAGGTTTATTTGCATCTCTTTGGTTTGCAGTTGGGTAGTCCGAAGTTCGAGTTCTAAAACGGTTTTACGTGTTTTTCCTGAGTTTCTTCTGTGAGAGTAGGCTTTAAATACGAGTGTGCAGGCCCGTCGTGATTTAGCTGCGTCGTAAATTTCAGCTATTTTAGCTTTAACGGCATACATTTCATTCTCCATCTTCAGGGCAAATGAGCGTGATGGAGAGCCAAAGACCTATATAATTTGTCGGTCCATTCCCTCCGTCTGCCTCATTCATCCTGAAGATGGCGGCTGTAATGCAAGTCGAAACGTTGGAACAACTTCAACATACGGCATGACTAAGCCCTAAAAACGTAAAGACAAGAATAGATAAAGTTCGTGAACCGTTCCATAATTATCACAAGTTCTTGCATGTCATTCTTTAGGGCTGTCCAGTTTGCCCGCAACGTGAGATTCGACAAAGTAGCTCCTGTCCCTCTGCAGTTCGTTTCAGAAAAAGTTACGGGCACGCGATCTTGAAAATTGGATTTACGTTAGCAGTAAAGGTAAAGATAAAGTTCCCCCTAGAACAGGCCATGAAAGCCCGGGGGGGGGGGGGGGCGGCGGCGGGAGTTTAATTTTAAATCTCTTTTTTTAACCTTGGCAGTAGAGGGGGTGGGTGGTCAACGCCACGCCCGGTCGCTTTAGCCCCCGGTAAAGAGATCTGGTACCCATTGTACAGGAAGTCGGTTGGGTCCCAGTGCGGTATGGACGTATGCGGAGAATCTCGCCTCCACCAGGATTCGATCCCTGGCCCGTCCATCCCGTAGCGAGTCACTATACCGACTAAGCTATCCAGACCCACTTGTAGTAACATTAGCACCACTAACCTCATATTCTCCCCAGTTCAGAATCACCCACACATGTCAAATCGTTCCCCTAAAAGTTTGAACAGAAATTGGAATATGACGTTGGGGTCAGTGTACCCGTTGCTACTTGCTGTCGTCAGTTAATTTTGATACCGGGCAGTACCACTGTCAAACGTATCGATGTTTACAATTTAGAGGAAGTTTATCGGCTTATAACGGTATGTAATGTAGTTTACATAGCGGGAGGAACTCTGCTTTTTTCTTTCACAGTTGTGCGTCATGTATTGCAGTGTTAAATGAGTGTTCTGTCTCTCTGTTTTGACACTTTTTCTGAAAAGTTGTATCGATCATGGCTGGTATGTCGCTGACTTCCTAGACGTTCATTCCGAAGGCCGCAGATTCCCAGGTGTTCTGAATAAGATATTTGGTGGTTTACGTCACTCTCTTTAGGCCATGAATGCCTCCTTCAAAACCCTAACCAACCTTTACCTATGTTAACTGCCAACAGGATACTCTTTAATATTGATACGTATAAAAGTGCGTACACATTTTAATAAAGAAATAGCCAGGCGAAACTCT
>BLKM01011353.1:5795-51139 GCA_013340265.1 Coptotermes formosanus | reverse complement strand
AGTAGTAGTAGTAGTAGTAGTAGTAGTAGTAGTAGTAGTAGTAGTAGTAGTAGTAGTAGTAGGTTTTAGATTGGTAAGTAGTAATTTTTTCATAATTCATCACCTGAAAGTGCGGGGTCACATAATCCTGCAAAATGTAAACACATTCTGTGTATGTATTTTCCTGCAAATTGGAGACTGTGAAGGGGAGTTGTAATATATCTGGGTAAATGCAGCACGGACAGACATGTAGCCTAAGTAATACTGGCTGTGTAAAGAATGTACACCGTCATCAGTTGTTGCTTCTGTTGTTTGGGTTGTGTTTTTGACCCATGGTTGTATACAGCCATCTAGGTCTTCTCTGTGATACCACTTGAATTATTGGTGGGGTGTGCAGGCAGCAATGTGCATCCTTTTTGGTGTCATCCTGGAGCAGTGATAGAACCTATCTTGTACTTTTGACATGTGCAGTCGATCTGTGGTCAAGGCTGGTACAAATGTGCTACAGGTAATTTTTTTTGTTATGAAAAAAAAAGTCATGGCCATCTACACATTAGGTATTGTATCATAACTGCAGTCATTTTATTCATAAGTGTTCATAACACAGTACCTTCAAGTTACAACTTTTAATCACAGATTGAGGGAAACAATTACACTGTGCAGTGTGTTAAGCATTATCCATTGCAGTGTACCTCATTACGTTTTCTATTTCAATTTAAGATTGCTTTTAAAGCACTTATTAGGCTGGTACTTTAAATCAATGAAGTCAGCATACCTACTGCTTTCCATGCATGAAATGAAGTTAAAAGAATCATTTCTACATTACCATATTCAGTCATGCAATGTCTCCCTACACAGCACAGCCCCCTCCCCAATCATATTTTGGAAGTGAATAGTTTTTTTTTATTCTGTAATGTACTCCGTTAACTTATAGTTCATGAGCCAAGCAAGACTTCCGACTTACACTGGTCATTGTGGTAGCACCTGACTTACCTCACTTTGTACCCTTCTGCTTGTCAACACTTGTCCAACCGAAGCTCACATTCATGTCATCTACCATACTGCCATCTAAACAAGTGTTTAACTGTATCAACAGCTAACTTTCCAGTGCAATTAGAAGCTGTTTTGAGTGACTATAATTGGCTCATGCTACACTAGTCTTCCAGAGCCATGCAAAAGTTGTTCTTATAATGGATTAGTGTGGCTTCCTGGGCCCTTCATTCAGGGGTTAAAAGAGGCAGCTGTGGAACACTAAATATAGAGCTGCTGGATGTGATTTATGGGGTCTTTTAGAATGGGATGTTGAGATAACACCCACATAACTGCGAAGAAAAGATGTACATGTTACAGACAACTAAATGTCTTGGAATTGTGATGGTCTGCATTATATGGCACCAAGAACCAGCTTTCAGAGTTAAAAATACTGAGGGGAAAAGAAGGCATTACAAGAGTAACTATGGTGTTAGTATTAGGCTCTGGGTATATTGTATGCTACATTTTTCTCCCTTTGGAGGGATTTATTAATGTATGTACAATATAATCACAACAGACATACAGAATGATAATTTATCTGACACATGTTGCCCCAAAAATCTATCAAAATCCATACAAACTTATGTGGCTTTCTTAGTATAAGTTTGCTATTTTTTCAAGAGCTGAAGCAAAAAGGCGTGTTATGACGACATGGAATGCTTATGCATATTTGCCTTGTGTTTTGTTTGTAGCCATCTGCAAATACATCAGGCATCTGACACAGTAATGAGAAGAGCTGAGCAAATTTCCCAATTTTGAATCACATCGTAAAATTCTGAGTATAATCATATTCTATCGTTGGGATTACTGCTTGTACAAATTTCAGAAAGATGATCAAGTACATGTGAACTCCCAGTTCTCCGCCTCCCTCAGTAACAGTCTGTATAATCTTCTTCATGACCTCTGCATGCCTGCCAACAAAACAGAATCATAAACCAAGCAATGTACACAGGTGGATAAAATGTTCTCTGGCTATCAGCCGTATTAAATAGCTTATTCACCATTAAGCTATTTAACACGGCTGATAGCCTAAGAACGGGGCCGCGGTGGCGCAGTTGGTTGAGGCACTGCGCTACAAACCGGCAGGTCGCGGGTTCGATTCCTGATGGTGTCACTGGAATTTTTCATTGACATAATCCTGTCGGTCGCACTATGGCCCTGGGGTCTACTCAGCCTCTAACATAAATGAGTACCAGGAATATTTCCTGGGGGGTAAACGCGGCCGGTGCGTAGGGCTGACAACCTTACCACCTTCATGTGCCGATTGTCTAGAAATCTGGGAGCCTCAACCTCCTGGAACCCTAAGGGCCTGTCCAGGCCTGTAATGGGACTGCTTCTTTTTTTTTTGATAGCCTAAGAACATTTTATCCAGTTTAGTCGCTGTGAAAGCTTAAAATTAAATGTACACATGATTTGAAGGTACATGATAGACGTGTCCACAGGAACACATTTGACCAGTCAGGTCTTCTGGTATGTGATGCTGTGTTAGTGGTTCCTGGTATTTTGAAGGGTTACAGTGCCTCCAGCTCCAAGGGTTAAGAACACAATGTGAGATGAACCAAGCCTAACTTACTTGCAGGGGTGAACAGAAGCCATAGGTGGTCCAGGAAGATGCGGATGAGTCTCCATTGTTACCGTCTTCTTGGCATGATCTTGGCTCACGTCTTCATACATCTGTTCTACAGTCAGGGGTTTACGATTCTGAAACAACATTCATTTAACATCATAATGTTTGATACACATTACTATCATTGGTCAATCATAACTCGCCTTTAGTGTCAGGCTTACCTCATCATATCCAAACAGCCACAGACGAGGTGTTTGATAGTATTTATCATAAGTAATGTGGAGATCGTAAGTCCTTGTGTGTATGATTTCTCCTCCAACCTGATTTGAAGTATCTCCGACTTCTTTTTCGGTATTTTTTGAAGTATCAAGAGTTGCCTTTGTGAATTAGAAACAATGCAAATATATTAATTTTTAATTAAATCAGTCACAAAAGGCACAACAGCCCAAAAGGAAGAAGTCCCTTTTCATAGTAATTTGTATGCTGCTGCCCACACTGGACAAGAGATAATACAAAAGCAATGTGAATCTTGAGTTTATGTGGTACTATTAAATAAACTACAATCACAATCTGTTCATTGTTGAAGGCTTGCAACTGCTTAGTAGTTCTTCAGGGAACCAGTGAAGCATTATGTTCCATTACTTCTGTATTTTCTCCTTCTCTGACAAATACTAACCATTCGTGCAAACTGACTGTAGAACTTAACTTCAAGTACAGTTGTTCTGAGATAATGATCCAATCAAAGTAAGTCACACATATTACCTTATCATGTTCATCAAGTAGCCCACTCTCCTCAAACTCTTCCATGTCTGCTGCCTCTTCATCATCTTCATCATCATCATCAGCATCATCATCTCCATCGCCTTCACCACTGCCTATACTGCTGGAAACATCAACCTACACACATAAATTTTAAACATCAAGCTACCTTACTGAAGTCCAATAAATGCAAAATGGCACTAATATGTTTCTACAAACCTTTGATTCCAAGGTCATTTCAGAAACTTTATCATCTAATCCTGAAGCAGATGTGTCAAAGTGGTGTGTGTCAACCCAGCCTCCATCAGGGTCATCAGCTTCTATAATTTTTTCTTGATCATCACAATATTCCATCTAAAAAACAGAAAAATTATCCTCATATGTAGAAACTCCTTAGCAGGAATCACTACTGCCACAATTCTGGGCATATAAAATGTATACCTGTTTACATCTTCGCGGGCACGGCACATTACGTGTAATAAGAAACTGTTTATTCCTTGGCAGATAAGATTTGGCTCGACCTTCATCACCTGTAGCCCACTGCCAAGTTGGACAATGGTGTACCAAATGGTCTCCAGCTGCCACAAATTCTTCAGGAGTCAACACTCCGGTTTCCCGGAACTTCGATTCCTGTGTAGTAATACAACAAATACATGAACACCATGTGCTGGAAAACACTTCAACCAAGTACTTATTTATAAATACATAAGTTTAACGTAGCTTATCTTTAATGAATATCCTCTCACTTTGATCTATACTTAACCTCATTCACTAAGTCCAGTCTGATGTACATTTGAACTTTGAATAAACATCAGTATTTACCTTCAATACAGGTGTCAAATATTCTGCCACGCCTAAAGCAGTTCCTTTGACTGTGTTTATTACACTCTGCATCTTGTGTCTGTTTAAGTCTGGCAATGCCTATAAATTTAATTTACACCGCACGTCACTAGGCTTGAGGGAATATACCTCGTTGTCAGTACGTACGTGAAACAACCTTGTCTGATTCCAATCGAGATTATTTGTACGAACTCGAGGAAAGTCGACATTATGATGTTGGATTCGACCTTACCTCTACTCCGTGCATACCAACCCCATGTTACCAACTATGAGAATTTTTATACCCTTGACGCAAAAGACCCGCTTCCAACTTGGTGATGGAATGTGCTACCATTGCCTATTACATGCCAAATTCCGAGGCTGTAGGGGAAATTTATAATTTTAGTGACGTTGCGAGGACCAAGGGAGTGGGGAGAATGTGGCAAAAATAGAAATGTGTTTTTGTCGCAAGTGAGTGAATACTGTATGTCGTTGTTTGTGTCCAATACGTTCATATCGTGACATTTCTAGACGAAAACAAACAAATGGAACTGGACTTTGGGTGGTGTAGTCAGCTTGTATCTGCCTTTAAATATGATGAGTGCATTATTATGTAATAAAATATACCGTGCACTTACACAAGTATGATTTTGCTGTCTGCTTTTATATACGGTGCTGAAAAGCAGTATGTAATTTCACCACCTAATGTAAATGAGCGGGAGTTGTACTCCTTGTTATTGTTATGTTAGTATAAGACGAGTTCAGACGTAAGGTGTGTACACATAGCCAC
Organism: Coptotermes formosanus; assembly: GCA_013340265.1. Taxonomy (NCBI): domain Eukaryota; kingdom Metazoa; phylum Arthropoda; class Insecta; order Blattodea; family Rhinotermitidae; genus Coptotermes; species Coptotermes formosanus. The sequence continues at coordinate 46,193 of BLKM01011353.1, read as the reverse complement.
GCTCTTTTGGATATTCATGCAAAATATATTTTGCAAGTTTACAAGATATTTTCATAATTTCATGTCTGGGAATGAAACGAATTAAGTTTAAGCGCGAGAAACGATAACATCAGTTTGCTTTGTATAATTACTTCCTATTTTTTAAGGTAAAGTTGTCTATGTGCACGCTGTGAAGACATACGGGGCAGTGGAGGTGTAGGTCCACTCATTCTTAACCTTTGCAGTAGATGGAGGTGAGTGGTAAACTTTATGCAGCAGTTACCTTACCCTCGTGGGTAGCGCTGTCGATGTCCAAGGTATAGGATGTTGGGTGGGCTGCAGATCCAGTGTGGACACTCTGGAGAGGAGAAAAATCTTTTGTTACTGCTAGGAATAGAACATCGACTGTGCTGTTGTAAGTCCATAGCGCAGTCACTGTACTGACAGTGCTATTGTGGCTCTAAAATTGCCCATTTTTTAGAGAATTTTAATAGTGAGACTGCAGTATTCTGGATTGTGACACATTGCAGTCTGGTAAATGGTTGTCACTGCCTTAGGGAAACATTCTGCTTTCTTCTGTAGAGAAGTACCTTGTATCTCATAAACTAACATTTTGTGTAAAATTTTTGAGATGCTGCTTGGTTATGTTTTGTTTCTTTAGGAATACTAGCACTTATAACAACATGTATGTAGCAAGTGTACATTATGTGGACTATAGAATAGAATTTATTTCATCCTGTAGATACCTTATTGTACTAAGCCAAGGATGTGGAACGTGTCATGATACAAATATTGTACTTGTTTCAGATACAGAGAGAAACACATGATAACATGTATTTTCATTGTTACAGCAAAATGACAGTTCTTTTTCATGCTAGTTTTTAAGACAAGTTACAATTAATCATGTGAGGTAAATTCCTATATAGAGCAGGAAGGAGGTAATAGACACTTTTTTCAGTGCTGGCTGAAATACTTCTGTGTTATGACCTAAACTTTTCGTGGTCAGTGGAAGGATACTGAAGAATGTGATTACTGTATAATAAATTCTCTATTCATACTTACTGAAGTTAACTAAAGTTAGTGCTTGGCAATGTAGGCCATATCTGTGCCTTATGCTTACGTTATGTGTGTTTGAATTGGTTTCAGGTTTCTCTGTGTTATATGCCTGTCTTTATTTCTAACATTGTTTTATGTTCTGAATTATTTTTTGTATTTTTGGTGCTGGTTGTATAAAGTGGTGTTGGGTTGGTGGGTTGGTTAAATGGATCAGGTCTACCAACTGTAAGTACACTAATATAATCTTGAACGATTGTGGGGTTATGTAGGTCAAATAATGTTACGTCTAATGTGGATGTGGTTTTGCTACAACAGCAGAGCACTATTTTATTTCTGTAGGAAATTTACTGCTAATAATTTGAAACGTATTCTTTTAAGTATAGGTTATGGCATTCAATTAATTGAGGGCCGGCCTTGAAAATAGGGGCTTCTCATAGAAAAGCATTTAGGCAGTTGAAATAATTGAATATGGATTTTAACCTGAATTATATTTAAATAGTCAGTCTGTACCGCACAGTAAACATACTCCATGTCAGTTATAAAAACCAGTCAGTTAATGCTGTATAGGGAAATAATCACTGTTTGTTCTGAGATCCACACAAAACACATAAAGGCATTGTGTGGTAAAATGCAGTGTTCATTAATGTGAGGCCATGTGATACATGCAGTTACCACAGAGCTTTTAAGGGCTAATATACTTTCACTTGCAAGTGAATTCATACTGGAGTTGCTGTCATCTGTTGTGGAAAACTTGAAAGAATTTCAAAGAAATTTGGATGTACGCAGTTTAAACACAAGACACAAATATGACTTTCCTGGTCCACAATCTAACCTCAGTCGCTACGCAAAAGCAGTAAACGGTACAGCTACCAAGTTATTTGATAATCTTCCAACTACAACTGAAAATTTAAATTATTATATAAAAGCGTTGAAGCCTACATTAAAAGCATATCTCGTTTCTCACTGCTACTCTGTTTATGAATTTACCTGAACTGGAAATTTTTCTTCTGTGTAAAGACATACATAAAATATTTGTTGGACTAGCATACTCGTATATGTTGATTTTCATACTACTGCATGTCTGCTTTTTATGGTGACTAAAATGTTTTTAGAATTAGAATTTGAGAATTGCATATTTATATGCTTGTTTAAGCATTGGTACTGGAGTTTTGTGAGTGACATGACTTTCATAGTTGCATTGTGTGATGCAGTGTCTTCAAGTAGACTCTGGAACTGTATATTTGTGTGAGGCAGTTATTGCAGTTTGTGTGTGGAATAAGTTTTGTGTTTGTGTTTTGTCATGTCATGTTCTGCACCCTTTTGGTTAGCCCATGTAAGGATTTATGGTATGTAAGTAAATACTTTTTTATTCTGTTATTGTGGTGGTCATTCTTATTGGTTCCTGGTAATATTGCATCTTCACCACCACCACCACCACCACCATCATATATTACAGGTGTTCATAAATAATTGTTTAAGTGGCTGTAAGGAGCTGAGATGGTTCATGCATGTAACACCTGGCAACTGGAGTTCAATTCCTGGCAGGGGCAGAGATTTTTATCTTGGACACAATGTTTAGATCAGTTTTGGTTTGATCCATCCTCCTATTCACTTGTTCCTGGAAGTTCTTTATCTAGAGATAAGGTGGGTGGGGCATGCAACTGACTACCTCCCTATATGTTGTCATGGTGTGCTGCTTTGTGGTAGTCCATAACATGTTGCCTTCTGTGGTGATAGGTTTTAGGATTGAAGAGAATCATGTAATGGGGAGTTTCATAATTTGTGCTTTTCATGTTGTGATTAAATCATAAATTTGGATTAGTGAGACATGGGAAAATCATAGCTTTATACAATGCAGGATAGTGCAGAAATAGTACTGCAGCTTTACGTTCAGTTGTAAGTTGCCATGTGAAGTGTTTCTCCTGCATTTATGAGGCTGCGAACATGTGCGTCAGTAGTGTTGTCCTTGACCTCAGTGTCTGTGAGAGATCTAGACTTTGTACTGACCATCGCGATTGCTAGTTTGTAGGATGTGATGCTACGTTTGCCTCACTCTCTATTTTTGTCAGAAAGCTTCCAAGATGAGAGAAACAGAGAGACTTGGATGTGGATTTGAGTTTGATAAGTTGTGAAGAAAAGCGTGGACAGGTCTTAGCTGGCTTAGAGTACAGTCATTTGTGAAGTGGGCAGTGAAGTTTTAGACTGAAAATTCAAGTGTCCTGCATTGTTATGCTGTGTTGACTGATGAATAGTTTCAGAGAGGTCTAGTGCCGCCATCTACAGGATCATGCAGTGTGACTCTTCTTGGACTGCTTGACCCTGAAACTGGAGACTCTAGGCACCTGCAAAACATAAGTGTCTATCAGTTGACACATCATAACATCCCAGAAGACTTGAGGCTTCCTTACTACTTCTGTGAGAATCTCAAATCTTCAAATTCTTAGGTTTCATGAAAGTAGTGAACTGCTTGACCAGCTCAGCAACAGCTGCAGGAGGCCTGCACTATAGAATTAGTTATTTCAAGAGTCTGTTGCTGTGAAGATTGCCCTTTTCTCACATGTAACATAAGTACAAAAGTAAAATATGAAATGAAAAGGTAACTTGTACTTACTGGTATCAAACATATAGTTCATTTCAGTTGCTGTGATTTTGTCTATGTGTGATATGTTATACTGTATGTGGAAGATGGGGAAAAAAGTCCTGACAGAGTGGCATCAGCCATGCTGTGAGAAGCGCCCAACGTAATGCTAGCATGTAATATAAAGCCTAACCCAACATAAGCTTAAGTCAGTTGTTGAAGAAGGAAATTAAGTGCCTCAAAGGCTGTGTTAGGTTAGGCCTTTTCGTTTTGGTTAGCATTGGTTTGGAATTATTTTGCACCATCACTGATGGCACTGGCTTGGACTTTCACCAGAGCTGGAAATGTCAGTGTAAATAGGTCAGTTGTAAAAGGCAGAACATAACAGATTGAAATGTTATCCACATTGTGGACCCCTTTTTTTTTAGTTATTTCTATGTGCCTCATTTCCAGTTTACATATGCATTCACAGACCTTATCTTGGGCAAAAACTGGAGGTGTCATTTGGGTAGTTTGGGATGTGACGCTGTGTCCCTGAGTGTGCTGTTCTTGTTATTTGAATGTTTGTAGTGCCTTTACGCACATGAGGACATTACAGTCCTTAAAATGTTGCGAACTACTCATCAAATGACACAGTGTCATGTCCTGAAAGACTTAAATCCATGGTAACACTGCTCCAGAGCTTTAGGTCTTGCACAAATATTTTTTGTTACTAAACTTATGGCCTCTTACGGTGTGTGTGTTGTGATGTTAGGCACTTGAAGTTAATTCTGGTGTTTATTTTCAGACTCAAGTAATAATATGTCTAAAGAAGAATTTCACCACCAGGAGGAATATCGGCAGCTGCTGCAGTCCCTGAAAGGGACAGTCGAGGGACTTTTAATAAGTCAAGTCTCAAATGTATGGGATATATATGGTGGCTTAAATCGACTGCATAGTGCTGTGGAGAAGATATTTAAACATGGATGTAGAGTGTTCAATCATGATGTAAGATTTTAAATTATTAATTTCTGTTATAATGATCAGTCACTAAGAGGCATGTAATTTTTGATAGAGTGCAGCACAAAGAACTGCAGTGAATGCAGGCCGCTTTTCATGCACCATCCCTGTCTGTGAAGGAGAAGTTGTGTTTATTAGCAATTAATGTTGCATCTGTAGGGAAACAAAGTTAGTATGCTGCAGTTTTAATTTGGTGGGGTGGGGTCATTATCCTAAAAGGTGGTAGAAGCTTGTGTTTATTGGTGTTTATCGACACTGTTGTCACTTTTCTAATCAATTACTGAACTGTTCAAATGTTTAAACCTCAGAATTCCTGTGTACACATGTAAGTGTATGGCAGTTGTGCATTTTAGTTTCTCTATGTAGTGGTGGTTGTGGTGGTGGTGGTGGTGGTGGTGGTGGTTCACATGAGCAGAAGCTTAGACACAGTTGTTACAGTTTTGCTTTTGTTGCCAGATGCATGGTTTGTATGCCTTCTATATAATTGCATTGGTTAGTGTGGACTGGATTTATCTGGCCCAGGATAGATACCTGTGGTGGGCTCATGTGAACATACCAGTGAACCCTTAAGGTCCATAAAATGCAAGGAGTTTCTCAACTGGCAGAGCAAATGAGGGCTCAAGTCTTCTGGGTTCTGATGTATTGCTGTGTTGCTGGGTCAGAGTTCCTTCATGTTCCAAAGCAGTGTAGCTTCTTCATCTCCACAGGTTAAGGGTCACGTCCCTTTGCAACATATTGAAGCTCTAATGCAGTGCTAGTGTCACATTCCAGAAGACCTGAGTCCTGAACAGAATTTCTGTGGAAACTACAAGTCTTGCATAGCTGAGGAACTGTTAGCTTCCCTGAAGGACTGTGCCCCATGGCATTTGTTATGCAGCTTCAGGATATAAAGTCATAGTTTAACTGCTATACAAGTATAATGACTGTACGCCATGATATGATCCTGTCAGTTACTAAATTGCGTTATGGCGTCTGACAGGAAAGAGGTTGGTTTTGTAGATCTTCATGTACTGTGTGTACTGCATTGTAACTGCCATTTTGGAAACTGCTGGAAGTTGTTTCCCGAAGGCCTTTGCAGTACTGTTTTGATGTAACTGCCGCCTCTGTCTTCACAGTGGTACACTTCTGTTCATTGATTTAAAATGACAGGTGTACATAGGTGAGTTAGTTCGAAGAATTAATATCTTCAATGGCTGAAATTTGTACATGTTTGCTTTTACAACTGACTGTTTCAGAGCTTAAAGACAATGGATTTACTTGGAAGCACTTACATTACTCTTTCAGGGAGACCCTGATTGCTGGATTTTCATTCAAGGACTTAGCTGGCTTCAGCCCTCCTTGGCAGCATCACCTACATTTCTTGCAGAAATGGAAGAGAGTATTCCTCATGTATCAGTACAAGCAAGTGGAAAAGCTTGGGTTTGGTTGTACAAATGGTAAGTTTCAGTTGATTTCAGTGTGTCTTAACCTTGTTGATACACATTGGTCACTGTTTTGTGGAATACGATGCCACATACTTCGGTAGATGGGTACCAATATGTAGACTTTAGGTTTTTATGGCAGGTGTTAACATGATGGTGGTCTTCTGGGCTTTTACACCATGTAGTGTGATGTGTTTGTTCTGATGTTCTGGAGGAACTTGTTGCCTCCCTTTTCAGGATGACTGAATTTGGTTGAGGAGGGTGCCGAAGTGTTTGAGAGGAGGAAGTGTGTTGATCGTGTAGGAAGGCTTTCAGGATTTTGGCCACTTGGAGCTGCAGAAAAGGTAGAGGTGCTGGTCCTATCAGTTGTATCCTTACTGTAGTTCGGATTGGCCAAAATCCTGCAAGCTTTCTTATGTAAGCAACACATTTTTTTATCCAAAGTTTCCATAACACTAGAAAGCACAGTGGTTACTTGTTGTACAGTCTGCTTTAGTATTAACAAGATTGCAAATGCTGTGCTCTGTGATGTAGTGCACAGACTTTATGTAGGCAATCTGTGTTTTGACAATGTTGTGGTCTTATGGTACATGTGTAAATATAATTTCGTTTATACCAGAAAGAACAGTGTGGCCTTTTCTTCTCCGATTTATGTGGAACTTGCAAATTCTGAGCAGCGTTACGTTCAGATCCCTTATGCCTAGCTTCACATGCGAGCTGAGTTAGTTCTGTCAGCCTTGACTGTTGAGAAGAGAGCTATGAAAGCTGGTCTCCAGACTGATATATCAGTTGGTACCTCCTGAAGATTGATCACCAGTGCCGCTCCCTTGGTCTTAGTGTTCAGTTTGATTTATGACATTCTGTTCAGTAATGCCCTCTTATTATTTCTGTAAGGAAACAGGAATGTTCATATGCTTGTATTTCCAGTTTGGAAGGTCACACGCTGTCTCAGAAACTCTCCTGGCTTCTGTCAGACCGAGAGCATCTTCTCTCATGTTTTGAGAAGTATGCATACTTGTGTCAGGAGAAATATGGAGAGGCAACACTAATTTGCTTGAGGGCTGTGGAGCAGAATGCGCCATCTCTGCTCACAGAAATAGATCCCTGTTTGGTACGTATTTTCATGGTGATAAGCAGAATCTTATGTTGATATGACTGCCTGTATGTTTTGGTGCACAATATTAGTCGTTCTGTGCATGGTGACAGTACAGTTTGATTTTTTAGGCATGTTTGCAGACTTGTGAAAGGCAATTGTTAGCCTCATCATCTCTGTCAGCATGGAACAACTTGGCTCCTACTAGATGGATTTTCATGAAATTTGATATTTCAGGATTTTTCAAAAGTCTGTGGAAAAAATTTTCAGGTGTCATTAAAGTCTGACAAGAATAACTGGTACTTTTACATGAAGACTTATGTACATATGTGATAATATCTTCCTGAATTCTTCTTCGTATGAGAAGTGTTTCAGACAGCGTTGTAGAGAAAATCAGAACACACATTTTATGTCCAGTAACTTTTTTTCTGACAGTCGTGCCGTTTATGACGTAATGTGGAAGAATGTGGTACAGCCAAACAGGCCACACATGACAATATGAAACTGCGTAGAAAAGGCGTCCTTTGCGTGCCAGATAACTAAGGCAAAAATAAAGATACATATTCATAATATTTAATACTAATTGCTTCATAAGTGATTAATTCTGTCTAATCTCCTAAAATGTCTTATGGCAACACTGACATGTTGACAGTGACATGTAACTCAACAACAACACAGACACAAATTGCAGTGTTGTGTTTCCACTGCAATGGTTACATGAATGTGCCACAATGTTACATCATATGTACATTGCCTATTGTGTGTTTTGCTGTTACATGTTGTATTTTCTGTGAAACAGATTATGTTAACCGATTCACTATGACAGGACACATATATATGCAAGCACTTTTACACTCCTCACAGGTCGTGTTACAGTTAATAGTGGTGATGTTTTAATATTTCCTAGTAGTTTTCTCTGTTCTGTGTCAACAGGCAATAAGAACCCAAAGGTACAGCCTGTTACTGCCAATATGTTCGAATTATTTGTGATGAAGGGTTACCAAATCCATTTAGGAAACCTTCCATGGATTTGTTTTAATACTGTGAAAATATCTGATCTGAGAGAGTCGCTACACATAGTTTGTTGACATAGTGAAATGTTAAAAATGGAGTATGTAGAATTGTGGGAATGTTTACTGATAGCCACCTTATCAGTGAGGTGTCCATACTTGGTCTTTGTACCAGTCCACAGTGATATTTCCCAATATGGCTATACCAGGGATATGTTTTATAAAATCAGAACATTAGCTAAAATGGCATGTGGCAAAGTAATTTTTCCCATAGTTTTTAATATATTGAGAGGGGATGTGTATCTTATTGCACAATATAAAATACAAGTTTTAGGTTTGGGCCAATATCAGAGCATCAGCATAGGTTACTTTGTATAATTCCTGTTTGTTTGGTGGTGCAAATTTGAGGCATGAGTCACATCATGCCATGTGGCATGTATATGGCTGTATAGCCACCTGTGGAAGGGAGTGGCAAGTGCTGTCTGCCATGTGACAAGCTCTTTTGAGTGCCTTCTGAGATTTAGTGAGAATATTGTATGACTGAGTAGTGGATTTTCTGTGTGATAAAAAATATACACAAGTTTTGGAAGTTCATTTTGAATAATTTATTTTGCTACATCCTATACTATGCATCCTTATGGAACTTACTGATTTGCTGTAATTTGTTTCCAGTATCTTAGTACATGGAACTTCAGTGTGTTTCATAGAACTCATAGAAGGTGTTCATCATTTCCTGAAACACAGTACAATGTGTATCGGAATGGAAGAAGTAGGAATACTCATTTCAGGCTCCTTAAGCAGTGTTCTGAAGGATCACAGCAGAAGGCAGAAAGTAATGCCTGTGCAAAATCTCTGTTCTTGGCAGATAAGAGCAGTGAAAGGGTATTAGAAGGAAAAAATGTTATAGTAGTGCAGAATGATGATTTCATTGAGGATAGGACGTTGAGTGAAGATAACTCAAGTTTGGTAAAATCTCTGAATGATGGTGTTTCACAGAGGAAAGAAACTAGGAATTCACGGGAAGGAAATGTATGTGTTAGAACTGCAAGGTTAGCAGTAACTGGTGATTTAAGGCCTTGGTGTAGTTTACCAAATCTTACAGACTCAAATTCTGCTAGTGGATCTCGAGGACGAAGTGTAATAACAAGTGTACAGAGATTGCATCTGACTGCCAGTAGTGCACCGAGAAGATCCTCACAATTGAGTCAGCTCAGAACTGGTAGTCTGACTCTTCCTTCTTCCCCAGCTATGTCTGTGCTCAATTCAGGTCAGATTTCTCATTCGAAATGTTCTTCACGAGAGTGTTTGAAAGGCAGTCTAACAACTGAAGAACACTCTGAGTTGTCTCCCAGTGTTCTATGTGTTGACTACTTATTAGAAGGTCATTCAGATACACCACCTGGCATGACTGAACAACAGGCATCTGTCATGCAAAAGTGTAACAAGGATTGGAGACATACCCCACTTCGAAACTTGTCAAAAAGTGCCATTAAAGGATCATCAAAATTGAAAGAGGATGCTGGAGCAAAAACAAATCAGAAATGGAGCACAGCAAATTTTACCAGTGTTGAGAATAGTAGTGGTAGCTCTGACACTCTGAATCTAGAAACAAATAAATCAAGTGATGAAAGTCAGCCTTCTGTCGTGATGGCTGAGCCTGAGCTTCATAGGCCATGTGTACGTCCTTCAGATCTGAAACTTTCAGTGCGGTCCTGGGATGAAATTGATGGCTCTTGTGCTGAGATACAGGCTGCGTTGCCTGCTATAATTGACAAAACAAAGCAAGACAGAAAGCCCACAAAGAGAAAAACCATAATTGTCGGATCTGCACCGGAGTATACAGGTCAGTGGCTCAGTGATGATACTGTGGGTCTTAGAAGTGGACATTGGAAACTGCAGAAGAAAAGCTTTATTGAAAGTGGAGGTGGCAGTGTTCTTCCCATGGCAATAGGTTTCTTTCCTCGACCAATCGAGGGACAAAGTCTGATGAGCTTTCTATCATCAGGACAGTTTTCACGGCCTTCAGCTGAGTTGGACAGAGAAAACGCCCACTTCAGTATTTCAGAAGCCATGATTGCTGCTATTGAACAGGTCAGTGTAAATACTTTGTATACCTGGCGCTTGCATCATCACCTTTTGAATTTTCATAATTTCGTCCTTTCTTCCAGGATTCTACAGGCATGTTTCATCAGCATGAGTGGAGCCCTTGGCATGTGTTCATTTGTTGCACATGTATCCCCCATTATACACTGTAGTTACATTTCTGACAGTAACCATGTTACTAAAAATGTTTTCCTGATAACAGTAATGTTATGAGTGGATGTTGCAGACCCAAAAATTTGTGTGGATTCTCTTTTCTGTGTGAAAAGAACGTTTGTTGGAAATTGTGTTACCAAGTTAAGAAATTAAAAGTATGGTGTTGGGGTGGTCTTTAATGGCATAAAATTCATTCCAGATTTTATCAAAATTGGCCACACAGTTCAAAAATTTATTGGGCCCATACGTTGTTCTAATATGTCGTACTTTTTCCTCTTGTAGGAAGGAAGGTAGGCAAAAAATGTGACTGACACAAAGACTACTTTTTTGTCATTGGAACAGGTGAAATGCAATCGCCAGCTTCATATTGCAGAGGAAACAGGAGAAGTTGGTGATGAGAGTGACGAAGAAATAAATCACTTAAAGCAACGTATCCGAATGCGCCGGCGTCAGCGTCAAGAGGAAAAGCGGCGACGTCTTATCCCTGGACCAATGCTTAGTGATGGCAAGACAGACAGTAAGTATGTGGGTAAACTAGAGTGTGGACTTGTGAGATTCAACTCACAAACCACAGCTGCGAAACACTAGGTGCAATTGATATGCATACCAGCTGCTTTTGTGGAAGAAGTTTATGATGTTTCAAATACTGTATAAATTATGTTCTTTTATCAGCTACAACAACAGACCAAAGTGTGAGTCCCTTGTCATCTTCCCCTGGTACACCATCAGAGTGCATCTCTACTGATGAGGTTGATGATTTAGAAGTGGATGAGGTCAAGAATTTGGCTGAACTTAAGAATGCAGGTAAATTACTACAAGTCTGTTATAAAATTTTTGCAACACTTTGTGGCTATGGAACAAACTTTGTCAAAAATGCCTAACCTTAATTAAAAAAGTCTGTAATCCAATTTAGTATCAAGTATACAAATTGTGTGGTCAGCGTGTGTACTCAGAACTCATTCGTTCATGAATTAATGGTGTCTCATTTTTAGTTGCAGTTGGCCTGCATTTTTTTTTATTATTGGTTAGGTATATCTGTGTATCTCTTTATTTCAACTTGACAGTTCCATTTCTTTTCTTAGTCCAAAGTTCTGGTCACTGTTGGTTAAGTCTGGGTTCCTGTTGTAACCTCTCCTTATATACTGCGATATGGGAACATCTTTCAGCTTCCTTACTGTGTAAAATGTAGGCCACTGAGTAGCCTGTGCTCATGCATTTTATCAGACCAGCCCAAAGTGACAAATGATGTTCAGGTCAAATAATGACCCTATATATATTAATTTGTTTCATTAATTTCCACCTTATTTGGTTAATTTAATTTGGCAGATCTTCGAGCATATGTCTGTACTGTGTACTGTGTTGGTGATTCACTGTCGGAAACCTTTTACTAGCAACATGTGCCTTGTTATTGTGTGCTGAGTGTTGCTTGTAAGATGAGAAATTTGTACTCATGTATCAACTCTTTGTATTTTTTGGCATGTCGTCTAGTAGTTCATGTGTGGGAATAACAGATTGCAGGAGTGCTGTATTTTTTAAAATAGCATATGTGTCATTTGCTCATTGTAGCAAAGAGATTGGCAATAAGGAGAATGGAGAAGGATTTTAAACTGCTATAATAAAAAAGTTGCACTTTATAATTACTTAAATATTTGTGTATCATTCAAATAAATAATTAGTTAACAAACCTGTGATAGTCTGTGCACTAATATTATGTCCTGCCAGAAAAAAGAAAAATGCCTAACTAACTGCATGGAACAAAGTCCTTCTTGAGAAGTTCCTCAGTTATTTAGGAGCTTCTCACATTTTAAGGAATTTCAAGGTTAGTCCTGTGTTTACAAGGGCCTGCCACTGGTCTCTGTCCTGAGCCAGATGAGTCCAGTCCACACCCTCTACCCCCTCTCTTTAAAACACGTTTCAATATTATCCTCCCTTCTGTGCGTGGTCTCTACAAGTGATTACTTCAGGTTTCTGCATCAAAACCCTATATTTATTTCTCCTCTTTCCCATATATGCTACATGTTCCGCCCATGTTGTACTGCACAATTTGATCATCCTAATAATATTTGGTGTGGAGTACAAAGCGTGTTGTTCCTCTACGTGCAATTTTCTTGAGCCTCCTGTACTTCCTCCCCCATAGGTCTCAATATTTTCCTTGGTACCCTGCTTTCAAGCACACTCACGCTATGTTCTCTGTCAGTGTGGGGCATTGAGTTCTGCATCCATGAAAAATAGCAGCTAAATTGTAGTGTTGTATATACTAATTTTATGGTTCTGGGTGGCAGACCAGAGGGCAAAGGATTCTGAACTGAACGGTGGCAAACATTACCTCAGTTTAATAAGCTTTTAACCCATTACATTTCTAAACATTTTACAGGATTGTCGGTTTCAATGGCATCTCTGTATTCTGAGGCTGACTTATCAAAGCTTCCACTTCCACGGACAGGGACAGAGGTTGTCACAGAGACAGTGTTATCGGCAGAAGGAGTGGCACTGTCATTGCTGCGACAATTCAGTGAGAAACACCTGCCTCGGGCTTCAGACTTGGAATGGCTTGTATCAGAACAGGATGCACCTCAGCAGGTACAGTTCTGTGAACTGCTCTTGCGGTTGAGCTCAAGCACAGATATTTGCAACTGTTACGAAAGGAAAATGGGGTTATCCTGTGCCGGTACCAAAGTGTTTGGTAACTACAAGTATCATGTAAGGTCATCACATGACATGCCTGGGCAGGCACAGAGGGGAGGTGGAGGTGTAACTCCTACCTATTCTCAACCAAGCACTAGAAAGAGGTGGGTGGTAAGCACCACTCCCTGGCTGCTTTACCCCTGGGAAAGACCTGGTGCTTGTACGGGAGGCTGGGTGGTTCTTGGGGCCTGTCTGGGGAGCGTGGAAAATCTCACCCCCACCGGGATTCAATTCTTGGACTGCCCAGCCCCATGGCAAGTTGCTGTACCAGCTATGCTATCCTGACCACCACAAGTATAATGTGGCCCAGGCATGTGGCATCCATATATGAGCTGTGTTCTCAGCTTTGTCTGACTCATTTCCTTGTAGTTAGCACACTGGCATCATGTTCCATGAACACCAACTAATGGCTCATTCTCACATCTCAGTAAAGCTGTGCACATACTTCTAAACAGTCCAATTTCATAAGCTGTGAACAGCACAAGTAAAATTTTGTTTGTGAATGTGAAGTACAGTGACACACAAGGCGTTTATTGTCAAAACTGGCTATCGCAGGAGTGATGAATATGGCCCAACAGCTGCCATGGAAGTTCTCTTGCGACTCCCTCCTCTTTGTGTGATGGTTGAGGCAGAGACTTATGCAGATTAATATGCAGCCACCAGTAGAAACCTGAATCCACAAATATTGGTCACGCTAAGAAAGCTTGGGACATGGACCATTAACCCATTCTACAGATGGGGGCGTATACCAATATGTGCATACCACAAGCCATTCATGGTCAAGTTTCCTGACCAAGTCGAAGTGGCAGAACAGGTTTTAACTTGAAACAATATGTGGCATTTTACAGAGGTGTGTCTCAGGGTGAATGTCGGTTTTTCTTTTGTTAGTTGTTACCATTGCCAACGAGTTGGCCTGTAAGTCCAGATGAAGCTGAAGATTTGGATATGCATCAAGCCACACCTTTGCGAGGTACTGTTGAGTGGGCTCCACCCCGCCCACAGGTTATCTTCACACCTCATTCTCCCCCAGTGTGAGTATGCTCATCAGGGATGTTATACATTTTAATGAAGCTAACCGTGTTCTTTTATTGCAGAAGTGTAAACCATGCTTCGTGAAAGATAATTCTTTTTTTTTTTGTAAAACCAGTGTTTGATTTTCACAAAGTATAATTGACACAAGTCACTATTGCATTTTTTCTGCCTTTAATCCCTTCCAGATATTTACCTGTATATGATGTCATTATCTTATCTGACAGCTGTTGGTTGTCACTTCCTGTGGGCTCAGTGGGTGTTGTAGTAAGTGACAAGTGATAGTTGTCAGATAAAGTGAGGGCCCTGCATTGTTGACATTGTAATTCTCTGTATGTGTGGGTGGTATGTTATAGTATGTAACCAGCATGTCTCTTCTTTTACATTATGTGATTGAATGTTGAACAAATACAGTGGGGATTGTGTCACTACCTTTACAAAATGTGTGTTGCCATTTGCTGATCACTTTTACCTAACAAACAAACAAACACTAACTAACTAGCTAACTAACTAACTAACTAACTAACTAAATAACTAACTAAGTAACTCTGTTGCACACTCATTGACTAAAACACTAACTAACTCATTAACCCTGTGGAGGGAACTGCTTCTTGAGAAGGTAATAGTTGCTCAGCCAGTCAACATATTCCCTGCATTTTGTGGAAGTGGAAAGTTCATTGCTGTGTTCAAAACAGCCTACCACTTGTCACTGTCAAGAACCAAATTAGTCCAGGTCACACCCTTCCATCCTGTGTGTGTGAGATTCATTTTAAAACCATCCAATTGATGCCTTCAAGTGGTCTGTTTCTTCTCCTTCCCGCCCCCCACCACCAAAACACTGCATGCATTTCTGTTTTCTCCCGTTTGTGCCACAAGCAGCACTCATCCCATTCTCTGTGATTTGCTCACTCAAATAATGTTTGATGAGGTGTGCGAATCTTCTATACAGTTAGCTGATGTCAGAGTGGCTGTTCTGGGGAGTTTGAACAAGGATTATGATTAGAATTGGTTAAGTTTTCTTCCGAGTGTTTGAAGAAGGGTATATGGGTTTTCACATTTGGTTGGATTGTAGGCTCACCAGCAGTAATGATTATGACTGAGTGTTGTGGTGTCTGTACATCTGAGTAGCTTTACAGCTGTAATTTGAAACACATCATCAATAAGACCAGTGAGGTATGCAGAATTGAATATGATGTGAGGTGTGGGGTTCTCACACTGGTGCTGGTGAAAATTCAGGTCTTCTTGATTGTGCCTTTATGTTATTGGGTGTGTAGTCTCTGGCATGTTGAAGGATCATGGTGTGTTCATCTGCAGTGTCAAGCAGTCAAAGAATATCCGTGGCTGTTCTTAGACTGCTTGACACTGAAGGTTAAGGGAACTACTCACTTAATGACACAGTGTCACACACTAGAAACCTTATGTCATGAAAGCAGTGCATTTGAAATACTGGAGTACACTGTGATAGTGAGGGTATGTAGGTTGCTTTGCCAGACACAAGAAATCGTTTTGAACCAAAATGGACCTGAAATTCTGTGTTTTGCAGCCGCAGGGTTTTGATGGTGAAGCAGAATTACAGGTGCGCAGGCTGTGGAATGAAGGTGGCTCCGGAATATGCCAACAGATTTCGTTACTGTGAATATCTTGGCCGATACTTCTGTACTGGCTGCCATACAAATCAGCTGGCACTCATACCGGGGAAGGTACTCACTAAGTGGGATTTCACACGGTGAGTGCATGCTCTGATGTTGTATACAGTGTGTGTTTTCATTGTCATATTTGAGTTAGTGTGCTGTATTTTTAGATGGGTGTTAGGACACATTTCTTTATCATTTCTTTAATCACACTATGCTGCAGTCTTGTGTTTTATATCATTAAACCAGAGTAATGTTAATATATATTGTACAGTAACAGTCAGCTATATGAGATTTGAGGTTCTCACAGTGGTGTCACTGAAGATTTGTGCCTTCTGGAGTGTGATACTTCATCACGAGGCCAGTGGTTATGGATGTTTTGAAGGCACTATGAAAGAGAATTCCACAAAATGCCAGGAACTACTCCCCTAATGCCCTAGCACCACATCTTGGAAGACTTGAATCTTCAGTAATGAAGTAATTTGTTTTTAATTTTTATAAATCTGTACGTGCCTCCCTCACTTATGCAAGAGTTTCTTTTGTGGTTTACTTAGTAACATTATCAGGGTTTAGATGATGCAGTATTGATTTTAAAAAACAGAAAAGAAAGAAAGAAAGAAAGAAAGAAAGGTTTATTGTATTGTGTGTGTCTTCATGTTCCTATATTTTTACACTTCACTTTGAATGAGAAGTGTACTTAAATAGAGTTATTCCATAAATATGTGAATTACTTCATAATGAAACTAATATTTACTAATATATGGAAAGCTTGTATTGTTACTTAAACTGAGTGTTGTGTCTAATTGTCAGTTTTCAAGAGATGGGTGAAGTCATGTGGGTCAGAGAATGTGCATCTAGGGTGGTGTTTGCACATGTTTTCGCCACTAAGAAGGCACTGCTGATTTTGACCAGCCTGGAGAGTGTAATGTTTGTGATGAATCTGTCAGAAATCTTGACCAGGAACTGAAAGTATCAGACAAAGTAAGAGTGCATAATGTTTCAGGATCCATCACATTGTTTGTGATTTTGTACAATTGGTGCAAAACCTACAAGTTTCTAAAACCGACAACTTTATCCACTTCTGAAGATATTTGTCTCCTGGAATGTGGTTGCATGTAGTCAGGCACAAGTTGTATTTGTGATGCTGGTACCTGTCTACCAAACTACACACTGTTGCCCCAGAAGCCTTGAATATTTGAAGATTTAGGTTTATTCTTTCAGAAGTTTAAGTGGCCAAATTCATTGGCGGTGGAACCAACAGTCGGTTTCTTGAATGTGTACTGCATCTAGCTCAGGATGTTGTAAGGCTTGAATGGCTTATCATAGTGCTTTTCAGTCTTTGTTCCTTGGGAATACTGTTATGGGCATTTATTTTTTAATGAACTATATTTGAGTTATGTTCTCTTTCAGGTACCCTGTCTCAAGTTTCTCATACCGGTTACTAGATCAGATGTTGGGAGATCCACTCTTTGCTATTGGGGATGTGAGTCCTGGTCTGTACCGTAAAGCCAGACAGCTTGAACGCACCAGACAGCTTCGTGTGCAACTTTGTTACTTAAAGGACTTCGTACTGACCTGTAGATTTGCTGAACAGTAAGGATTAGTATCTTTTTCTGTAAAAATTTATGAGGGATGTGCATTTTTAGTTCCCTGATAACAGTACCAACATTCTGGGCAAACATGTCTCCCAAACTACACCATGTCATGTCTCAGAAGATGGTAACCTTCATTCACCTTTTTTTCTACTGAATTAACTTCTTACACTGTATCCTGAATCGTGGTTTCTAATTTCTTGCCTCAAGAATTGCAAATACAGATTGAAGTGTGGATGATTGTTTTCTAAAAGCAACTCATATTTAAGTTGGGTACATGACATGAAGGTGAGATTTGCAGATTTTATTTGAAACGCTGCTGGATTGTACAAGTATTGAATAATGATCACGTGATGACAGATTAAGGTTATGACTGGCAGAATGTGCGTTGTGACAGGTTATATGAGTCTTATATCACAGTGTGGTTTGCCGTAGCCTACATTCACAGTTTTGTCTTTGTTAGGATTAAGATTTGAGACACAGCAAGCAAAATGCAGACTGGATTTGCCCAGATTTTCATTCAGGAACTTACATTCTGATCTGTTGACAGTCAGGTCCTCATCTGACATGGTTTCTAGTGACTTGTGTACCACTTAGGTTAATTGCCACTACAGTAGTAGGCTTTCGCACTGTCTGAATGCAACATGTGACACACATATAAGTACATGTTCGACCCTAAACTGCCCCAGTTCAGTGCATTTCACTCCAGTTATTGTCATCATCATTGTCATGCTTTCCAGTATCACTCCTGTTGATACCTCTTGTAGATATTGTAAGACAGTCACTTTATTGGAAATAGCCCACTTGTGGGGTGTGATACCCTGTAATTTCTGTGGAAGTGTAGCAGTATTTTGTAGGATCCTGCTGTGTCTGTCATCAGGGAACCTGAGAACCTTTGTAGATACCCCTGTGGGAGCCTTAAATCTCACAGTTCTGTTATTGTCTTGGAGGTCTTCTCAGGCTTCTTTGTTTTGGTTCATATTATGAGATTTTTTTGGCATCCTCGAGAACTCATCGTGCCTGTGTGTTCTTTCCAGTTTCTTCTGTGTTTTTATGTTAGTTCTTTCACTTAGGTTCCTGAAGTAATCTCTTTAGTTTTATATACAGGAATTTGTACAATGTTATGTTTCTCCCATGTTTTACACAAAATAATTGAACTTGGCTTTTTTTGTCACATCTGAGCACCACACTCTGTTTTTGTTCAGGTGCAGAAGTTAGTAGTGTAAGAGTGAAGGAGAATTTTGTTTGCAGCGTAGAGTAACAACACTTATGGCTAGTTTGCAGGAAGCTGTTCGTAAGGAACCAGCGTATATGTTGACAGAGCTTGATGTCTACTCAATGCAGGACCTAGTTGAGGTGAAGAGTGGGGAGATGGCAACAAGACTGAGGGAGGTAGTCAACAGTAGTTCTCAGCATGTGGCAGGCTGCCAGGTGTGTTCCAGTGATTTCATTGTCTAGTATCACAGTACCACTCTGCTAGTGTCTGTGCAGTAACACAACAAATGGGTTTCTGCATACTGGGTGTTTGTAACTGTTTTTTTATGTGAAATGTAGTTTCTTGCAGTGAGGAGAGAACTTGGAGGTCAAGGTGAGGGTAAGGTGTAATGTAGGCTTTTGAGGTTTAGCTGTGTCGTATGTTGAAGCTCTTTTGTTTCAGCATGTGGTGCAGTCACAATCTCCAATGAATGAAGTGGAAGGTTAGCCTGCCAGCCAACCGACCAACCGAAAAGATAACTAAGGAGAGAGGCATGTGTAAAGTGCAGTTTGATGCCAGCATGGTATATTTAGCTGTTTCTGTGCATGCAATACATTGCTGGGCTATGGGACAGGAATGTTATAACTAATGTGGTTGTGCGTATGCTACTGGATTTTCCACACATTCAAAACTTCTAGTGCAAATGGCAGTATGTCCTCTTCTGAGGGAAGGGGAGGGGGGAAGTACTTTGGTTGGTTGGACGTCTGGGGTTTGAACCCAGAGTGGCTTAGATGTGCAGGCTGGCTGGAGGCCTTTGCAGTCTGGGGGTAAGCCATATTGCCTGAAGGCCTTTGCTCTTGCTGGGAGATACAGGCCATGTCCTATCTTGTAAGTATATCCTGGCATTTGCTGTACAACTGAGGAAGCAAGAGCTGTAAGAAGGATGTGTCCGACGTGTAGATCTCGCAGAATGAGTACAGTTTGCTGTGTGTAGTCTGATGCTATCTGTTAGGCATTAAGAAGAACTGCTGAGGGGAAAGGAGGGAAGCAAAACTGTGAAGTTTGTATGCCTTCATGACATTGTGAGAGTGTCTGGTGATTATAATGGCTTTTCTGATGATTCACACATTAATTGTGGATACTTGCTAGTGCTCCTGTTTGATTGAATTTGATTCCATGTTTGTTCTTGGTAGTCTGTGATTATTGTTGCTTATTTCTCTGGCATGATATCTCTTATATGTTCACATATAACCTCAGCACACACAACAGCTAAGCCCTGAAAGCTGAAATTACACAATAGGTACCGCACGCAAAAATCTATTGCAAGAAAATGATATTTTTATGTTCTGTATTAGAAGATGATTTAAATTGTTGGTCAACTTATGTTATAATTTAGATGTTTAAGATTCTGGTCTTCTGGGATATGATGCTCTGTTGCTGGGTAAGTGGTTCCATGGATACTCAGCCCTTGAATGTGAAAGCAGCATGTTCCTTCAAGACAGCCGCAACAGTGTATGCGGTGACATGACCTCATGTCTTGGAAGACAGAAAACTTCAAAACTTGCATTTTGATGTTTGTATCTTGTTCCAGTTATGTCAGGCACGTGGGTTCGTTTGTGAACTGTGCCCTTCTCAGGAAGTGATCTTCCCATGGCAGCTAGGGAAAGTCACTCGATGTTCCAGCTGTGGTGCCTGTTTCCACACAGCTTGCTGGACTCCATCTCCTTGCCCACGATGCACCCGCTTAAGTGCCCGCAGACAGAGTTGTGTGTCAGACAGTGAAGCAGATATGCAGGCTGTTTGACCACGGCTCTTATGTTAGTTCGGTTGTCTTTTCGTTAAGGATATGAATATTAACTGTGATCATAGGTTTGTCAGGAGGTATGTCTGCATAATTAGGATTTTGTTTTAAGCTATACTATATGCTGTTAAGCAGTGAAGGACTAGGTGTCAATGAAAGTACACTTCACTGTTTGTGAGTTGTGATCAGTTTGTGGCATTTGTCGAACTTCAAATTTTTTATGCTCTGTCGTTCTGATGTCAGTGACGTCCATAAAGCTGCTATGTCCCTGTCATCAGGGTCACACACACACATGTGTGAACCACTGATGGTGAGTTATCACCACCACATTGACCCTGGAGGTGGGGACAGACCAAAATCTTCAAATCTTACATATTTTGTACTGTTTTGACTTTTCTGGGGACATGCTCATGTAGTTCTTGTTTATACATCCAGTTACAACTACCCATGAAACAGCACAAAAACGTATATTACAGTGCATTCACTTGCATTATTAAGTGCAAAATGTGTTAAGTCATAAAGCATGGAAATCTGAACTGTGTGATGTACCACATTCTGCGTACATAAAACCAGCCAAATATCCACTTGATGCAAACTACACAAGATAACTTCATCAGAATTGGCATAGTGATGTGTGTGACATTTCACACGTGTATATAGTTCTCTTTTGTACCAGGTGCCATAAATGATTTGATTTTCACTGTTTATGAACTCCACATATTTTTCAGTGGAACTGAAACCTCTGTTCTTTGCTGGAAGTAGGTGCAGGCACTATAAGAAAATTTTGCAGTTATTCATCTTCATACCGTGCACTGACGTTCAACTTGACAGTCTTTTTATACCATCACAGTACACAACATTAGTGGACTGTGATGTCAAGTTGTAGAAGAATGTAGTCTTGCCACAGAACAAGTTGAATAAGTTAAATGCATGAATTCGATTAATATACTTCCAGACTATGCTTTGTCTTCCATTTATACATTCAGAATGTGACACGCATAACGTCTGGTATAGAGAAAGTTATATTATTACTGACTAAAAAATGCCAGTTACTGACAACAGTAGCGCAAGTTAAGGGCTCTGTTATAATTGTATAGCTTTACCTGTTATTCAGCTGGAAGTTGAATTTGTTTTTTCAGGCTGTGCAGTTTTGTTAAATGTTGTGATGTAAGTGAAGATAAATGTTTAATCTGTGTGTGTGTGTGTGTGTGTGTGTGTGTGTGGGGCAGAGGTGGGAGAGGCAGAGAATGAGGAAGATAGACATTTGCAAATTTAAATAAATCTCAACAGAATGTATTTTCCTCTCACTGTACATAATTTGTGGTATGAATGTATTGTGAGAATTGTCATTACAGTAGAACTTCAGATATTTCGAAGCAGTCAACTGCCAAAAACGCGACAGGGAACAGTGTTGCAAACCTTTTCAATAATGCACCGTGCTCACATGTGCATTTAAGTTATGGACAGCTGCCAAACAGTTTTTGTAGTATGTTTCATTACTATGTAACATATATTTTGGTTTTATAGTGAAGTTGTTGTGTAATATTTCTTCAGAAACCCTTCTTTCTTGTATGTCGTAACTTACTCTCAACCTGCTGTGACTCCTGAAACTTACCAATTGGGCTGAGATGTTGGTAGTATATTTTTACATCACTTGGTTTATGTAGAGACAAAATTTAGCGCATTCCTGAATCATCCTGTATTGTACCACCACAACATAACAAGCAATTAAGAATATTATGTATGAAAAAATGTATGAATGGGAATGTGATAATTATGAAATGTAGCAGCACTTACCAAACCAAAAGCCCACAAACATTTACCTAGGATAATACTGATGCCAAAGTTGTTTTGTTTATGTAGATAATGGGCCTGTGTCTTACATTGCATGGGAAGTTCACACAGGATCCTTGCACATATCAGATAACCTGAGATTCTCACTGCAGTCAGGATTAACATTACATTATGCTGGGTTGTGACTCTGTGTAGTTTGGTAGGTGGGTGCCAGTGTTTTGGTAGAACCTGCTTCCTCCCTCTACAGGGTCATTAGTATGTTCCTGTGAAATTTTACTACCTGCGTAGCAAACTACATGACATCACATCCCAGAAACAGTAATATCAGTACTGCCATTATGTCCTTATATCTCACAACAGTGACATTTATAAAAATATGATTTTGGCCATTCTTAGGACTCTTGCTTTATATTTTACTTGTCCTTAATTTATTTTTGTAGTTTATTTGTTCTCATTCTGATTATAGGACATAGTGTATCTGTAGTCAACTGAATAAATGACTGTTACTGTCATTTTCCAGATGGAGTTAATGCTTGAGTGTGTAGAGACTGTTTCCTTCACAAATCCCCTACCTCATAATACTCTTCTGTGAAGTATTAGAACATGCTTCACTTCCTGCACTTCTGAAAACCTATCCTGGATCTAAGGTAAGGAAATGTACCCATGATATGAACTACAATATGTGTAAGTTATTGGCAGTGTTTTTATAATTCATGAAAATGAGGATGGAGTACAATCCGGCGATCTCTGCGATAGCTAATGCTACAAGATGAGTGCAATTCTATGCCACATGGAGTTACACAATTTTTTGTGGTTACAAAAATGTAGGGATTTAAGGCTTTAATGGCTGTGAGCATCAAGAGTATGGTCTCCTGGGATGTGGCACAATGTAATGCACTAGACAGGCTTAAATCCTGAATATGGAGCCAGCAGATACCCACAAAAAATTTATGTGTAACTACCAAACTACATGGTGTCACATCCCATAATTTGAAAAAAAAAAATTAGGGCTTCATATATAGCCTTGGTCATATTTTTAGGTTATATGAATATACATTAGGTGCCCTGTTCATATAATATTAAAACTTACAGGGTGCAGCAGAATAACAGCAAGTAAAGGTACATACCTTACAGGCTCTTTGAGGTATGCAAAGTTAATTGTTCCTTCAAGTAGGACGATCACTTCAGTTGGTAAAAGCAAAAAATACAGGGTTTTCAAATTATGATGCAGCAAAGGTGCTTATAAAAGTGAGCTGGCCTATATTAGTTTGGTGCTAACACTGGGCCTGTGTATCATTGTGTAAGGAACACACAGTAGTTACTGAGTTTATTGACATAACAACATGTAGGAGAATCTGTAAGAAGCTAATAGATGCCCAAGGCAGTCTGTTCTGAAGCTACCAGCACTGGGTCCGGATGAACTTAGTCAACATCCTCACATCTTACATCTGTGACACCCATTTTAATTAACCTTCCATCTACACAGAGGCTTTGAAAGTGGCCTTATTCCTTCAGGGTTGCCAATTACAATTTCATGAGCATTTCTCATCTCCTGCATAGATGTTACACATTTCGCCAATTTTATCTTCAGTTGATCATAATAATAACTGTTGAAAATTACAGCATACTTATTTTATCTGACAACTATCATGTGTCACCCCCAGCTGTGTGTTTAGGAAATCAACAGAGTGGGCTGTGTTAATACTGAAGTAGGTTGCATCTCATAAAACAAACATTTCCTAACAACTTTGCATAGATCCCCAACACCAAATTTCATCCTAATCCACAGTTTCAGAGATAATTTTTTTTTTTTGTTTTTTACTTCTGTAAATGACCATAGGAAATGAACGTAATAAAGCTTGTCAGGATATATGGATTCATTTTCTAAACTGTGTATTTCAGTAAGGCATTTCAGACTCGAGACATAAGGAATAGGTAAATTTTAGGGGAAGAATTGTGTGGTTATTAAGTATCAAAATAATGTGGTTTCTTATTGCCTTTTATATTGTACAAACTATGTTCCACCTGTGACAGAAATCATCACTGAGAAATTGATACACTGAATATGCCTCAGCTCTCACATTAAGATTTCTAAAAATGGTCGCATGGCCTGCTGTTAACATGAATATAAAATATGTAGTGCTAAAATGTGGACATTGACTACAGACAGTTGCAGTCAGATGAATTTTAAGTGCATCATAATACTACTTTACAATATTTCAGATATATGTGCATTAGATGTAACAGTTTTTCTTATAATCAGTTACTTTTTCTTCATGCATGATGACTGTGTTCTCGTGATATGGCCATTAAATTTTTTACTGCATTTGAAATTAATGATGCAATAAACATAGATACATGCTTACCTCATGTTAATTTTACTTAAGTGCTTAACCAACAACCACAGACTTTGTAATAGTCTTCACTAATCTAAATATGAAACTATTTCAAATGTTTTCAGTTGATCGCCCACTTTAATATATGCTTAAAATGTCCCATTATAGGAACTTCATCTTTCAAATGTAAAGAAAGAGCATACACATATTTTAAACTGAATGTATGTAGTGAAAACCAGAAAGGTTTTGTTGTGTTAGATAGACATTAATTTTAGTCCTCAAAGGTAAGAATAGTCTTCCATTTAAAAGAAAATGAAAGTTCCATGCCTTGACTCTTTGTGTAAGCTGCACAGCTTTGATACGTTCATTCATTTTATCTCTATTAACACACATGCGTAACTATGTACAGAATACTGTAAAGAATTAGAAGAACTTACTATGTACATAAATTTCTGAAGTGACAAATATAAAGTGAGCACTGCAGCCATTGCAGGATGCAGGCTTTCTGTGATAAAGCTGCTGTAGTCAGGGACACCGTGTACTTTACTCTTGTAATATCCGCGTAGCAGTGTACTGCACGTAGTGCCATACTGAAGCAGCTTTTAAGAGCGTCATGTTGCAATTATGGATAAGTTAGCAGAAACCGAAATCTGTATGTGTTCATGTAAGGCAGCTACCTCATTTAATTTCTCGTGAGCTATATTAACAGTACGGTAAGAATTTGCAGTAATCTATAAACAGTCTACATCATACAAAACTTGAAAATGTGTAACTGTTAGATACAGTATGATCTAAAATGTGACCAACATCCAGAAGGACTTGCATCTCTCAAATTTTGGGGTACATTAAGTAAAACAGAAAACAACATTTTCGAAGGCAGAGGTTGACACATGTTTAACCAAATTTCTTCACCATACAAGTGCTTATTCTTGTTAAGTACTGTGCCAGTCTTGCCTGTTTTACAGATATTCCACCTAAAAGTTTCTTTCCTGTTCATGACAAACTAATGTGTACACATGGTTTTAAGATGACTGAATTTCGAATCAGGTATACTTTTTTGTATTACCAAATTTTTGCTGTTGAACTATAAACTTTTACTTCTGGCATTTTCATTCTGTATTACACCACAGAAAAACTCAATACAAAGTGGTCATCCTGTGACAAAAATTAAAACCATAAAAAAACCGTGCTAATCGCATTTTAAAAGTGTGGCTCAATGCATTTAAAAATTTGTTTAGCATTACCAAAAACAGGCAAGTCTTCAAACAGAAACTAATGTCAAAATTAAATACGAAGTCAAATGCAACATACCTGATTATGCATTTTTGTTTGTTAACTGTGTTGTTAAAACACCTCTGAAAATTTACTTCCAAATTACAATTAATTTTGTCACTGCCTATTCAATTTTTTGTAAATACAAGGCAATATAAAACATAACTATACCCATAACAATACATGATTAGTGTTCAAATTTTGTAGTTCATCCTTTTTTGACATTAAATGAACACAACTGGAACATATGTTGTTACAGATTGCACTAAGATGTTATCGGCTCACATAAGGGCACATCATAACTCATTCACCATTCACTCTTCACAAACAAACACATACACACACACACACACACACACACACAGCCTGGTCATTTTTCAGGGGGGGGGAAAAAAACATGCATTTCATATGTCCAGCTTCTCCAGGAGAGGAATTTTAGCAACTTCAAAGAATATCCTGTAGAAAAAAGAAAAAAAAGTCACTTACAAGCACAGAACGGAAGGATACAACTGAAATTTACATTGTAACATTGTCCAAAAGCATAATTTAAGATTTATTTTGCATTTTTTGTGCAGTGTATGAAATGCTATCCACCTGTGTGCAAAATCCATTAAAATGTTTGAACATTACACTAATGTGTTCTGAAAATTGATGTACATGTCTGCACTCTTGTTGTTTGTGTGTTGTCAGATGTGGTGACTAACATGCATTTATGAACTTTTGCAAATTGCATTTAAAAATATTGTCACATAAGTCAAAGCAGGAAATGTCCAGCTGCACTGATGTGATATTTACAACAGAGATGTATTTAATAAATTGACTGAAATCTGAGTGCGTACTTATGGGAGTATTTATTTCTAACAGTTGCCAAGGCCGCTACTGGCTTCTTATGAAGCATTGCATTCAGCAGGTTAGCAAGGTCCCTAATATCTTCCAGCTTGTAACCTGGAAAATAACAGACTCAAATTAAATTCCTGCAAATCTTGCCATATCCCAAATACAAGTCAGGAGAGTTACTACTTGAGTGAACATATAAAAAATTTTAAGATTGATTGTTAGTTAGTATAAGCAGAAAGAAGACAGCACATTAACCCTCTGGTGTCGGAATTAAATGCCCAGTGTGATCTGCCGCAGACCAGTTTAAAAGAGTGCTGTGTTAAGACAGTCCATAATTGGTCAGAACCAACACCTGATGTTTCGCATTTTGAGCGTCACCTTTTGTGATAGGTGTACTGCCTGTTAGGCTCCACAGAGTTAAAGTACAGAATTGGTGAAACACTGAGGCACAGTTTTTGACAATATGATGTGCTGTAGCAAAAAGCACTGTTACAGAAATAGTGCATGTTCAAACCTCAATCACCTTTCAAGGAAGCATGGAGTTTGTTGGCAGAAATAACATATACAGTAGAACTCTGTTGTAACTTCGACAAAGGGACCGAATATTTTGTGTTGTTATAAACAAGTGTTTTTATAACCAAGGAGTATACAGTCGTGGTTAATAGTGAGGAATTAACTGGTACCACAGAACATCTGATTCTATTGACGAGGTGTTGTATAAACTGATGTCCTTATAACTGGGTTCGACCATATTTCATCTATAATGCACCGCGCTGCAAATGTAAAACACATATACCGGACATGTTCCATCCTCATTTTGTCTAAAGAAGCATACCATATTGGAACCTAGCTCTACTCCTGAAATGAGGCTGTGGAAAATGTCCAGCAAATGTACCACTGCTAATTTGCCACATCAAAACTACCAGTTCAGTGGGCAACATTTTCATGTTATGGCCACTATAAATACACCATGAAATCTGCGCTCTTCTGCGGTATAATGCAGCATTGAGTGGTAATCCTTTCAGTGGTAAAGGATTACCACTCGATGCTGCGTTATACCCCAGAAGAGTGCAGATCTCATCAGCATTGCAGTGGAAGCCTGAAATCTCGGATAAACACACCATATTCAGCAGAGTTCATTACATATTTTAGTATGAAAGAACAAAGTTCACACCTGAATAATATTGCAGTGTAGGTGTCCAGCCACCCAGAAGTTTGGTTTTCAGTGCCAACAATAATGCTGCAGCTGCTATCTTGGAGCTTGACTCTGACACAAAGCTGTATTCTATAAGGGATAACTCCAGAATATATCGCGCGAATGTAAGTGTTTGCAGAGAAAGTTTAGCACACTGTAACAAGCAAACCAAGGGACTTCATATGAAAACATATGGATAAAAAAAGCTTTAAAATGACAGGTATCATGTTTTGAAACAGAGTTTGAAATATAATGCGACAACCATAGTGACATTCTTACTCTTGCGTATCGACGTAGAAACCGGTATGACAGAGGAATCCCAAGCTTAAAATCAACTACTTTTAGAACATTGGTTTCCATCTTTATCAGTTCACGGTGGGTATATGCACCATCACAGATATAAAGGAAGTCTTCCACCTGGGGAGGTATGCGTTCCTGGAATTAAACATTTCACACAGAACATTAGTAATACCTGTGAGACCAGGAATTAAATCACATCAACCAGGAAACACACAAGTAATGTATATTATATAATTTGTATTGAGAATGTCATTCCCATTACATTGTCTGAGTGAGGCACACGTCTCACACACACACTTGTGCATTCACGAAGGATTAGTTGGTCTAGATGGATGGGAGGACTGGATTAAAATGGATCTTAAATAGGACATGTGCACTCAGCTCATTGGCTCAGAACAGGGACCAGTGGTGAGTTCTTTTGACTGTGGCAATGGTCATTCAGACTGCATAAAATACAGTGAACTTCTTGACTGGTTGAGCAAATATTAGTTTTCACAGGAGGTATATGTGCTACAGAATTAGACAAATAAGTTACTTACAGAATATTCAGTTCCTCTAGATATAATTAGATATTACTTACATCATATTTGCAAGCAATAAACAAAGCTGCTGCTCCAATCAGTTGAAGTATCTCTTTGCTCACTGGAACTTTCATTAAGTAAAGGTCAACCAGTTTGACTGCTAAGTATAGTGTTTCATGATTAAGCTCAAAACTTTCCTGGACCTCCACCATCCAGTCAACAAGAAGGGATCGCATCCACTCAGAAATTGATGGCTGTTTTTCCATATAGTTGTCAACTTTAAACAATACCTGAAAAATATAACAAAATTTCAAGCAGCTAAGTGAAAAACCTGCAATTACATTAAAGAGAAAGCAGGGTTACATCAAGGCAAATTGGAATGAAGAACTATAGAGGACAAAACATGTCTGGAATCTTACACCAATGTATAAGTGTTATGATGGACAAAGTCCAAAATAGTGTCCTTGATCAACACGTTAACTGAAGATTCCAGTCTTGTGGGATGTGGCACTTTATCATAAGGCAAGTAATACTTGGTGTTTCAAAAGATTGTAGTGCCTCCAGAATATTAGGAACTGTACATGCTATGACAGAGTGTCACATCCCAGAGGCTGGTATCTTCAGCGACACTGCTGTCAGATACTCAAATTTTGCAATGTGTTATGCAGTTACTGAGAAACTTTAAATTTCGGTTATTTATGTTACTTCCAAATTGTTAATTTCCAACCAAATTTAAAAATGGCTCACTTCTTTCTCCTTGAGGTAGTTGAAGATATCCATAGCATACAGAGAAACTTGAAAGGGGTCATTTAGGGTTTCTTTGTCAAAGTCTTCAACATTCTCAGGCAATCCAGAAACAGTATAGCTTGGGGGTACAGGAACTTCTAGGGGTGGTCCTTGTTCTGGTACTGGCAACGCAGGCACTTGTGGTTCACCTTGAGTGCTTAACCCATCACTCGGACTGAAAGAAAGAATATTTTATGTCATATTTTCTTTGATCCTGTTTTTAATACATATTACAAATCCATGAACCACCTAAACATTTCTATTCAGTTATGCCTGAAGTTTACATAAAGGTAGCGTAAGTAAGTTGGACTACAATCTTGAATAGCAGGATAACAGTGAATGATGGGGTTGAAACCACAAGAAAGCTGTCAGGATAGCCTTTCTTGACCAAGATTTCACACTGGGTCCTGTCAAGACTCAAATGCTTGCCACCAGTTCACCATGAAGTTCAAGTCAGACGTTTCAAAAAGTGTGTTTTTTGTCCCGTTGTAGCAGTGTGTTAGGAAGTGTAATGACAACAGATGTCTTTGTCCAGCACCAGCACCATTAAGTGTCTTTCTCGTTTCACTTGTGTTTTGAATAATTTTATGAATAAAACCCATAGTTGTAACCACCCTTGCAAAAAAGTGCTCAAAAAATCAAGATTATGTTCTGAGATGGACATTGCATAATCTGATAGATTGACATCATGTTTCAGAGTAATCTGGTGCCTCCATCTTCAGGGTAATAAACTCCACGTGGGAAAAAAATTATATGGATATTGGAAAGGGAGGACTGTATCTTCGAGCGAACCAGTAAGTACCAATACCTCTGAAAAGGACCATTTTTTAAGGGCAGATGCCAACAGGGCAGAAATTTTTTGAAGCATGCAAGGCAGGATACAGCCCATATTAAAACCGAATTTGATCTACATATTTTAGGATGGTTCTAATACCAGATTCCATTTGCCCAGAACAACAGTGTTTTATGTAAACAGGTAATGCATGCCAAACACACAAAAATTACAAGTGCCTAAAAAGCATTATAAATCAGACTTTTGTTTTTGGTGGTATATTCCTGGACCCATGCTATAGTTAAACTTGAAGAATAATGAAATAAATTACACTGAGCTTCTCTGTATTGCAAATTTTAGTCTGCACACACACACATATATATATATATATATATATATATAAAACTCCACACAGTAACTTACATGTCTTCTAAGGATGACACATACAGTGAACCATCACTGCTACTGTCTGTGCCTGATGAGATATTCTGCTGTGGTTCACAACATGTGCTAATATCCTCTTCAATTTCTTTTGCTGGTACTGGAGATGTGCTGAACTCTATATTAATTTCTTCGCTCTTTTGTATTGCTGTTCCTTTGTGTTTTGTAGAAACAGATGATTTCTTTAGAGTTCTATATGTTTTTGGTGCTGGTTGAGCAGCTGTGCTTGCAGGTGGTGCAACCACTGCTGTCACAGCACCTTTGTCCGTACGAACAGGCTTTGATGCAGTAACCTTCTCTTGTAATTTCTTTGCATTTTGAGATGTGATGTTACTGCCATGTGCCTACAAACAGAGGTCATTATTAATGACATTCAGCCTTCATTACTGTGTAATTTGTATGGAGCATTTTGTTATCTATAAAATAAATTAACAATATATAACTTGTTATGTTTGAGGTTATGATGGCAGTGACCATGAAAAATGGTTTTTTGGCTGTCATGTTATGCAGTCAGCTAGAAATTTTCCATTTCAGAGGAACCTGCTGCCTCCGTTTAGATGAGAGAAGAATACCTTGGAGACAGCAGGTTCCTTGGAAATGAACAATTTCTAGCCCACTGCACAGTATGGCAACCCAGATGACAGAACTGATTCACTACATAAATTGTATATTAGAACAAAGACTTGTGAATAAGATGTTACAACATTTCATCTATATTCTGAACTTCAGTGAGAAATTTTATCTATTTCTTTGCTCAAGTTTAACTTGCTGGCAAAATATAGATGGAATATTTTCTATCATCAGGATTTCTGGACCCTTATTCTGGAAGCACTCCTTCTTTTCTGTACTAAATAATTTTATAGAAAGTCTAATGGAATGCACTTAAACCACTGTCACTTTTAAATGAAGAAAGCAAACCACATTGACCCTGTCATATATTGGCATGTATTGCTTCATTTTAAGTTTAGTTACATTTTATCTAATATGAGCAAATTGCAAGATTTTTCCTCTTCTGCCTCATTGTATTATTGATATATTTGGCACCACTTAATATTAGAAATTAGACAACATGATGTTAAATCTGTGTAAGGTATATATGAACTTTTCCTTAGATAACACTGCAAGTTAACTGAATGCATAAATGTTTATACTGGTATGAAATTCTGCGGCTCAGTTACTAATAACATCGTCAGAACTATATTAGTTAATATAAGGTGAAATATTACTCACATTTGTAATATCTCCAAATGCGGATCTTTTAAGACTCGTACGTTTAGCTGGAGAGCGTTCCGCTTTTCTCTTTGGTACCTTATGTTCCTTCCCTTCATTCACAACTGTATTTGCGACTTTCTGACTTCTAGTAATAATGCTTTTCTTCAACGTCGTTGTGGTGATCTGCTGGTTCTCTTTCTGACGTTGCATGTCTGAAATTAAAATTTTTACTATATGAATAAATTAGTATTTTAATAATGACATCAGCAAATTTCAATGACTTATGTCTACTTATATATATTTGATATAGAGATTTCATTTGATCATGACATGTTCCATATACATGACTTAGTACTATAAAGACTGAATTTAAAGTAAACAAATTATATTTTATAAAATTTTTAAAAAGATCAACAAATGCAAGTGAGTGTATGAATATAATTTTGTTACATAGTAACCACCTACATGTTTGCTGGTCCTTTTAAAAATTTTATGCAACTGATTAATGCTAGGAACATGGAACATATAAAACACACAAAAAAGCCGTTGGCACCTGTGGTTTAAATGGCACAGCTTTCCAGTTTCTTTTTAAATGCCTAAGAAAGTATAAAATAAAAATGACTTATAATAAAGTGTGCTATTAACTCTACACCCCTGTAAAAATTTACAAAAACGTGAAGCTATCGGTTACAGCCCTTCCTGGTCCTATAATACGCAAATGACCAAATCTTTTAACATCAACTGTAACGATCTTTCAAATTTCTCAACCAATCCGTGCTATTGGCTACAGAGTGGAGCATAATGTTAGTGGAGCTGAATGCTTATTGGTGTACTGGTGAGAGTAATCCAATGAAACACGAGAAACGCTACATATCATGAGCGACTTTTGACGAATTTCAAACAAAATAATGCTTGCATATTATGGTCACTATTTATTATGGACATAGCATTAAAGTCTTACTGACGCAGATAATGATGTTAAGTGACCAATGTAATGAATAATTAATCATTTAACATGTTTACACTATTGCTTGGGTGAAATTAATTTTTTGTATGTTTCTCGCTGCGATCAGCTGATGGGTGGAAAACGTGTGAGGTGTTGATGTGCAATGAAACGGATTTATAAATATAAATATTAAAAAATGAGGCCTGAGACATTTTTTGTGAAATATATATCAGTACATAATTGCTTCTTGCACTTTTCTGCGAGGTGGCTCGAAAAGTTTAAGGATACAAATAACCTGGTGAGTTTCCCAGATAAATATGCTGGTGTGTTGTCATACGAGCTAGACGTGAAATTGCAGTCGGTAAGCGAGGTGGTGTAAGATTTACGGGTAGTGAGTAGTGTGAAAGGAAATTTCCTATTTGTATTGTACTGTTTATTATAGTGTTGTTAAATTGATGGAACCCTCCTAGGCGGGAGGAAAGTACCAGGCTTCAACTTAACGAATGACAAAATACATCTTACCCAATAATTGACGCATTTCATGGCATTAGCGTAAATTCTGTTTGACACTGTCATGTACGTTGGTTGAGTACTGAGTCTCTGTTTTTATACATGCCGAGACATTCTAGTTACGTCTTCTGTATAAATGACATATGACACATTTTAAATACTAAATTGGGCTGCAGGTATATTTTTATCCCTTGTTGCTTCTCATTGTTATGAGAGTAAGTTCACGACCTAGATACTTTCTTTTTATATCTTGATCCTAAATGTTTTCGTAGTAAAAGCATTTTGTGGGCTTGCCATTTGCTGGGTGCAAAATCAGTGTGTTGTGTACTGGAAAGGCAAACTGAAATGTGACATTTGTTCATCTCCACATTGATGTACTAATCCATTGAGCATTCTTGAATTTGCTTTTTGAGTAATCTGCTGAAAGAGTCATGCCAACTGCATTATGAATTACTTAATAAAGAAGTTCTAAGAAGTGACCAGCAGAATGGGACTGAATGTTGATTTTGCTCTGACCAGTGTAACTGGGGTGTTTGGGTTGTAGGTAGAGCAGGATTATTTGTGTTTTTGATACAATAAAATTCTGAATGAAATGAAAATTTGAGGCTTCGTAGTTGACTATTAATGGTATTAACATTTGTGAAGTCACCTAGTGGTGTTTGCCTCAATATCTATCATTTTTTGTGGTGTTTGTTATGTATACTGTTGTTCTGTCAGTATTGAACCAATATGTCTACCGTCAAATATGAGATCTTGCGTGATTTGAGGTTCTCACAGCCATGTTGATGAAGATTAAAGTCATTTGGGGCATTATGCCTTGTCAGCTGATAATAGTTACCAACATTTTAGAGGTGTGTAATGCCTCCATCTTTAGGTCAGTCTTGTATGATTTTATTGTTTTATGGTGGTGAGCATTCAGACTGTAGTATTTTGGTTTGTGACACTATGCAGTCTTGTAGGTGCTTTCAAAGAATGTCACAGCAATGTGATCATTATCTTAATGCCACTGTTTGATGTGGAATCTGTTACTATCATTATAATGGGATTGCAGAGTTGTTAATGTTGTGTATGAAAATAATTAAAAACTGTAGTAACTTCTCAGTTAAAGAATTTGTATGTCTGAAAATTGAGTTTAATCCTTTTTCTTTTATTACAGTCACAAGTACTGAAACTGGAGTATGGATTGAAGAAGTGTGGTTATTTTTCTTGCAGCCCAGAATCACATACTAGTACAAGTAATGGGAATAATGATGATGTGAATAATAATAATAATATTGTTGGTATAAGTGCTACTTATGCCCAGAAGCTGGGGTTGAAGGATAAAGAAAAGGTCACAATTTCGGTTTGCTCCAGTGTTTGTTCAGTCAGCAGGATAAGTGTATCTGCTGTAACAGCAGATGACTGGGAAATTTTGGTAAGTTTATGGTAATGAAACATGTTTTTGTGTTCTGTAAGAAAAATATAGGTTCATAAGAGTTTATGGTTAGTGGGAATAGTATTTATACTTTATTACAAGCATGTAGATCACATGGACTGAATTTTTGGATGATTGTGCTTATTTGTACATAAGAAGGGACAGCCTTGTGAGAGTGTGTAGTTTACAAGGAGCCTTATGTATTCATCTACAATGCAAGATAAAGCTATGAGATACTTACATCTGTCTTAAAACTGTACAGTTTCAAATCACCTTAAGATTACCACCTTCTGGGATATGGCATCATGTAGTTTGGGAGATGGATACCAAGTTTTGGAAAAGCTTGTTGTCTGCATCTTCAGAGTGGTTTTTACACCTATTCTGCTCTGAATGTGGGGGAACACTTTCCTCTTAAACAAAGGTACCTATCTACCAAAGCACATCATATCACATCGATGAAGACTACCAATTTTCAGACCATTCACTTCTTGCTTCAGGAGATGAACAGTGATCTGGTTCAGTTGTCGCTGCTGGACCAAGTCAGAGTTGTGTGGGGTAACCAGATTCTTGTGGTGTGGGTCTCAAGGTCTGTGTATGTGTCACTTCGTGTTGGTGAGTTAAATTCCACTTTTTATTTTCACCATCCAAATCACTAAGAAATGGCTACTGCATTTCCAAAATTCATAAGATGTGTGTAGTGATAAGTCTGTCTATGTAGGACCCGAGAAAAGTAGTGTTATTGAGCATGAATTTGTGACTGATGTTATGCATCAACTAGTGGAATGAATGTGCCCGTTAATGGACCAGGTTTGGTTCCTGAGGTACTGCGATGCGTTTGGTTGATCTGTGTGGCATAACATAAAGAATGGTTTTGCGTGATGTGAAAAGCCTGTGAATCATTCTTGAAAAGTTAACAGTAGTTAAAGATTCACATCTTCTGGGATGTCACACTGTATCATGTGGTAAATAGCTACCAACATTTTGAAGGGTTGTAGTACCTGCATCTTTCAGGTCAAGACTGTACACCATACGGCTAATAAGCCCTCAAAATTGTAATAGCGGGGATTGAGGGTGCGAGATTACAGTCCACTTTCCCAGCCAATATTTGACTGTTTTCCACCCTGGTCTCGCTGTAATCCAGTAGTGTGTGCTCCCCTGGTATGACAAATTTGGGAGGGGGGGCTCCGAGCAGTAAATGGGGATGAGTGCTCTGGATTGCGCTATTGAAATTATTTAGACAACCGTTAATGATGCTATGGATTTGGAGACTCCTGGAAATTGCTGACACGGGTGTTCACACAGCCGCCTTGCCTGGCGTGTACACGCACAGCTCAAATGCCAAACCTACTGTGCTTTTATTCTACTAGGATGCGGGAATAAATAAATGTGCTAACACCTGAGAAAAAATACAATAAAAGCCATAAGATTTAAAATTTTTTTTTGCATTGATTAAAACTAGGATCCACATAAAGACCGGCGTGACTGTTTTTTGGCGTTGTTTGTTACAGATGGTTTTGAGTCAGATTGTATTGCTGGGCTTCTGGAGCCATTATCAGATGTGGTGGTTACTCCACCAGGGACCAGTGCACTGGTGACTGAATCATCGTTTGAACATGCAAGTCTAAAAAGAGATCTTTTGAAACAAACGTCACAGACGTATGATGGTGAAATTGAAGACTTTAGTCCAGCGCAGCCCTTTATGTCTGTTCTCTGGGATATCTTGAGGAGCTATGTGTCAGACAGGGGCTCCAGAAAGGAAGATGCTTTGGTGAAGGATCCGCTTGGAACAGAATCCAAGCGTCAGACCATCACAGTATTACAGAACCGTAATCACAGACCTCTGCCTGCAGTGTACCGAGTACATCCGTTGTGCCTTCCATCATCAGGCGATGAAAGGAAAAGTGGTGATTATTTGTTATTACATCCTTATAACGTGTTTGTTAGGAGATGCTGTATGCCAAATGTAGATGCTGGTTTTCTTAATCATACAGACGGTGCGTTAACATGTAAGTTGATCAGGATTCCTGACCCAACGGACTCTGAAGACTCGCATAGTAAACATGGTGGTAAATTCAATGAATTACACAGACAAGAGATTGCTGCTGTGTGCACAGCAAGTGTTCATGTGCAGTTGTATGTTATTGAGGATATTTATGATATCCTATCTGACAGTTTTAAAGAATGTCTGGATAAAGTGACACTAAGTACAAGAACTGGACATGACAGTTTGTTGGTGTCTTCAGTTGCAAGAGTGGTTCTGGACACACGAATTGGAGCGAGAGTGAATTTAGAAGTAGTGACCAGTGCTGCACGGTGCGTTGTTTCTGAGATACAGATTACTCCGCTTGGGAATTTGGTGCGTATGCCATTGATTGGTTGATTGATTGATTTATTTATTAGCGAGTTTCAGTCATTTTACCAGTAGTGGTTATTTGTAACTCAGGCTTGTTAAAAGTAAAGTGCGCATGCCATGACTGTATGTGGGGTAGTGGAGGTAGAGTGCCACTTCTTATTAACATTGGCACGAAATGGAGGTGAGTGGTCAGCTGCATGCCCCAGCTGCTTTACCACGAGGCAAAGAGTCCCCGGTACCCACTGACCAGGAGGCTGGGTGGTTTCCAGAGCCAGTGTGGACATCTCGGAGAACAGAAAGTCCTCGTGCCCTTGTTGGGAGTGGAACCGCGTATTGTCCAGCCTGTAGCCTAGTCATTAAATTGGCCCACCAGACTTATTAAAAACTCAAGTTAAATTTGACTGGACTTAATGTGAACATTGTCTATATTTTGATATTTGAAGTTCCTTCATTCTCATCATTATTGTCTTCTTTTTGCATTCTTCCACACATTTCTTGTTTATATGTGTGTCTTATAAATGTGCCTCGCCAGCTGTGTCTGTCTTCTCAGATCTCCTCCTGTGTTTCACACCTGCTTATCCTTCCTCTTGTGTAACATATTTCCTAATCTCCAGTGTCTGTACATCCTAGTCTTCCTCTTTGTCATTTTCCTTTTAGTTTCATTTTCAAATCCTCTGATATCCTATCTGCATTCAGTCCCAAAGCATGTCTATACTGTATTTTTGTGTTGCTTATTAATTTATCTTCCAAGGCCGTTATCTTTGAATTTTCTCTTTTTTTTCTTATTCTATTCTCTCACAGTTTCTGTTGTGTACTTACAAATCTTATCTTTGCTGCTGTTGTTTCTTTCCCATCCAATGGAATTGGTATACTGCCTTGACCTGCTTACTGGCATTAGATAACAATTTCTTCCATACACAGATGTATTGATTAAACTGCTGTGAATTTTGAGGTTATCATGATAAGGAGTGTAAATATTGTAGTGTCATGGGATTTGATACTATGCAGTTCAGTAGATGGGTTCAGTGTTTTAGAGGAACTTGATATACTTGTGATATTTCTTCTAGGAAAAGAGTGCCAAAGAGTTAGAAACTTTATTGAGGCGTTACATAGCCGAAGAAGTGCGAACACATGGCGTGCTCATCAATTCGAAATCGTTTCTTCCTCTCCAAGCAACTGCGTGCAGTGCAGCCCATGTCTATGTCAGTTTGTTGCCTTCTGACATGGAATATGCTATTCTGGATCCTGACAGTGTTAGAAAATGCAAGTTCACAGTGAAGGAAAATACTTCAAATTTGGTATACCCAAGTTTTGATAAAGAGCTCCGTACTAGTGACATTTGCAGGATTCATTTTGGGTTAGTATATATGTGTGTGTGTGTATATATATGTGTGTGTGAACATTAAAATTTTCAGTACATCGTATTTCTCCAAATGATACAGGAAGACTGTTTTTAGGAAGCTTTCAGTTAAACAAAATTGTCACAGGACTCACAAGAGCAGTTACAGTTATTTGTATAAGTAACCATAAATTTTACATCCAATTGATGTACTGAAGGAAACTGTGTTGCAAACATAATTTGTATTGGTTTGGCTTGTTTAGCAGTTACTTCAAGACACTATTGTCAGAAGGCATAACAACATTGGAATTGAGTTTACACCTCTCACCTCTTGTGAGACCTTTGTCATTGAGAGCAAACTTTGTGTCAGATAACATCCTTATTCTTGGTAAGTCGTGAGATGCTTGTACTGTAATCGCGCTGCTTGCCTTGTAGTGCATGGTAAAGGTGGAAAGGTGATGTGCATGTGCTTAAATATCCCTTTAAAGCCCAGTGATTACTTTATGTACCACCAGGTTTAACATTCGCAAATTCTGTGTTCTTCCCACACAGTGTGTTTATGTGTTTTGTGTGGATCTCAGAACAAACAGCGATTATTTCCTTATACAGAATTAACTGACTGGTTTTTATAACCGAGACGGAGTGTGCTTACTGTGTGGTATGGGCTGAGCCTGTAAATAGAGCTGAGGTTAATTTTAGTCTTTAAAGGGTTAAGCACCATGCCATAAAGGCATATGGGGCAGTGGACGTAGAGCTATATACATTCTTAAGCTTGGCAGTAGATGGATTTGATTGGTCGGCTTCATATCCAAGTCTCTTTACCCCTGGGCATCAAATGTTAATTTGTTGGTTGTCTACCCTGAACCTACCACCTGAGCTAGTCCATCTTCCTTCGCTAATGTACAGGGGTGTAATTACTCATCCTAGAAGACTCTGGTTATTGATTTTTTTGTATATTATGGTGTTTTATATGGGTAACACCTGGGGAATTTCACTACATCATTTACCAGCGTTGTTAACATTGACTGTGTGAAAATGTAAGCTAAATGGTAATACTAAATTTGAAATAGCCAATATTAAGGTTATAACATTTATTTGGATTAGTTTAATTTCTGTGTTGTCAGAAAGTCACCCTATCTGGTGCATTATGAAGTTGTGATTTTAATAAATTCCTCAGTCAGACATCCAGACAAGTCTAACAGTGACAATTCAAGTCTTTTGTTTGGAGTGTTTTGGATTGTAGTGCCTTCATATTCAGGGTCAAGCAGTCCAAGAAGATGAATTCACTACAGTCTGTCAAAACATCAAGAACTACTCATGCAATGACGCTGTCACATCCAGAAGGCTTAAAACTTCATCACTGGTGTGAGAACCTAAAACTTGTGTGACTCACACTGAGTCCAAGAAAATTTATGTTGGTTGTCAGGGGAAACTAATGTTTTTAAAAATCATCCATTTTTTAGTGATTGATCATCAAAGTCCGAATATAGTGCATTTAATTTTATACACTATGGTCTTCATGAAGCTGTATATGCTATTAATGTTGGACATGTTTTGTCAGAGAATGGTTACCAATAAGAGGCTTGCAGTATCTCACATGGAGTCTTCTGACATTTCACAGCAGTTTCTGGCAGTCTTGTATGAAGATGAATGTTGAGCTTTTGTTGTGTTCCAGCTGTGTGTGACTTTTAGGCCCTTTTATTGATGGTGATTTTGTTTATTTCATGTAACTTGAATTGATTTTGTTGTAACAGGAGCTTCTTTTTGTATTTTTATTTTCTTAGGAATGTTTTAAATTTGTTGCAAAATGTATAAATGGCGATTGTTCTGCAGGTACTGCTGGGTCAGGAAAATCAACTCTTGCCAGGACAATATGCAGAGAACTGGAGAAACCTCCACACTTTGTACATTGTGTTGAAATACAATGTAAACCCTTGAAAGGTATATATTTCTTTTGACAGGATGTCTTTTATGACGTGAGAGATTTTGCAATACTAATTTATCTCTTCTCCTCCTCCTCCTCCCCCTCCTCCTCCTCCTCCCCC
>BLKM01011352.1:0-73060 GCA_013340265.1 Coptotermes formosanus | reverse complement strand
ACACACACACACACACACACACACACACACACACACACACACACACATACATACACACACGCGCGCGCGCACCTACAAACACAAAAGTTTATTTGGAACACCGGTTCTGCCCTTTATTTTGTCTCGCGGATCGTGGCTGAGAACAATGCACATTTCAAATGCAATAAATAAATCTCATACCAGTGTAACTCCTTACGTACATTTATAAATAATGTGTTCGTATGAAGTTATTTGCTTATGCATATTCTATTTAAAACCTTCAAAGCGTAGTAGTGAGTAACATAGTGCCAACGACTGTAACTTTATACCTTCGCGTTTTGTCTACAGAATCTGTGTTTATAAACAGCTACTGCTTCCCTAGATGGCATTAAGCCTTTGATCTTTGTAATAAAATCTGCCGGTGTTTACTGTGAGTTACGGACTCAATTTTTTACCGCTTCTTTTAATATTCATATTGGCCTCATTTTGCAATTTTTTTCTTGGCTGGACACAAAAAACCAGTCGCCGGACCTTTTCTTTTTACAAACGCACCACTGTGCTGCCGCACGAGTGGGCGTAGGTGAGGTGTTAGGCTTGTCTCTCTCTCTTTGTTAATGTGCCCTTTTTCAGCCAAAACAGGAGTGGTGGGTGCATAACAGGAAGTATCCCAAACCACTTCTTATCACCTTTCAGTCGTCACTTCCAAAGTTGTACTTCGACCTCGGCCTACCTTTACCAGAAGGACGAGCGGGCACCGCCGGAAAATATTCAGAGTCGGTAAATGTCATTTTTCCCTATAATAACGTCTGCCAGTTTTCAGTAGCAGGACCACCTGCATCTTTGTCATTCTGTACTGTCTGCGTCACCTGTCTTCCAAAAATTTATGGTTCAAAATGTTACCCTGTGACCCTTATTTATCAAGATATCATTCTACGTGTTTCAGCATTCAAAAGAATCGCGGTGAAACTGAGTGCCAGTTGGGTAAACTGTTTACGTACAATGAAAGACTTTGTTTCTGTGCTCCCACAGTTACACAAGATTCTGCATTGCTGTTCCTCGTTTTGTTTCTTCGTTTATTTAACGATGCTCTGCTCTGTCCGACGCTGCCGTGCAATTGAACAAATAATGTAGAACACGATTACCATGTCTTCTGCAGAAATCTTGCATTACTGTTGTTCCTTTTCTTACAGTGTGAGCTGCCTTCTTGAATTTCATTGTTGTGACTTTTACGATTTGTCACGCCGTGTAAAAGTTGAATGCTTTTGTGTTCTGTTACACTTCATGGATATTAATCATTGGCTTCCGTGATCGTGGGATTCAAATATTGCAAAATTCATGTACAGTCTGCGAAACAAGTAACAGAAAAACGAATTAATCTGGTTTTAGTTTACCACATTTATTTTTGAGACACAATGTAAGAGGTTCAAAAAATGAGAAGGAGGTATAGGGGCTCAAAAAATGAGAAGTGGGTATAAGGATAATATTAGAATGGAATTTATGGACATACAGTTTTAGGATGGGAGGTGGATAATACTATCTCACATCAATACGTAGTGGCGGGCTTCCCGCTTAGTCTCGTCGAAACTTTGGGTGTCGTATATGGAACAGTCTTCTTCTTGTGAAGCTGATAGTTTCTCTCCTAATCAAAACAGTCCCTTAATTATAAGAAATTCACGTTTAGGTAAAGTATTTACAAAAGCCTGACCAATTCTCTCTGTCCTGGGCCACTTTAAGCGAGTCTACGCCAAGCCTGCCAACATTTATCCTTATGACCCATATAGCTGTACAATTATTGAAGGTAGGCAGCATTTGTTGGATTTATATGGAGTAAAGAACAAGGCTATACTGTGATTGGGACATATTCGAAATACCTAACCCTTCTTCAAAACCTTAGTTTAAGTACCTTATATAGGGGAAAAAAGAGTCTTATATTTGATGTGTTTTAAAAGTGTTTTCATTCCTTCTGTTCCTTCTTTCGTTTCCTCTTCCACGTATTCCACATGACCTGTAGATTTTTCTTCACTCTTTACTTTTAATTTATTATGCGATTTGTTTCCTTTCCTTTCCCTTTTTTTTTTGCATTTACAAATCTTCTTTGCTTCTTTTTTCTCCCTTTCTTAGAATGCTTTGTCATCCTTTCTGTGTCTGGATATTACAAGATGTTAATGTAGTGTCAGTTTGGATTATTAGTGTACAAACCTTCTTTGAATTTGTGTATTTGAATACCAGCATTCAGATCGTTTAAGAGACACGTACGTACACGACGTCTCACAGATTGCTTTTCATACAGAATTAAATGTCTGTTGGTCACAGGGCTGTGGATTCGGAGTCGGAAGGAATTTTAGGTGGATTCGGAGTCGATTAAAAATGTACCGACTCCAACTCCGACCTCAGTCTAAAATCTTAACTAGATACTCCAACTCCAGAGCCCTGACAGCTACAGTAACCATTAGACTTATACTTAAATATAGGTTATAAGTCTAAACAGTAGCCTGATAATTTACATGGTGGTGATGAAACGTTTTATAGTTTTACCGTTATTCATACATATGGAGCTTTTATGAAGGGGTCGGAGTCGGAGTCGGAGTCGGAGTCGGAGCTTTTGTGTACTGACTCCTGAGCCCTCGTTGGTCAGTGAGTGGGTAGTGATCATAAATCAGTGTTACACAAGCGAGTGTCAAAATATGAAACAACAGTAAAATTAGCGCTGATAACATAGTGGTAGGAAGTGGCTGAATAGTGACGTCACTCTTACTCTTTTCTGAAACGTGACGCTGTGTACGTACTTTGGCCCACCGGTATTAACGTTTCGAGCAACATGTACCCTCTGTCTTCAGAGTGGAATGGTGACGAAGGCAGGATGTTTCTCGAACGCCGTGATTTCAGGCGTCCGCCGCGATATTGATGACCTCTGCTCTCCTCTAGGATATTACGCCATGTCGTTTGATAATTGTTTGCCGACGTTTCGGGACGACGTATCGGGCCCATCGTCAAAAGGTCAAGAAATCTTCTTTGACTTCTTGACCTTTGAAGATGGGGCCGATACTTTGTCCCGAAACGTCGGTGAACAATTACCTCACCACGCTGCGTAATATCCCAGAAAAGCACAGAGCTCTTTCTCGAAGACATTTGTGCCAAAGTACCAAATGACATACGAAATAACTATGATCTCAGAAATGTATGTCTGCATATGTGGACAATACTGGGCCCCACTGTGGCTTCGAGTCATTTTGCTTACTTCAGGACTGTCACCATAACTCACGCTACGTAGCACAGGATGAGGGAATTGAGGTGAAATGTGAAATGGAAAGGGTAAGGCACCAATATTTGGTGACGTAAGTAAAAGTCCTAACCTTGCACTTGATTGGAGGGACTGAGGAATACCAAGAAAACATCTTCATGTACAGAGTGTTCCGCGTAAGGTGTGCCAAGCTTCAGGATGTTACTTTGTCAGTTATTTTGAGTAAGAAATCCTACATCAATTTATGCCCGATCGTCAGCCTTTTCATTGCTGAAAGAATTTTAATTATGTACAGGGCTGTACATGAAAACTTTAAAATACATGCTTTTATCATTATGCATAAATAAAAAAAATTTGTGTCAACACCACAAAACAAACGCAGAAATTAAGTCGTACCGTGTGGTCAAAATATTGTGTAGGATAATACGACAAAAGAACGATATTTCTGCTGTTTATTTACGTTACCGAGTTAGTTGTGTCAATTTACGTATTTATGTTACAGTAGGAAGAAAATTTCGTTCTTTCATTAGATAATACCAAAGAACGGCAGTTTTCGTTTGTGTTACAGTACTTACTCTTCATAATGACCTCCACCATTCTGTATGCACAGTTCTGCGCTTTTCAGAAGAGACTCGGGAGGTGAGAGTAAGAATGAAAGAGGTATATAAGAACTGGTACCGTACAGTATCGTACATTATTTTAAAAAATTAAAATACCTGTACCGACGTAATGGATGATAGCTAGGCGTATGTTGATATAGCATTTCTGCTCAAAAGAACGTCTTAAATTTTGGCTCAATTCGTGCGGAACATTCTGTATATTCTGTTTGTGGTTAGGATTTCAATCGGCAACGTGTGGAATGGAAATCATAACAGCTACCGCCTGAGGAAACGTAAAATTTAAACGATGTGCTAGCTTCTTCACGATAATGTTTTCCTTTTCGCGGGTGCAATTA
This sequence comes from Coptotermes formosanus, assembly GCA_013340265.1. NCBI lineage: Eukaryota > Metazoa > Arthropoda > Insecta > Blattodea > Rhinotermitidae > Coptotermes > Coptotermes formosanus. The sequence goes on along the minus strand of BLKM01011352.1, from coordinate 68,885 downwards.
AAAGTCCAGAAATTTGGTACCCCCTTTTAAAATATGTGGGTCTGTATGTCTAGATATTCATGTGTGTGTATAGGAGATAATTTTGAGGAAATAAAGCAGCTGCAACATGAATTTCGATGTTAACTCGATATAATACCACAACGAAGAATTTATGAAGGTGAATCGTCCCTTCTCCGCCTTATTAGCCTAGTGCTTAGAAATAGGTATAGTTTACCTCTTCTTTATGTTTTTTGTCTAACATCATGTTGTAATATCCTAAACGTACTTCATGTTCTTGAAGTTCAGTTTTTTCCTGTTGATTCACAGAGCAGATGCTTTTTCAAGAAATAATTTCTGTGGATATATTCGGTGCTTCTAAGCCAGCGGTTCCCAAACTTTTACGTGTGTGACCTTAAAGTAGCAATTGGTATGTGGGCCGCGACCCTGCCATGGATAGGGCAATAGTCAGCGGTATTTACTATAAATGAAATAATAGTAATGCCTTTTCTTGAACACTACACAACATTGCTACTTATTAAAAAAACATTAACTTTTTAATGTTACTTCTCAAATCCCATATTTTTTGGGACAATATTAAATACACAAAAGTTTAATAAACACAGATTCAGTAAGTATATTTTCTCGATCATTCTGTTTGAATTTAAGTACAAAATTTTTATTTTTTTCATAATTATTGAATTCTCCATAAAACCCTCTCGCGACCCTACATCAGACCCCCCCCCTCTGCACCCTGATTTGGGTCGCCATCTGAGGTTGGTTGCCACTATTCTAGGAAACCCATGTTATAATTTCAGATGCACAATAATCTACTAGTCATACTTACAGAAAATCCATTATGTAATTTTATTTTTGGTTCGTTTAACAACGGCGTCATATTTCAAGCTTCGTAGCGTCAAATAATAATCAGCGAAATATGAATTGGACGACACTTGTACGGAAGAAGCTGTGAATCAATATGTCTGCAAGGACTGACAAAAACCGCGAAATATCTGTTAGGCGAGCTCAATATTTGAAACTGGGACTTCCCCAATAGGAGGCAGTCATTCTAGCCACTCAACCACGACGTCTTGTCTAGACCATATAATTGAATGAACCCCGTTAAATAGTCAGGAATCAATCGTTTACGTGCCGGACATGGTACACGTGCCAGGTCTTGCAGATCTGCTGCTATAAGATTGCAAGAACGCCAGCAACTTCACGGATATAAATTTGCCACGCTGTGAGGCAAAGACCCCCCTTTAGGACACTCTGTGCCTTGTAAGACTTTTCATGAAATGTAGAGCAGATGTGTGACAATAGAGTCTAGGTGCTAGCTAGCTCTTTCTACATACCACAGGCTATTTGACGGACATAAAACATTCCAAATAAAGAACAGCACACATTTATATTGCCACTATATTGTATTATACAACCACCACAGAGGCAACAGCAATCGTATTAATAAATAATGGAAGACTTTCACGTTTGCAATTCCAAAGATAGGGATGAACAAAGAAGTACTGAAGTATGTTAGTAGTAACGAGGGCAGGACGTGCTTTTGCTGTATACATTTCCGTCAAATTTATTTTTTTGCGCGTTACCCATAGGCATAACTTGGGGTAGGCAAGGGAAGCAAAGAACCCCCGTCAATATTTTTCCTACCTAAGAATATTTCTTTTGCTATTGAGTTGAGGCGGGACAAATTAAAAAACAGGAATATTGTCTAAACCAATATTTGGGTGGTGCAGATACAGAGAAAATGAAAACCCTGCGTTCAAACAAACCTTCCCTGTCTTTCTAAGTTGACGCTTTCGTAAATTAAATTTCTTAATACGCATGGTAGATTTTGCCCTACCAGTGTTATTAGGTAAGTTATGCCTATGGCATTAACAAGACTATTCAGTTCTTTTATGATATAATATACATTTCAAAAGTAAGTACCGAAGAAAAACGTAGCTTTTGTTTGAAATTTTAGTGAAAGAAAGCAACTTGTGCAGAGAAACGTGCACGTAGCATTTTGTTCCCCTTCGTATTGTGGCAACGAAGCTGCAGGCTAGCGTAGTGTTTCAACGTACGTGTTCTTTATTTTACTACCAAGTATCCTATCTCTAAATGGCTGTTGCTTGGGTTTTTCCTAATCAAAGCTCATGCTTCTCGTCCTTGCCTTGCTCTTTACAAATTCGCGCGGCGGCCATGTAGTTTTACTAATTCTAGGAATTTATCAACATTTCAAATTGAGTACTCTGTGCCGTAGTACACAGACTTTATCAAGCTTTTTTTTCAGTTTCACTTTCTCGTGTGGTTTTACAGTGCGCGTATAAAACGAATTTCATTTACGCCCGTGAGGAAAATATGGTTTTCCTTTCGCTGAGTGTCATCAATGTAACCAGCACTCAGCAGCGTTCTATGCACATCTAATACCGGATTTCGCCGAAATCGACAACTAAAACGCAAAATGCGGATAAAAGTTATTTTATGCTTCTAAGAAAAATGTGGTTTTTGCTGCGCCGAATTAAAACTGTCATCGAAAGCAACTTTGTGGATATCGTCTGTATGGAATTGAATCAAAATTGGGCGAAATATTAGAAAGTGCGACCAATGGTCGTTACCCCCATAAGTAAAATATGTCTGTCATTACACATATTGCCACGAATTTCATAACAACTGAAAGATGTCGTGTGTAAACATTTTATACCGAGTTTTACCAAAATCTGTTAACATGGAAAGTACGGGTATAAATTCAGTCACGCGTGAAAGTACCGTGTGATTATTACAGAGCTCGTTTTCACGAAACTCGCTCTTGTTTGACAAATTTCTGTGAATAACTCCTGTACTGAATTTGATTCAACTCCGAAAAACTTCTCGTCGCATATACGAACTCAAAGACGGACAGACACAGAGACAGAAGGACGGTTTTGATCTCCACATAAGTGTTTACTTTTTAGTTACCAATAACGCGTAGTGGCATAGTAGTAATAAAATACGAATTGTAGGCATATCACCTTTTGTGAAAATCGACAAAACGTCTAAAATCTTGACATCGGGACACACAGATATCAAAGTGATCTCAAAAAGTTGTCGTTGTTTCCTTTTAAGGAAGAAACATAGGCTAAAGGGACTTCCGTACAAAATATTTTGTTTTGTATACATCATTTCACTTTTTAAAACAGGAAGGCCTTTCCCCTCATGTGGTGTAGAGTTTCTTATTTCATGTTTTTATAGAGCCTGGTGATGGCTATGCAAGCCGAAACTGGTCGCTCAGTGATTTTCAATAAAGCAAAGAAAAGTGTTGGTCGTGACTGATTTCCTCTCTGAGAAATTGAAATGTATACCTTGTAAAAGGGACACATTCAACACATGACGTCAAATGTAAATGTTAGTAGCCTTTAGTCTTTGACAGAATGTAATGGAAATGCTGCTCCATGTACAGCGTCTGCTAACAAACTTCAGCTTCAACTTCGATCAGTGCTATCTGCTTTAACAGGCGAGGCTACTGTGATAGAGACATTGCGGTGTAAGTTGTGTTTACGGGTTAGAAGGCACGCCAAGGCCTAATTCCAAAAGACATAGCCATGGCGGCATAACTATTGCATCTGGTATGTGTGGAAAACAAATACTTACTTCCAGAACAACCATTCATGGCAGTATAAATATTACATCTGCTATGGGAGGAATGCCACTGTGTAGTTCCAAAAGACAGCGCCGTGTCAGTGAAATACTATTTCTGGTGCAGCAGCGACACAAATTGCCACATTAATTTTACATTGTTTTCACCGTGCATTTTTATTGCATAATTTCAGATACCAGCAAATGCACTTATATATATATATATATATATATAAAACTTTTTCACGCACTGACACCAGTACCACACCGAACTGAAGAACACGCAGTCACCTAGATTCACTGCCCATAACACTACAGAACAACATCGGCACAAATGCCTATATATGAATGCATCAGATCTACATACTAAACCAACGGAGTTTGTCTAAAGAAGGAACCGACATACAATTATACAAACTCCGATAATTGCTACAATGGTTTTTTAAAGACAAGTGCACACCGTTTTATGGTACAATATATATACATACAAAGTAAACTGTTAACCAATGTGATGTTATGGTGAAGGTGATACGGTGCGATAACTCCAAGAGAATAAAACTGGATTTTCAGTTTTTTTTAAAGAAATTGTGATATATATACGTCGCTCAATATTTTTACCTTGTGCAATTATACCGCACAGTCAGACACTGGTGTACCCAAAAACACTAATCACCAACAAATGCGCAAAGAGAGTTTATCATCAATCGTAACACACTCCTACATGTTCCGACCCTGCTGGGTCATCTTCAGGGAGAACTTTCCGTTACCGTTACACTAGGGTTGCACTTTATAGTTGAGTGAGAATGTGCTATTGACTGTGTACTGCGTTGTTTTGGAGGCGTAAACTCTCTGCGTTCCGGGTCTGTTCAGGCCCGGACGCCTCCAAAACAACGCAGTACACAGTCAATAGCACATTCTCACTCAACTGTAAAGTGCAACCTTAGTGTAACGGTAACGAAAAGTTCTCCCTGAGGATGACCCAGCAGGGTCGAAACATGTAGGAGTGTGTTACGATTGATGATAAACTCTCTTTGTGCATTTGTTGGTGATTAGTGTTTTTGTGTGATATACGTGTAGTGCACGGACAGGGAACACATTCAAATTGGTGTACCCATTCTCCTGATAGTGTGTACGTGATATATTGTTCAAATCTACAACGAAACATACGGATTTTATGGGAAGACCTAGGTATAACCCCTGATGATGGCGTCGTAATAGGCGCCGAAACATGTCGGGTATAGCAGTATTGTGAAAAAGTGTTATATACATAAAAGTGCATTTGTTGGTGTCTGAAATTATGCAAATGCCCACATGTTAGAGTTGGTGCTCTGCGTAAACAAATTTGGCTGATGATCTGGTGAACACTTTTAACTCTTTTAGGAGAGGATCCAGTAGGTGATACTTCTGAGAACTGAAACGAAGTCCAGTGGTTATGAGAACGAAAATTTCTGTACATCAGCTGAGTAACTGACAACATTCCAAACAGCATTTTTTTATTTTATCGTGTCACAACCCCTTTGCTTTACTAAATACAATAAATATTTCAAACCGTCAACACATGTATTCATCAAGAGCAAGGATACATAACCTTTATTCGTACATCCTGTTATAATAATATATAAAATGCAAAGAAATAAACCGTCAAACATAAAAGCTTTTCCATTTTTCCAGAGATTTAATGTACCTTTCAGTATGGTTCAGCCAATTTGGCCAAATTGTCCAACTTGGCTAACTTCAGGTAATACAAATATGTACGGAATACGTAGGAGGAAATTACTAACATAAAGTTGATAATTTCTTCTCACTTACTCCACACACATTTCTAATATCTGAAGATGGCCAAGTTGGCCGAAACATATCAACATAAAGTTGATAATTTCCTCCTACGTATTCCGCACACAGTTGTATTACCTGTAGATGACCAAGTTGGCCGGAATACTTTTTAAATGACACGAAGTCTCTGAAAAAAAATTAAAAGTTGTGTTGTGATCGGCTGTTTATTTCTTAACAATTTACAAGGCTATATTTTCCAGCTATAAAATATTGCAATTCAGTCCTGATGATTGCCATCCTTTTAAAGCCGAAACATGTAACCTTGTTCTTGATGAATACATGTTGTGTTGACTGAATGAAACATTTATTGTGTTCCAAACACCGTCCATCATTGTATTAATTTCTGCGTTCCATAATTACGTAAATTTATTCCAGTGAGTGAGCTATCCAGCGAAGTCTGCTGTTCTCACAACAATACTGACAAAGATTCAAGTCTTCTGTAATATGACGCCATTTCGATTGGTGTCCCTCCGTCTAAGGGTTCAAGAAACCCAAGGTTTCTTCTTAAAAAATATGTTTTGAGACATCAGTAGCGGCTTTCCATCGATATGACGTCATATTCCAGAATACGTAAAATCTTCTCTTAGGTAGCTTTAAGACAGGAAGGCCTTCAAGCAAAGTTTTAACAGTGTTTCTATAGCCCAGAATTCCTACGGTCAATCGCAGCGTATAACAGATTTGTATAAGTGCGTAACACTGCACATGTTGTGGCTTTGTGGCATGCCACCAGCCGTGAGATGCTTCAAGCTAAGGTTCTGCATGAATAAGTGTTGACAAGCGCATAATTTCGGATTGAGGAGTAACGGTAGGGAATATAGCTTACAGAGCGTGCATGTAGACACGTTATTCAAATTCATTAATCTTTCAAGACTAAAATTGATCTATATTATATATATATATATATAGAGAGAGAGAGAGAGAGAGATTCATTTCCTACCTGACAGAGAACACTGTGTGCGTGAAATGCAGAGTTTTTTAATGGCCTTACATACAGTGAAGTCTGAGTTTAAAGAGTTGAGATTTGAAGATGAAGACGCGTTTACGAAACAAAACTGCTTTAAGGCAGCCATAAAATTTTGATTTAAACGTAAGTTTCGTGTGTACAGATTCATACAGAGCAATGTACAATAGTAACAGGTTTTATGTTGGTGTTTGTATTTTTAGTAACAATAGTGGTACTTTGACGATGTGGGATGAATTCTCGCTTTAAGAATAGGCGACTTTCTTTGTCTCGTTTGGCAAAATGTGCCAAACGAGGAAGACAAATGAAGCGGACACTGATTTCAACAGCTTATTTTAACAGGCACTGAACTAGAATGCAATGGAATGCTATAATTGAAGGTTATTGAGGTTCAGTTCAACAAACGCAATATTATACGAATCTGTGAGAAGAATACCGCAAAATATGGAACAAAGTGACGGATATGTGGAAAATATTAGTTTAAGTGAATAATTTTTCTGACGAAGTATTATATTAATAATGGTGAGTGGAGCGTATGAGTAGAACGAAGATTTACTGTAGCCAATTAATTGGACTCGACGTAGATAATGAATAGGATTTCCGCAACGGAATTCCAGAATTTTTGTGTTCTCCATACCCTACATTAAAATTAGATTTATTAATATTACGCAACAAATGCACTTAGTTGTCACAGGTTTATAGTACTAGGCCCTATATTTAAAAACATTCCACTCCCACATGTTTCGGATCCTGTCGGCCCATCGTCAGGGAGAACATCATACGTTACGTTATAAAATAATTAGATAATAATACTTGGATTTTTGTATACGTAGACACGCTGGCAACTATTCGTGTGGTGTTCTGTTACAGTGGAAGCAGTAGATTAAGGCAGGGTATGTATGATGTGAAGGTGTTCACGTGCATTTGTTAGATGATATTAATAAAATAGTTCGAGAACTTACGGTAACGCCAAGCTGCTCACTGAAGTAACATAAATGCGTATGTAAAATTTTTATAATAAAAATTCTGAAAGACCTTATACGTCACCTGTTATACATATTGGACTAGGCTACAGCGGGCTGGACAGCCGAGGAATCGTGTTTCGATTGCTGGGTGGGAAAAAGATTTCTTTTTTTCAAGAATGCCCCGAACTTCCAGACCACGTGTTAAACCCCCACTCCTCCCCCAAAGCCTACTGCTTAGTGTATTCTATCGGTTCTTTCTCCGGGGGTAAAGAAGTTCGAAGTTAAAACTGACCACTCACCTGCATCTAGCACAGAAGTTTAAAATTAATGAAGCTATACTTCCATTCCTCCATATGTCTTCAAGTCTTGCTCAGGGACATTTTATGTTACTCCGTATCTTTAAGCGACAAAATCCCGAAAGATTAGGTAATAGGTATGTAGTATTGACGATGAATCAGGATGCGGATATAGCCTACTAAATACGGTATAAGAAACTTAGAGGAGAAATGTTTATTCCAGAGTTCACATCGTAGTTGGATCGATGGTCTAAAACAGGTCCCAGAGGAATTACTATATACAGAGAACACGTGAAGATAAAGCACCTTCAACTTAAATTTTACAACGTACGTTTTGTTATTTTACGAAAATTTAAGTCTGAAACATACAATCAAATCTATACCTATCCATGAAAGTAGTTTGAAGTTTGGTCACCCCTATATCGCCTACATTATGCATCATTTCTATGTTCTTATAAGGAATAATGAATAAATTAAAGGCATTCGTGCATTTACCCCTTTCTTCCACATATAGTACGTTTGCCTGTTTCTTACTTGGAGGTTCATCTTTTCAAGTCATCTTCTTTGGATTGCTACCTTGTAGCAGGAGCATACATAAATTGTTTGAGCCGTACACGTGTTCGGATCAGATCGATAGCAGGTGACAAGAAAATTCCATTGACTCTAAGCGGATACACGCAGGACACCAGCTGTGGAGGACAACCAGCAGAGCGCGCAGCTGGTGATGATGAGTTGGAACGCTATATATTGCAATTCCGTGACAAATTGATAACGCTCAGCGGCTGTACACGATTGCATTCACAGTATTATGCAGAGCCAGTTGCGGCCTGCGCTATAGTACTTACGCGGGTGTTGTATTATTGTGATTACTGTTAACTCACTCCATAGAACAATCCGCTTTTTGCAAGCTGCTAGTCTCTCATCTGACCAAGATATTTCAGTCCTTTCTTTAACACGGACACTGTGTTGTTAACTACACAGAAACCCACTTCGCGATCTTGCTGAATCAGTTCCACAACCTCACACCATAAGACTGATTTTATTACTGTCTTCCCTTTAAAGTTTTCGGATTGAAACTTTCTACGCAGATATTATTTTTCCTGTATGTACTTTTCGTCCCGCCGATCTCATCCTCTTTGTTTTCCAGACATAATGGATATTAATATATAAAAAATATCTCATATATAATTAACTAACTCCGTGTAGCAGAGGCCTTCTTGAGAAGCTAACAGTTTCTCAGCTAGTCAAGAAATTCCCCGAATTTTATGGAACCCGGAGGTTCATTGCCGCATTCACAAGAGCCCGCCACCTGTTCCTATCCTGAGCCAGCTCAATCCAGTCCATGCTGTCATATATAATTGTTTCAAATAAATGTATAAGACATATAAGAAACTTTTGTTATTGTCATTACAAAGCTGTGTAGCTATTTTTGTTACTGTCATTACAAACAGTGTAGCTATGTTCTATAATCGTTTAATTAAGATGTAGTTCGTTTTCAAGAATGACGTTCACCTGAATAATATGCCAGGATAAGCGAGCAGATATCATAAAACCTACCTTCCTATTCCATTTGTTTACAGTGTTACATATCTGCTAATTCTGTTACCGTTGTTTTAACCACTTTATTGATCTTCTGAAGAATTTGATCTTGAATTTCAAATTTGCTGTGTTTTAAGAATATAACATATAAAAGGACAAGAGGTGTTCTGTTTTCCTAACAGTCCATACCCAGTCTGGGTTCCATCTAGTTTCCTAGTGAATGAGTAACGCGGGCTCTTTGCTCGGGCGTAAAGCGGACGACGCGCGAAGCTGACCACTCACCTTCATCCAGTGCCGAGATTAAGAAAGTTTATTGTTTAAAGTGATTTATTCATTGTTTAAATGTATGTTTATTATTGGCGGGCTCATCACGTAATTTCCTGGTTGTGGTGTTCATGACGCAGTTCTCTTCAGCATAGTCAAGCCGATAAATTCATTGCAGTGCGTTCGATAGTACGCTGGTTGCCTTTTGTAATATGTTTATCCGTTACTGCTCGGTGGTGGTGGTGGTGGTGGTGGTGGTGGTGGTGGTGGTGGTGGTAGAAAAGGCAAAACAATCCCTGTACAGGCCTGGACAGGCCCTGAGCGTTCCAGGAGGTTGAGGCTCCCAGATTTCAAGACAATCGGTACATGCAGGTGGTAAGGTTGTCAGCTCTAAGCACTGGCCGCCTTTACCCACCAGGAAATATTCCTGGTACTCATATCTGTTAGAGGCTGAGTCGACCCCGGGGCCCTAGTGCGGCCGGAATGATTATGTCTATGAAAATTCCAATGACTCCATCGGGAATCGAACCCGATACCTTCCGGCTTGTAGCGCAGTGACTCAACTAACTGTACCACCGCGTGCCCCACACTAGTAGTAATGGTGGTGGCGGTGGTTGTTATTGTTGCTGTTCTTGTTGTAATGGTACTAATAATGGTAACAGTGGTGGTGGTAGTAGTAGCCGTAACGGCAGTAGTAACAGTTGTTGGAGAGTAGTAATGCTAGTGGTAGCCAGGGTAGCTTAGTCTGTAGAGTATCTCGCTTTAGGTTGAATTGCGTGGGTAATTTTCTCAGCAAGATCGTCATTTTCGTTACATCCACAGCGGTCACACCTTTTCCAGGCTATGAATTACACCTCACCCTCCCATCCACCAAGTTCACCCAAGTTAATGTCTGTGGATCCAACCCAAGCCTTTCACCCACCCTTGCTCCTAGTTACCCGCTCCCCGTACCACTCTTTTCCAACTGTTAATTTCAGGTACCTCACCTGGTGTAAACTGGCCAGCAGTAAGTGTTTCGAGTATCCAGTGAGAGATTTTGTGAAACATATTCCTGACGACCCTGTAATGTACAACAGTCCTTCATTATGCGGACTAAAGTAGACACCTGCTTATGCAGCTCTATGTAATAGTTTGACGGCTTCCGTCTTTGTCAGTATTCGACCTAAGAATCATAAATTGTAAAGTGTTCGTGTCAAAAGTTTGTAGTTAGAAAGACAAGGAAAATGATGTAATTGATTTTCTAAACAGACATGTATTTAAATGTTTGCTTTAATTTTGCAGTAACTTATAAAAAGTAATAGGATGTGAGATCTGCGTTCTTCTGGGATATTACGCAGCGTAGAATGGTAGTCCTTTACCGACGTTTCGGGACAACGTATGTCTCCCATCTTCAAGGGTCAAGAGTCTTGGACTTCTTAACCCTTGAAGATGGAACGAACATCCATACCCTCAGAGTGATTCGAACCCGCGATCCCCGCACTCGAGCGGTCGTAGACCTACGTCTTAAACCGCAGGCAACCGGGATCGGCAAAGCAATTCTTATTCCCTCATAACAGTGGCAGTAAATTTATCCAACACGCTGGTAATTTCCTTCTTTGACTGCCCAGTGTCATATTTCGGACGACACTAGGCATAACCTTCACCGCCACGCAATGTTCCCTCTAAGCTGCAAGGGTGCGCGGCCGCGCAGTAACTGAAATGCTCACGTGCACGCTGAACGGTTGCCGCGCAGCTGGTATTTTCTCATTTTTATTATAAATATTCTTATAATGCGAAAAAAAATTTAAAGTGCTGCGCAGGCGTCAGGTCATGTAAAAATTTTCTGCTCAGAGCAGTAGCGGGTCCGCGCAGCTGTAAAACAAATTAGATGGAGCATTGCCGCCACGCCAACATCAGTTCTTGAATTCCGTTATAAACGTTATAACTCCACGTAAAATAATAAAAGCGGTGTAAATATTCCGCATGATTATAATTCATAACCACTTCCACCAGACAATTTCTTTTTGATAATTTGGCACTCGTTAACCTGACCAAAAATTTCCCCTTCTTTTAAGGAAGTAGAAAGTTCCGTGTTCAGTAGAGCCCATCGCTGGGCCGCACTATCCGGCGCCAAATGATAAGTCCACACAATTATAGCCCAATCGTTTACGATCCATTTTAATATTATTAGGCGCTTTCGCAAAATTTTGAAATGCGGCTGTTATGTCCGCCATGTCTGCCAGTCCGTCCGTCCGCATGGAATAACTCAGCTCCCATTGAACGAATTATCATGACATTTTATATTTAATTATTCTTAGAAAATCTGTTGAGAAAATTCAAATTTCATTAAAATCTGACAAGAATAACAGGTTCGTTACATGAAGACCTCTCTATACTTAATTAAAATATTTCGATGAATTATTTTTAGAGGAGAAATGTTTTAGACAAAATTTCTAGAGAAAATCAAAACACACATTTCATGTTCAGTAACTTTTTCCGAAAATCGTGCCCTTTATGAGATAATCTGCAAAAATACGATACAGCCGGAGGGTCACAGATGACAATATAATACGGCCATGCGCATTGCATGCTGGATAACTAAGGTTACAGACACATACTCAGAATATGCTTTTGTAGTACTTATTGCCTTTCCACGGCAATAATGGTTTCGCGAACGCGCCTCAGTGTTACGTTAATACGTACATTGCTTGTCTTGCAATAAGATATCTTTTCATCTTTGCGGTATTACAGATTTATGTACCTGTGTACGCCGTTTAGTGTCCCATCCCGTCACAAACAGACACCTCCATACAAAATAGGACGTGCAGAATCATTCATTGCATCAGTAAACATGCTACTTGTTCAAAGTACACATCAGACAATACACCGTTGTCATAATCGCAACGAACAATGAAAAATACGCCCATTAGCTTTAACATGTCTGTCTCAGAACTTTAACTTGGTCAAGAAAGAAACGAAATTTCTGAAGCTATTTTCTTACAAGGAAGTTCAGTTAAAATGGATGACCCATAGTCCTCCTGCGTTCATTTACTCTGAAATGTAGAAAATCAAGCTTCGCTTGTGCATAATTAAGGACAAAATCATATATATATATAAAGTGGTTTGGCGGTATTCGCCCATCGTTATTTCGACAGCACAGGTCCGTAGTGATCACTTTCACTTCCCTGCAGTTCCATTCCAAGGAAAATACCCGCTGGTGTTCATTGTTTAAGTGGGCACCTGTTTTGGTCTAGGCGTGGTGGTCATAGAGAACCCGCCTTCGCGTGAAAATGAGCATCGGTCATCCAGGTCGCAGCCTTTCACCACTGACCCAGTAATGCATTCTGTCCGTTCACCGTATGTAATGTATTCAGAGAGAAAAGACAAGTTTCATTCAAAATAGGCCTTTTTGTCTGGGTTCTGTTGGTGGTTAGCATTACGAAAGCGGTCTTCGGGTATGAGTCAGTCTTCATGGTACATCCAAAATGTAGGCAAAATTTTCCTGCAGAACGTCAGTAGTTCTGTACCAACTTACGCTGCGTCTAAGCTCAGAATGTAGCAGGCATAGAGGCAAAACCATGATTAATTTCGAAGGGACAGCAGATGAATTTAGGAAAAGAGAGTGCGCGAATGGAATGTGAATGAAATTACCTCAGACTGTGTTAAAATAAAGCACTTGGAGATGCATGAGGAAGCATTTATTATTTTTTAACTGAGCGTATTTTATTAGCGTTGTGAGGGACGTTGCATAGAGTGACATGTGTTACTTACTGTAGCAAGGGAAGTTGACGGTCCCTTGTAAACTTCCGTCGCAGCTGTTCCTCAATTATGTGCCTTTTATTGCTTATTGTGTAATTCCTACTGCCAGATCTGAATTTCTGTCTGTATCAAAAATCTTTATTTCCAATGAAAGCGAGGACGAGAGACAGGATATTGTCGGAAATTGGGAAACTGCTATATATGCAATCAGGAGAAATACCTAAAGAGTGAATTTGGAGAAGTGGGTTGAGTGATCAATCAAATAGACGAGAAATTTGTAAATGAGACCAAAACCTCCAGACTTGATCATTCTTTAACACTGCCTGTAGTAAGAGAGATCTTAACGTATTGTTTGGTGGGCAACTTAGGAAATCCATATTAAGGCAACTTAAAAATTATTCTTTTTCCTCGAGTAACAGCCCAACTCGGGCCTAGGCCGCCTTACTGTTGAGGATTCTTCTTGACACGCAGACACACACTCCTGGTGGGACTCCTCTAAAAGAGGGGTCAGATCGTCGCAGAGACCGTTTCCTACACAACACACAACAGACACAAAGACGAACATCCATGCCTTCAGCGGGATTTGAACCCACAATCCCAGAAACAGAGCGGCCGCAGACCTAAGTCGAAGACCTCACACACGGGGATCGGCTGCAAAGTAACTTGTGTGACCCATTATTTCACATGTTTTCGCTATCTGTGTTTGAATTTACGCCAACCCTGAAAACACCCTCAGGGTATTCCAGGCACTGGAGGGAGACATTTTGGCCATCCTGCACTCAAGATGGGCAGAGCAAGCGGCTTCCTGATGGTGCAAATGCCCAGAACACCGCAACCGATGGTGAGGACATTTACGGTGTCTGTTGCCTGTCTTTGATGTTAACGGACGTGAATCATTTTCTTCGTTACAGAAGGCTTTATAAATTATTTAGGCAGTGGCGTGTGGGAGCGAGACGTGCATGGAACAGGATTAGATCTGTGTCTAATAGCTCTCGTCGGTATTAACTGTGTTGAACCTTAGGGTTCTGTTGCTGGAGAGTCAGATTGAATATCAGATGTAACCCTGAGATATGCATGGGGCACTCATCCTATTGTGTTTGTAAGCAACAGCGGAACTGTATTCAAACGAAGAAACGAATTCACGTCACGTTAAAATTAATTACAATTCGCACTAATGAATGTACATCATCATAGTGTGATAATTTTTGCAAGTCACTGCGTAAAACATATTATTTTGGGTCACCTTTCGTAATGAATTATATTTGAAACGAATGGCAAACATGAGAGTCTTGCAGCATGCCACACATTCCTTAAATTTCGAAACTGTGTAAGATAAGATTGCCGATCCCAGTGGCCGCGCGGTCTCAGGCGTGGATCTGCGGTCGCTCGCGTGCTGGGGTTGGGGTCCGGATCCCACCGGGGGCATGGATGTCTGTGAATGTTGTATGAAGTCAGGTAGAGGTCTCTGTGACGGGCCGATCCCTCGTCCAGAGGAGCCCTACCTAGTGTGGTGTGTCTGAGTGTGATCGTGAAGCCACAATAATGAGGAGGCCCTGGCCCACTGGGGCTGTAGAGGCTTTGGAAAAAATAAGATAACGTTTCTTCAAGTAATGCTTTGTGTAAGACATTTTCCGTTACCTTATGCCTAGACGTGCTCATCTCTCTACTGTTTTAACACCAAGTTACACTAATAGCTTGATCATTAGGTACTTCTGGTACAAATGACATTTTTACAAATGCCGCCCGTTTGTAAAATTTAAATATGGCGCAAGAGACTCTATTAGTACCTCTCGTAGTAGCGAATTAATGGCTCTAAGTGAAATCTAAGACCTTGTTATTGCCTTAATGTCAAGTGTGTCTCCTGGCCAGTTCAATTGCACAGCCAAAAAAAAAAACGCGTAGTTAAGACGCAGCGAGAGTCACGTTTCATACGTAATTACATCGTGTAACTGAAAGGCAGGATCTCGCCGTGCAGAGATCTTCTCTAATCTTCTCACGTATATGCTGTTTTATCTAAATGACGAATTTAAGCCAAGTAACCCCTGTTCAATTTTGTTTTTCATACCGTGCATATTCTTACTATCAACACATCAACCAACTTATGCAAATTTTTAATCTGTCTCCTTTGTCTAGAAAGGGCACACCGTGGCGCAGTTGGTTGAGGCATTGCGCTACAAGCCGGAAGGTCGCGGGTTCGATTCCCAATGGTGTCATTGGAATTCTTCATTCGCATAATCCTTTTCCGTAGCACTATGGCCCTGGGGTCGACTCAACCTGTAACAGAAATGAGTACCAGGAACATTTCCTGGGGGCTAGACGTGGCCGTTGCGTAAGGCTGACAACCTTCTTGTGCCGATTGTCTGGAAATTCTTGGAGCCTCAACCTCCTGGAACCCTCAGGGCCTATCCATGTCAGTAATTGGATTGTTTTACCTTTACCTTTACCTTACCTTTGTTTAGAAAAGGTATTCGACTTACGAAATTCTTCCTATGTGTGTATGTTTTCCCAATTCAACTTCTAAATTATATGAATGGCCTTAACAAAATTTTCTATGAACTTTGTCAACATAATCCACTAGAACCTGTTAATTTTCGATTTCCAGTAATTCTTAATAACAATATGCAAGGTGTACAAATTGGCTGGCTGCACGTAACATTAACTCCACACTACTTAGTGTAAAATCTTGAAGTAATGTAAAGTAATAGAGCTGTAAAAATTAGGAAAATTTACGTAAAGATTTATATTGTAGAATGTGAATGCACATATCGCGGCTGCTTAGAGTCTAAACTAACCAGCATAACTAACTAACTAACTAACTAACTAACTAACTAACTAATTAACTCCCTGAAGCAGAATTGTTCTTCAGAAGCTCACAGGTCTTAAGCTTGTCGAGAAATTCCACGCGTTTTATGGACTCTAGAAGTTCCTTGCCGCATTCAAGAGACTGCGCCACCTGTCCCTGCCCTGGGCCAGATCAATAAGGTCTATAACCCCCATCACACTACTTGAAGATCTATTTTAGTAGTACCTACCCAACTAGGCCTAGATCTTCCACGTGGTCTCTTTTCTTCCGGTTTGACCACCAAAACCCTGTATGGACCTTTTCTCTCCCTCACACGTGCCACATGCCGTGTCCTTCTCGTTCTTCTTGATTTGATGACCCGAATAATATTTCGTGAAACTTACACATCATGAGTCTCCTCGTCATGTAGTCTCCTCCACTCCCCTGCTACCTCGTCCCTCTTAGGACCAAATATCTTTCTCAGCACCCTGTTCTCAAAATACCTTAGCCTGCGTTCCTCCGTCAGTATCAGAGACAAAGTTTCACTGGCATACAAAACAACAGGAAAAATTATAAAACTGGCTGGTATTTTGTGCTTATCTACTGATTTCATGGCAAGAGTAATGAATTATTGGCGCTGTAATTGTTATTTGTTGTGTAGATACAAGTTGTGTAGATACCTTATCTGAATATTATCTTTTATAACTACCCATTGTTTTTCCAATTTGCCACAGATTTTAGTTCATTGTACAGCTGTTAATATTAGGTTCTGCTCCGTGTGTTTGAAGAAGGTACTCTAAAGCATAGTTCAATGTACTGCAGTTAATACTAGGCGCTGGTTTACCGTATTTAAACAAGGTGCTGGAAATGGATTCTTTCGGCTTGCAAACACGCGCCGCGTCTAAAAAAAACACACTGCTCATTGCACGTCGCATTTATAGTGTTGAAATTGAGGGTTTTTTCAGACTGTATGTATTTTATTCTTTAACATGCCTCTAGAATAGAAGTTACGCTTGTTGAGATTGAGTGAGGGAGGAGGCCACAATCTGCTGCTTGCTTTTCTGTCCCAAAAACACACAATAGACGACTCTTAGGTACCTGAGTGTGGGCTTCTGCATTCTCTTGTCGAAAAAGGCGTATGTTCTCTCGCACGCAGACATGCTTTCAAAAATTTCTGTCAGAATATGAGTAACATGTCGGTGTAAATGTATGATCTCAAAAAACGAATTGTCTTAATAATTCTAATTGGACTCGCAGTAACCGCACAACAGCCTTGACGTCATGTAATGTTACTTCGTCTATTGACACTGGATTTCCTGCAGACCAGTACTTGTTATTCCAATATTTCACGTATCCAATGAGATGAAACCAAATTCTTCGGCAAACAGAACGAGTGCCTTGTCTACATTTAATCTTAGAACCCATGAAGGAAATATTTCACAAAATTCCGTCGTGTTGCACGATCTATATTATAGAACGTCTGAACCACAGTTATCTTATACCTATAGACCTGACAAGCTTGCCCTGATAAGGCTTGCAGCTGAGTCGGCTAAGTCCTAGGCTAAAAGGAAGTGACTAAATATTTCAGTCAGATAAAATAATGTCCCTGTATATTATAAAGGTGTCTACATATTTTGTGTGAAATGTTAGTTATGAAATAGAGTTAACATCATGGCTAAGATGCGACTCTTGAGGCTATATCCAACAAATTTAAAGAAGAGCCTTCACAAAAAAAAAATAGCTGAAGATAACACAACAAAATTTTGTAACATCTTTGCAGATGGAAGCAATAAAATTTAGACGTGTCGAGGTTTCAATCTGCACATCAGTCCAGGACGCTTGCCCATGAGGTGAGTAGCATTTCGCTGTTCGGCTGTAAATATACTTTACCTTGGTAGGAGTCTGAAGTTGACGACACAAAATTCTTACAGCTGAGTCTGATGTAGGAAAGCAGGCATTGTGAGCTTTACAATGATCTTCCTGGTATCACAGTCACTTGAATCAGTTTCATGTAATTGAATTTAGACACAGATTTATGACACATGAGTACTTTCTTTTTGTTTTTGTTTCCTTATTCTTTTATTTTCCTTCCTCTTTTGGTTTATTTCCCTCTCTTCTTAAGTTTCCTTCCTTCTAGCTCCCCCATTCTTGCTTCATGTTTTGTCATTCTCTATATTTTCTTAATTCTTGTTCAGTTTTGTATTAACTCCTCTTTCTCAGTTTCTTTCACATTTTGCCTTCTTCGTCTCCTTTTTTCCATTTCCTTTTCCCGTGTGTTTCGCTTCTTTGTTGTATAGTTATAGTTTTCCTTGTTGTCTATGCTTATCTGTCCTTTTGCCTTATTTCCTTCTTTCTTTTTAGCCCATATTATTTTACCTGTATTCTTTGCTTGTGGGTAGGCATTTACGCTTAAAGCTTAGAGTAGTTTGCAGCTGAGAAGATAAGATCCGATACATACATTTATAGACACCTTACAACTGTGGCTGTTTCCTCTATAGGTTTTCACATTTGCCTGGAATCTGGTTTGTTAAAGCTTATATCCAGCGCAGAGTTTACAAATATCTGCTACTTCAAAGTGTCGTTTCTGAATAAAACGCCAATAATTTATGTTCTAAGAATAGATGTTTTCCTTCTACGTGTGTGGTAAGGGGGAGATGTTAACGCGACAGCAGATAAACCACCAGATAAGATTCAGAAGGCTCTCTTCGCACAAACAATACCATTTATACTCGCAAATTCCTATCACCTTGCTGCTGCACAGACCCATACAAAAGATAATGACATGAAACCAGCATACAGTAACAATATACCCCACGTGGTGTGTATTATACAGTATAACACAATGCTCATTCTTTTACGTGTCTACCGTAAATTGAACACGCGCTTTGTTTAACCGAGTCCACCATTAAAGTGTAGAACATTAAACATGTGTGAGTGCTGTCGTAACTTGCACGGTCTTATTTTGTGCGAATTTTAAAAAACCCACCCTTAGACTCTAAGTAATAATAATAAATAAATCCTATTATACGTGTAAGAATTAAAATTTTGCTCCATATATTTACGCAGAGTCAAAAAATCCTACAAATTTGACCGCTAACTCAAGAAGTCAAAAGCTCGCAAAGAGTGATATTTCTCCCAACAGACAGCGCTAGTATCAACTGAACTCTAAATTCCTACCCACAGTGGGCATTTGTATGGGATAATTGGTGTTAATTTGCTCGAATGTTTGTTTTAGCGTCCTCCAAGATGGCAAACCCTACGTAAATCAATACCAGATGGATTACACAGGGTTCTTAGTTGTAAAGTGTCTACTTTGTACTTTCGAACAACGACATAGTTTCAGAAATTCAGACCGAAATACTATACACATATATAATACTAAACTACTACTACTACTACTACTACTACTAATAATAATAATAATAATAATAATAATAGTGTGGGCAATACTAATATTTAAATTTATTTAATGGAAATACATATTTTTAAGGAGGATATTACGTGGTTTTGTATACAATAAAAAACGACAAATACAACACAACTGTTACTTTATTCAAATTCGTTGTTTATTTACGTACTCGCGACTTATTTCATCCTTAGGGCATCTTCACGCGAAACAGAAAGTTAAAAACATCTGAAGGTTATGAGATTGGGAAACGCCTTTCTTATTGCATTAATGTATATAATACACTAATTTTGAATTACTGTGTTTATATTATATGGAGGCATTTATAAAACAGCAACATATAAAATCATTAAGTAGAAGTTATGAATGTAATAAAATCTCAAGGCTTATCAAGTATTTTTGGTCAATTTTCAATACGCGAAGTCAGTCTTATGTATGGACGTATTTAGCTGGACGTTTCTGTATTTAAATTTCACTTCATACTTCCCATGGCTTTCTACACACGTTGAAACACACAGTCGTTATACATTGAGAAGAACCTGATATTGTTGTGTGATTCTTTTGCACTATGCCAGTACTCGTCTTTTAGATCCAGCTAAGGTCGTTACACTGCCAGTAGTAGTAGTAGTAGTAGTAGTAGTAGTAGTAGTAGTAGTAGTAGTAGTAGTAGTGGTGGTGGTGGTGGTGGTGGTGGTGGTGGTGGTGGTGGTGGTAGTAGTAATATAAAAAACTTAGTTGAATCTACAAGACGAGTGCTAGAATTCGCCAAATTTTATTTTAGGTGAAAGTGTTGTCTGTTTTACAAAAACTCGAATGTAGTACTTATCGTAAGCCAGTTGAAACCAGTTTACACTCACACACCACACTTTTTCGATATCAAATTTATTATCGTTTTTCCACCTACATGTACTTCCTGCGAAGTGTCCTTGTCTTCAGATTTTTCAAATAAACTTCAAATTGTTCTCTCATACCCCACGTTTTTTGGGTGTACCGCCCATATCACCACCTTTGATTTGACAAATCTGATCATACTTCGAGAGCAGTGCAGTTTACTAAGGGTATCGCTGTTTAGTTCCGTCCGCCCTGTTGCCTTTTCTTTTCTGTTTTGTCATAATAGTCCCTTCGGTAATCTCCAGAACACAGTATAGTTACATACGCATCAGAATGGCCTATAACAGTAGCCGCCTCTGACGCGGTGCTGCACTGTCTTGAAATATGCCTGCTAAGCTAAAGACGAAGTCTGCCTTGCCAAGCACCACTGAGTGCTCATTACGGCTCCGCTCGCAAGAACAAACGGGGCTTGGCCGTCCTATTATCTGACTTGTACACAGAAAGCAGTGGAAATGACAATAGGCTCTATAGACAGGCAGAAACACAATGCGAGAGTCGCGCTAATAAGATAGGAAGACAGGTATAAAGCGTTAAGGGTTACATTGTAATAAGGAAATGACCGTTGTAAAAGCAACGTGACGCACTTACGGCTCCGATAAGCACTGATCTCGTCCTGTTCATATGCTCAGTGTGTTCGAGCTGATTGATCGATATGTATCTCAAGCGGGGAAGAAATTTTCTATACGTCAGCTCCCCTGTTTACCGGTAGAGCGACCAAACGTAGTACGGAAGTTTTCGCTGAAGGTAAAGCGGTCGGAAAGTGAAGATAAAATCCAAATATTTCTTGCGTATGCAGTGAGCAAGTCAAGGTTTACTTGCATTTCAGCTTTTCTTCTTAAAACGCTGTTGCCTTTGCACAACGACCCCTTAGTCTCTACAGCTCTTATGCTGCTATCTACCGTACGTACCTCCCTCAAATTATTGGTGTCAACTTCCTGTTTTCACTGTTACCAACATGAAAATCTTTCTAATGTGTCGATTTGGGAACTCGTATATAATTAAAACTTAAACATCAAACCGACAGATACATACTGTATGTCCAGGGAGCACTCAGAATAATGCTTATTACATTATATCTCCATATTTGGGTCCTTAACCTTTTAAAGCCTAGCGGTAACTTTACGTACTACCAGGCTTAACTTTAATCAATTCTCCATGGTGCTCACGTAGCGTTTATGTGTTTTGTACTTATCTGGGAACAATCTGCAACTTTTACCTTACACGTCGTCAAGTGACTGGTTTTTTAAACTGAGGCAGAGAGTGTTTACTGCGCGGTACGCCCTCAGTCTTTATATTAGATAGAACGCGTTTCGTCTTTAAAGGATTAATAAACCAGTATCAAGGAGTGACAGCGTTTATGAATATAAAGTGCAAAATTATACACGACTCTTTGATAATGACGCTTTTGTGGGCCGAAACATGTAGCAGGTATAATTTAATATAGACTTTTATCGGCAATCCATAGACACAGTTTATGTGGCGTGTTTTATTACGTTTGGTAATAAACGGTAACATGCAACATTGGGAGCTCATATATAATTAATTTCCTTGACAACGGGAAAATGACCAACTACTTAACTAATAACTCTCCAGAAATAAACATAACACCAAAGTATCCACGTCATTAAGTAAGTCAATTGTTAAAATTTAAGTCCCATGATACATAGCCATTTCGATCCCATAATGGCCACCGCGTTTTCCAGTGAAATGTACTTACTTTGGAGTGCAAGCTGCAGTATGAACATTGGTCCGCTAAAAATTCCAGGGTTTACGCTTTTCCCATGAATTCAGCTTTCCCGTAAAC
Organism: Coptotermes formosanus; assembly: GCA_013340265.1. NCBI lineage: Eukaryota > Metazoa > Arthropoda > Insecta > Blattodea > Rhinotermitidae > Coptotermes > Coptotermes formosanus. The sequence goes on along the minus strand of BLKM01011352.1, from coordinate 46,821 downwards.
GGCTGTGTAGCTCAGTATTAAAGTCAACACTTCGGTTGTACACAAATGTGCGTTAAAGCCCTTACATTTCTTTATGTAGGTACTTCCAGTGTGCTTTGGTTAAGATCTATCATCTTCAAGGAATATTTGTATGTGAAAAAAAAAGCATTGGCCCACACAAGGGGGGCTGCCAGGCTCCAGCCCCCCCATCCCCGGAGAGTTAAATTTTAAAAACACAGGTTTTGTATACACAATTATATCAAAGGTTTGGCCTTATTTACGGAGCCTAAATCAGGCACAGAAATTAGCTGATGACTAGGTCATTGGAATATTAAAAAATATAATAAAAACTTACAAATATGTGGATATTTTTTCAGTTAATTTTAATGTTCCCCTGTAACCTAACCAGATGTCAGCTCGGAGATTTTGACATGATTTTGATGACATAGTTTTTAAAATCAAACAAATGTTATATATGATTTCAGGGTTAGCCAACCACCCTCCCCACCTCAAAGAAAAACTCTGGGTGTGCCTAGCAATGAAAGACACTGCTGATGGCATGTTAGTGTAATTATATATACATGTATATAAATTAAAAATACGGTGTTAGTACATTAAACTCTTAAACACAGATGTTACTCAAAGTGAACAACAGTACAAATACAAAGTCACGACAAGTCAATTTCTCGTTCTGTGCCTAAGGGCAGAGGGCCCCATGAAGCAAAGCCAGCGGACGTCTGGCTACTTCTTCGTGTGGTTTTAGTAATAACTAACTAACTAACTAACTAACTAACTAACCAACCAACCAACTGACTAACTCCGTGGAGCAGAGGCCTTCTTGAGAATCTAACAGTTTCTTAGCTAGTCAAGAAATTCCCGCATTTTATGGAACCCGGAGGTTCATTACCGCATTCACAAGAGCCTGCCACCTGTTCCTATCCAAAGAATCGGTCCAGGTCCGAGGTTTGTCCATATGTTTCGTAACATCATACTTTTTAGGGTGAGGAGTTGTTAGCACCTCGCCCAACACTCAAGCTGGAGGACCACCCCTTGTCGTCTGTCCGCGACTGCTTATTCAATGTATTTACAGCTACGCTCCGTAACTGGAGGCCGGTCCTCCATCTGCAACCCGAGGACGCGCCATGCCGTGGTAACAGGGACCCACTTAACATGGTATTAGTAATGCAAACTTAAAGTCAGTGGGCTGTTAACCCTCAGACCACGAACACCATGATGGGCCTGCCGTCTGCAGAGCTAGAGCCCAGAAGATAGCTGGTGGAGTTAAGAGACGTGTATTTCCTTTGTATCCCTCACGCGTTGCGCGGTTATACCGCCGTTACTCTGTAGCCATTACCGCGTTTGCTATGATGGGGAGCGCCACGAAAATATAAACTCGAAGAACAAAGTTTCAAAAATTAAAATTCTAAAATTATATTTGTTTCACATTCTCCATCAAGTCATTAATTAAGTTTTATGCCATTCGTTTTTGGCTTAGTATTTCGCTGTTATCGTGGCTATACCAAAACTAATGGGATAAAGAATTATCTAATGGTACGACACAAATAAATATCCCTGAAGAATTGTAATTTTTTTTCTAATTTTTCACTAATATTAATATTAGTGTCCATTTGATATAACACAAGTTTTTAGGATACAAATATATTCGTAATATATGCGCAATTTTTGTACGTGTCTAGACGATTATATTAACTAGCTGACAGTAATATGTCCCATGTCACATAAAAGTATTTCCTGAAGATGTTCATATATGAAGTGTCTACGTGAATAAATAGTCACTTGTTAACGCCCGCTTATTTGTAATCGTAATGGACAGTATTAGCTCTAATACTGATGATAGAGTGCACACCGTGAATACTGAGTATATCTAAATTGTGTAGCTGTACTTAAGCTTCATAGAACACAACAAAAATTTATGCTACGCTGCGTGGTACAGGATTCGACTCCTCGTTTGCTTAGTGATATATTGTCTCAGATTATGCGCGACTTGAGGGTACCGCCGCCATGTTGATGAGATCTGCATTCTTCTGGGGTATTGCGCAGCGTTGAGTAGTAGTTATGTACTGACGTTTCGGGACAACCTATCTGTCCCATCATCAAGGATTAAGAAATACAAGAAGTCAAGAAGTACCTGGACTTCTTGACCCTTGAATATGAGAGAGATAGATTGTCCTTAAACTAGGTGAAGGATTACCACTCGACGCTGCGCAATATCCCAGAAGAGCGCACATCGTATCTTGGATTGTTTGTGAATAAAGAATTGGAAACAACATAAAAAGCAGAAGCCTCGTCCCGCGCTGTCCTAGCATCTGTCTAAAGGAATACCGAGAGCTGTCAGTCTGCACGCTCTTGTTCGAACCTGGGACTTCCGTACGCGGCGCAGGATTGCTGGTCACTCAACCGCGACGGTCAGTGGTCCAGGAATTTCTCACATCTCATCTCTTGATGGACAGCGCGACCAACCAGTTACTCGTGGCAGTCGATTTTATTCCAAGCGTAAAAATATAATCACTGGAAAAACTCTTCCACTTTTCACGTTCTTGTATGAAAAATTATCTTACAGGAGAAAAAGAATTCACGCCTATCCCGTTCGTGACTTAAGGACGCCGACCCCGTCTAACACACACAGTTCTGCTCCTCTCAAAGGGTTTCACCCTTTGAGAGGAGCAGAACAGGACAAATCGTACTTCGGTATGTTACAGTTATTTCGTTTGACGTATAGGCTATTCCTGTTCCCTGTATTGCAATCTGTAGTGGACGACAGCCAGGTAATTTATAGTTTATTCACTGACGTCATCAGTAAATGAATAACGTAACTGTGTAGGATTGGGTGAAGGTGAATAATCCATCTAAACGGGTATGGAAGCAAACCGTTTTCTCACAATTAAAGCTATTTTTGTGGTATTAGTGTGTACAGGATTCTGGTAGGGAGAACTGAGGAAGGAGACCACTTGGGAGACCCAGGCGTAGATGGGAGGATAATACTAAAATGGATCTTAAAGAAGTGTGATAGAAGTGTGGATTGGACTGAGATGTCTCAAGATAGGGGCAGGTGGCGGGCTGTTGTCAATGCGGTAATGAACCTTCGGTTCCATAAAATTGGGGGAATTTCTTGACTAGCTAAGGACTTGTTAGCTTCTCAAGAAGGACTCTGCTCCATGGAGTTAGTTAGTTAGTTAGTTAGTTAGTGAGTTGGTTGGTTGTTTGTTTGGTTGGTTAGTTAGTTAGTTGGTTAGTTGGTTGGTTGGTTAGTTGGTTGGTTGGTTCGTTCGTTCTTTCGTTCGTTCGTTGGTTCGTTCGTTCTTTCGTTAGTTAATTAGTTAGTCAGTCAGTTAGTCTGCAAGGACTATGGGAAACCATGAAAAGCCAAGTCAGACCAAACTTTGAAGCTAGCGTCTGCGTCTACAAGTCACAGACGTTACTGTTTGGCCAACTAGTTCGGGGACAGATGTCGAATAAAATGGTTGGCCCCTGTGCCACGGATTCATTTCTGTAGGAGAGCGTCCTAACATGTCGGTCGCATCGCAACATTCGACAGCTGAAACTGGCATTTTCGGCAGTAAACATTCGTAGTGCTGACACAAGAATTTTTTCTAAACTGAAGCCAACATCGAAGAGAATTACTTGTGTGTGTGTGTGTGTCTGTATGGAAAGTACCCGATTCCCCACGTAACTGTTGTTGTTATGAAAGTCACCAATATTTACCAGTAATATCTGACAGACTGCGACACATGTGTGTCAGCCTCAAACTGCAAATAAATACAGAACATCTGAGATATTACTATGAAGTAATATATCTTGTACTTAGAGTAAGAGGGGTTAAGATTTTGAAAATTATAGCCTAATATTTAGCCAAATTTTGGTAAAAAGATTTATGTTTTCTTTAACACATTACACTATTTTTACAACTAAAAAGTAGACAGCACGAATTGCAATTATTACATGACTCAACAAGTATTCTGTTGATGTGGTGGAATCCACCAGACAATTAGCCGCTAGACCACACAGCCTCTCTGGCACTTTCGATGTGTTCTTATGCCTCTTTCATATACACACTACCTGGAAGTCCTGACATCTGCTGGCCTCTCTAAATGTTACTAATCATTTCTTCGATACTGACTTCTACAGTGCATTAACCAAATAACCTGTGACATCATGTTGGATCTTGGTAAATAGGATGTTAATTGTTGTTAACGATGTTGTTGAAAATATCGACTTATTTATTACATCACTACGTTAATTTATATAAATTAAATGTGTTACTGAGCAACCTCTTTTTTATTATACTTGTCAGACTATGAAACATTAGTCATACAGTTATCTCCCCTTGAGGATTTCCCCTCATCGTCTTGAAAGCCAATTAGTTAAGGAGGTAGATCGAAATAATGAACACTAAATAGCTTCCATCTCGGAATGAGGCCCACTGTCTGAGACTGTTCCCAACAATATGAACGATAATTAACAGACCACCCACGTAGTTTGATCCTACATCACCAGAGGGCCACGGTCCTTAGTTCGACATGCTGCCGCCAGGGGGTATATCAGTCAGAGTCTAGCAATTAAGCTAGAATTTAGCACAAGAATAGTTATGGTGACTGAGCGAATACAATAAACATCAAACCCATCTCCATTTTCTTCCTGCTGACGTTTTAGCCCTCTGTACGCATAAAAATTTTTTTTCCTCACCATATCTTCGTTAAGTTTAGGCCTTTCTCTGTCATAACTTTCAGACTAGACATTTTCCTTTAATTGTTGCAGATTTACGTGTATGATCATTGAGCAAAAAGCCGGAGTACTGAGTAAAATATTTCTATCTAAGAGCTAGAGTAATATTATGCCTGATAGAATGACGTAATGATGAACTTCATAATAGGCTAAAGACACTCTGCTTAATGATCTTCCGTGTTAAGTGGGTCCCTGTATCACGGCATGGCGCGTCCTCAGGTTGCGGATGGAGGAACGGCCTCCAATTACGGAGGGTAGCTGCGAACATATTGAATAAGTAGTCGCGAACAGCCGAGAACGGTTGGTCCTCTAGCTTGGGGGTATGGCGAGGTGCTAACAACTCCTCACCCTAAAAAACTATGATGTTACGAAACAGTCTACAAGGCGTCGGACCTGGACTGATTCTTTGATACTGTGCCAGCTACGGAAAAGGATATGAGTTTTAGAACGGGATGTGAGGAGCCTGTATAGGTCAGGGTAAATTATGACAGTGGCCAGGGAATTAGCTAAGTATAACTTAGATTTAGTGGGTGTACAGGAGGTTAGGTGGGACAAAGAAGGGACTGTAAGAGCCGGGGCGTATACTTTTTCTATTGCAACGGGCAGGAAAATAATAAACTAGGAACAGGATTATTTTGTACACCAGGGAATAGTATCAGCAATCAAGAGAGTGGAGTTAGTTAGTAATAGGATGTCATATATAGTGCTGAGAGGCCGCTGAGGTAATATCATTGTTCTGAATGCGCATGCACCAGCAGAAGAGAAGCGTGATGATTCAAGAGGCAGTTTCTATGAGAAATTAGAAGAGGTTTTTGATCATTTTCCTAAGTACCATATGAACATTCTGTTAGGAGATTTTAATGCAAGGGTGGGGAGAGAGGATACTTTCAAACCGACAATTGGGAATGAGAGTTTGAATGAGGAGAGTGATGATAATGTTGTTAGAGTAGTAAACTTTGTCACACCAAAGAATCTATTTGTTAAGAGCACGATGTTCCCGCAACGGAACATTGGTAAATAAACCTGGACCTCTCCTGATGGGAAGACTCACAATCAGATCGATCACGTATCGATAGATAGGAGATGGCATTCGAGTTTGCTCGATGTGCGATCTTTCAGGGGGGCTGACTGTGATACTGATCACTATCTGGTGGTAGCAAAAGTTAGGGAAAGACTGGCAGTAAGTAAACAAGCAGCACAGAAGTTTCATGCGAAGAGATTTAATCTCAAGAAGATAAGTGAACTAGAGGTTAGGAAGCAATATCAGCTTAAGATTGCAAACAGGTTTGCAGCCTTGGAGAACTTAAATATTAGTGAGGACATAAATAGGGCTTGGGAAAACATCAAAGAGAATATCAAAATCTCAGCTCAAGAGAGTCTAGGTCTGCATGAATGGAAGCAGCATAAACCATGGTTTGATGCGTAGTGTGCACAATTTTAGATATTAGGAAGCTGGCTACAATTCAGTGGTTACAGAATCCAAACCAAACTAATGGAGATAATCTGCACAACGTTAGACGTGAAGCTAGTAGACATTTCAGGAACAAAAAGAAGGAATATCTGAAAGCTAAAATTATTGGACTTGAAACAAACAGTAAGAACAAGAATATAAGAGACTAGTATAGGGGTATCAATGAGTTTAAGAGGGGGTACCAGCCTAGAAGTAATGTAGTAAAGGATGAGAAGGGTGACCTGGTTGCAGACTCCCACAGTATTTTGGCTGGGTGGCGGAATCATTTCTCCCTGCTGTTGAATATACACGGGGTTAATGATGTTAGGTAGAGTGAAGTACACACGGCAGAGTCACTAGTGTCTGAGCCCAGTGCCTTTAAGTTTGAGGTAGCGATTGAAAAACTAAAAAGACACGAAATCACCAGGTATTGATCAGATTCCGGCAGAACTGATTAAAGCAGGGGTAGGAGAATTCGGTCTGAAATCCATAAACTTGTTACTTCTATTTGGAATCAGGAGGAATTGCCTGCGGAATTGGAAGGACTCAGTCATTGTGCCTATTTATAAGAAGGGTGATAAAACAGATTGTAGTAACTATCGAGGCATATCACTTTTGTCGACTACGTACAAAAATCTATCCAACATTCTTTTGTCAAGGTTAGCTCCATATGCAGAGGAAATTATTGGGGATCATCAGTGTGGATTTCGACGTAACAGGTCAACTACTGATCATATATTCAGCATTCGTCAAGTACTTGAGAAAAAATGGGAATACAATGAGGCAGTGCATCAGCTATTTTATAGACTTCAAGAAAGCTTATGATTCAGTTAGGGAGAGGTCTTGTATAATATTCTCATTGAGTTCGGTATTCCCATGAAACTAATAAGATTAATAAAAATGTGCCTAAGTGAAACGTATAGCAGATTTCGGGTAGGCAAACATCTGTCTGAGACGTTTCCTATTAAGAATGGTTCGGAACAAGGAGATGCTCTGTCGCCATTGCTTTTCAACTTTGCTTTAGAATATGCCATTAGGAGGGTTCAGGCAAATCAGAATGACTTGAAATTGAATGGTACACATCAGCTTTTGGTTTATGCTGATGATGTTAATATATTGTGCGGAAGCATACATAGTATAAAGAAAAACGCAGAATATTTAGTAATTGCTAGTAAGGAGACTGGTCTAGAAGTAAATGCTGAGAAAACTAAGTACATGGTCATGTCTCGAAATCAGAATGCAGGACACAATCCCAACGTAAAGATGGATAATAAATCGCTTGAAAGGGTGGAAGAATTCAAATATTTTGGAACAACCCTAACGAATCGAAATTCCATTCATGAAGTAATTAAGAGCAGACTAAAGTCGGGGAATGCTTGCTATCATTCGGTGCAGAATCTTTTGTCTTCAAGGTTGCTGTCCAAAAATACAAAGATTAGGGTATACAGAACTATAATTTTCCCTGATGTTGTGTACGGGTCTTGGTCTCTCACACTGAGGGAGGAACAAAGAGTGATGGTGTTCGAGAATAGGGTGCTGAGGAGGATATTTGGGCCTAAGAGATACGAGGTGACAGGGGAATGGAGAAGACTGCATAAGGAGGAACTTAACCCTTTAAAGACGAAGCGTATCTGTTTTATATAAGGACTCAGTGCGTACCGTGCTGTAAACACTCTCCACTTCGGTTATAAAAACCAGTCTCTTAATGTTTTATAAGGCAAAAGTTGCTGTTTGTTCTGAGATCCGTACAAAACACATAAACGCAATGTGGGCACCACGTAGAATTTTTTAATGTTAAACCTGGTCGTACGTAAAGTTACTTCTAGGCTTTAAAAGTTAATGATCTGTAATCATCACCAAATATAGTCTGGGTGATAAAATCGAAAAGAATGAGATGAGCAGGGTATGTAGCACGTATGGAGGAAAAGAGAGGTGCGTACAGGATTTTGGTAGGGAGACCTGAGGGAAGGCGACCACTTGGGAGACCCAAACGTAGATAGGAGGATAATATTAAAATGGATCTTGAAGTGGGATGGGGGCATGGACTGGATTGAGCTGACTCAGGATAGGGACAGGTAGCTGGCTCTTGTGAATGCGGTAATGAATTTCCGGGTTCCATAAAATGCAGGGAATTTCTTGACTAGCTGAGAAACTGTTAGCTTCTCAAGAAGGCCGGTGCTGCATGTAGTTAGTTAGTTAGTTAGTTAGTTAGTTAGTTAGTTAGTTAGTTAGTTAACGATCTCGGGTTACCAAATAATTGACGAAGCGGTCTAACAGGCAAGTACAGCGAAGAAAGGCACAGAAACTGTTACCCGGAAATTATGATTAGCATATGGCAACTGGTTTAACAAGCTCTATTTGGCATAAGAATATTATGTAAAATCGATGTTCGGTATCTACTGTAGTTTGCGAAGGCGTGGGTTACCTTGAAGTGACCCTGGAAAGGGCTGTGGTGGACTAAAGATACGTACGAAATAATAACGTACCTTACCTCCTTTTGTATCTTCTGTAAAGCCTGACGATGCTCCTCGTAGGCCAAAACATGTAGCTTGTTAACAGGATATTGTTATACAACAACTACAGTTGTGTTTGACTTTAGTTTTATTAATTAATCGTTTAAACAAGACAGTGTAATACTCTTCATTAGAATTATAGACTTTCGTAAAATTTCTGTTGTAACCATTCATATTCATTGTTTTTTTGTGCCGTTATATGACATAGCCACTTGAGAATGTGTTGTTAAATAAATAAACAAGAAACTGGTGTTAGGAAGGTCACGCTTTCCCGTAACAAGTCACAAAGACTCAGAAGGGGGGTGTGTTACTGGGCTGCCATCCTTACTTTGACATTCGGCACAAAGAGGACGGCAGAGTGATGAGCACTTTACATACAAGGGAATTCCCTGGTACTCATTTCTCTTACAGACTGAGTGGATCCGAGGGCTACTGATTGCGGAGAGAAGGAATAAATCACTTGAAAATTTCGAAGGACTGCACCGGGAATCGAAACCGGAACCTCCTGTCTTGTGGCGCAGTGCCGCAACCAACTGGGCACGCTCGCCCCAGTAATAAAACCCTATTTAGAAAGCCTAAAGTCTGAATGTTTTAGTGCTTCTTCTTTACAAGCACATTAACAAGACTTGATGTTTCCTTCGCAGGACTGAAGCCGCGGCTGAGCAGCGCCCCTCGCAACGGTAAGTAAACTTTAATGTTTGGCAGCTTCTGCACAGAGACGGGATCACAGACAGCGTGAGAACTGCGGAAAGGCCTTCAGCTTTGTCTGACTGTTAAGTGACCGATTGTCTCAATGGCTGACTTACTCCTTGACTGTTGAATGATTTATTGGTTTAGCGGCTGATTGCCTGATTAATTACTGAGGTAATTGATTCACTGAGTGGTTTATTTACTGGTTGGTTGTTGCAATGAATATTTGTTGACTGAGTAACTAACTGTCTCTGTTAACTGACTGAAATTTTGGTGGCTGGTTGATTGGTACATAGGTTACATGCTGAGTGGTGATTTTTCGAGTGACTGCTTAATTGACTAATTTAAGTGTAAAATTATTTACACTTGTCATCAATCACTGTATCAAGTACCAACTAAATGCACTGTATTAAATTTATTATTATTTATTTTCACATTACCCCGACATGTTTCGACGTTTCAACCTTCATGCTCAGGGGGTGCACCAAAGTCTTTTCTAATGCTGGCAGGGCCGATGGGTCATATTCATTGAATCTGTCGCAACAATTTCGAAATTAATGGTGCCTACATCCTTAGCATAACATCACCCGATTGAGGAGATCGGCCTTGACTTAGTCCTGCCAAAACATGGCTTATTCAGAAGCGTCACAAATTATTCTTTCCTTTTATTTTATCTTTCTTCCGTGCCGTTTCTTTTTTCTGTTGTCCATTCTCGTCTTTCTTCATTTCTTTGTCATTCATTCGATCATTTTTCCTGCGTTCATTTTCTCTAAATATTTTTTTCCATTTTCAGCTTATTTTCATTTTTAAGTTTTTCTTTGCTTTCATTTCTTTTTTTGTATCTATCCACCTCTTTTCTTCATTTTTTCCTCTTTATATTTATTTCTGTGTATTTATCTGTGTCTACTTCTTAGTTACAGAAGTGAGGTGACACTTACTAATGTGTCCTCAAGTGGGCCCGATGTTCCAGCACTGTATATACGTAATTAAGATCTACGCCTTAAGAATGTAGACTTCTCAGATGTGACGCCGTATATTCTGGTAGACAATCATACCTTAAAAACTACACGGTATAACATTCGAAAAATCCATAATCTTACTATCACGAGAAATATTACGAGAAACTTAGATCTTAAAATCAACGAGTATAACGAATTTTTTGTATGTAATACACGAAATGGCCGATCCCGGTGGCCGTCCGGTCTAAAGCCTAGGTCTGTGGCTGCTCGATTGTTGAGATCGCTTTTTCGAATCCCGCTGAAGGCATGGATGTTCGTCTGTTCTTTGTTGTGTGCTGCGTTGGTAGCGTCCTTTGTGGCAAGCTGTCATTCATTCAGAGGGGTCCTACTGACGTGTGTGTCCAATTGTGCGTGATATAGAAACCTCAACAGTGAGGCGGCGTAGGTCCGAGTTGTGCTGTTACGCCACAGAAAAAAAAATACACTAAGTGTGATGCAGTGCTGTACGTTTTAGGGCAGTAATCTGCACAAAGTGAAATGAAGGCCAACTAATTATATAAAACCTAACGACAACGAATTAAATGTATTTTCTTTTTAAGACGGGCCCGCATCTGTACAAAGCTTCTGTGTCCATGTTACTTGTAGATTATCTTCAGTTGTGCTTAAAGCTTGGTTCAGAATTATCAGTACAAATCTCTATAAAAACCTTTCTAAGCGGAATTCTAAATATTTCATAAAACTCTCCAGTCTCTTTCACTTCCATCCGCCTTGACTACCTGATTGTAGCCGCTAGCAGGCCAGGCAATATATACAATGCAATACGCAATGTCACTGAATTACTGACTTTACCGACTCGACGCCCTCTGACTTCAAAGTAGCCTTGCTGTTTCTGAAGTCACAGAAATAGGACGCATTTAATATTTATACGAACCAACAAGATGAGTACATTAAAAAAACTGTTTTCTCGTTTTCTTGTCTGGAATTCTAGGTAAGATTTCTGACGTAACTTATTCTCCTAGAAAACATTTCAGAAAAGCTAGTAATCATTCAAGAATGAAAGGGAATGGAATAAAAACATTGAAAAGTGAAGACTTTTATTTATTTATTTATATCTGTTCTAGTAACTGAAGCAGCATTTCCATATTAGGAAATCAGTTAACACGTAAAGAAGAGATGGTTACAGCTGTTTGTACGTAACGGGCTCTGCTATGCATACATAACTTGCTGTCAAGCAAAACGTATGTTGCTGTCGGAATCAAGCACAGATTACAGGCCAGTACTACTACAAACCAAACTGAACAACACTTTTCCATCTTCTTCCTGGCAGACATGCTTATTTAAGACCTAATCATCCGAAAAAGAAGAGAAAATCTTACATTCCTGTTTAGAGTAGGATGTGGCTATGACTGGCAACTGGGAGTCTGAGAAGACTAGCAATGCCTAGATTAAGACTTGCTTATGCTTCTGATGTTAATTGGTCCGTATCGTGCGTAGCAGGGTAGAAATTGTGCTACGAATCAGAAGGAATCTGAGTTACATCAGGGTACCGAATATGTGAAAGTGAAAAAAAAAAAATCTATGATCTGGGAAAATTAATAGGAAAGTATGTGTCATAAACCATAAAATTTTCATAACTCAGATATCTGGAAACGAAATGAGAGTTGTGTGTCTGATGTAAGGGCGTTGTGATATTATATGATAAAAATTCTCGAAATATTTCGTATTATTTATTTAGACAACTGGTGCCCTAACATTTACTTTACAGAATACTAAAACGAATTACTTACACACAGTGTGTTTGTCACGTACACGACTCCGCTTTATTGGCACCTTCTATGCGAAAAACAAAGACATCTGTCAAAGTAAATATGTGTTTATAGGCGCTGTGTCTTTCATCTCTGTTCCATTTTATTTTGAAGGACAAAAATAAACTGTAACCGTTTAGCAGAAAGGTCATTCTGACAGCACATGTCACTCTTATGGCAAAACCGAATTATGAAACGTAGTCTGAATGTTGTTCTTGTGCTTCCAAAAAGCGAGCTGCGCTTCTTATTTAGAACTGCCGCACGTGCTCAAAGTTCTACACGCGTTGCTTCTTATTTAGAACTGCCGCACGTGCTCAAAGTTCTACACGCGTTACTTCTTATTTAGAACTGCCGCATGTGCTCAAAGTTCTACACGCGTTACGAATTAACCCGCATGTGTTTTCCACATTTTATGTGGGCCTAAGAGAGACAAGGTGACAGGGGAGTGGCGAAGACTACATAACGAGGAACTTAATGATCTATACTCATCACCAAACGTTATTCGGGCGGTCAAATCGAGAAGAATGAGATGGGCGGGCATGTAGCACGTATGAAGTACATGAGAGGTGCACACAGGATTTTGGTAGGGAGACCTGTTTAATGTGATTTTGTGAACCATGGAATTGTTCTATCTCTTAACAGAGACGCAATAAAAACGAAGCGTGGCAAAATCATGCATATACCACATTCATGTTATTGTGTTTAATGGGACATCCTGTAGTGGCTGGAAGGATGCTGTGTAAAGTAAATGAGAAACTGCCCCTGCCAACCTATGCTAGAAAACAAAGAGGGCCTACCAGTATACTGCTGCCAGGCCCGCTATCAACAATGTTCATTTATACGAGTACAGTTTGTAACCAGTTTAACGCGGTTGGTATGTGTAGTATGCAAGTGATACACAAAGATTTATTGTGGGTCCCTGTCACCACGGCATGGCGCGTCTTCAGGTTGCGGATGGAGGAACGGCCTCCAGTTATGGAGCGTAGCTGCGAATACATTGAATAAGCAGTCGCGGACAGCCGACAAGGGGTGGTCCTCCAGCTTGGGGGTTGGGCGAGGTGCTAACAACTCCTCACCGTAAAAAATTATGATGTTACGAACCATTACACAATGCCTCGGACCTGGACCGATTCTTTGGTACGACCCCAGCTACGGAAAAAGGATATGAGTTTTGGAACATGGAATGTGAGGAGCATGTATAGGTCAGGGTCACTTATGGCAGTGGCCAGGGAATTAGGTAAGTATAAGTTAGATTTAGTGGGTGTACAGAAGGTTAGGTGGGACAAAGAAGGGACTGTAAGAGCCGGGGAGTATATTTTTTTCTATGGCAAAGAGCAGGAAAATCATCAATTGGGAACAGGTTTTTTTGTGCACCAGAGAATAGTATCAGCAATCAAGAGAGTGGAGTTTATTAGTGCTAGGATGTCATACATAGTGCTGAGAGGCCGCTGGTGCAATATCATTGTTCTGAATGCGCGTGCACCAGCAGAAGAGAAAGGTGATTATTCAAAGGATAGCTTCTATGAGGAATTAGAAGGGGTTTTTTATCATTTTCCTAAGTACCATATGAAAATTCTGTTAGGAGATTTTAATGCAAAATTGGAGAGAGAGGATATTTTCAAACCGATTATTGGGAATGAGAGTTTACATCAGGATAGCAACAATAATGGTGTTAGAGTAGTAAACTTTGCCACATCAAAGAATCTAGTTGTTAAGAGCACTATGTTTCCGAACCGAAACATTCATAAATACACCTGGACCTCTCCTGATGGGAAGACTCACAATCAGATCGATCACATATTGATAGATAGGAGATGGCATTCAAGTATAATCGATGTGCGATCTTTCAGGGGAGCTGACTGTGATACTGATCACTATCTGGTGGTTGCGAAAGTTAGGGAAAGACTGGCAGTAAGTAAACAAGCAGCACAGAAGTCTGATGCAGAGAGATTTAATCTCAAGAAGCTAAGTGAACTAGAGGTTAGGAAACAGTATCAGCTTAAGATCTCAAACAGGTTTGCAGCTCTGGAAAACTTAAATGTTAGTGAGGACATAAATAGGGCTTGGGAAAACATTAAAGAGAATATCAAAATCTCAGCTCAAGAGAGTCTAGGTCTACACGGACGGAAGCAGCATAAACCATGGTTTGATGCAGAATGTGCAGAATTTTTAGATAAAAGGAAGCAGGCTAAAATTCAGTGGTTATAGAATCCAAACCAAACTAATGGAGATAATCTGCACAACGTTAGACGTGAAGCTAGTAGACATTTCAGGAACAAAAAGAAGGAATATCTGAAAGCTAAAATTAATGAAATTGAAACGAACAGTAAGAACAAGAACATAAGAGACTAGTGTAGGGGTATCAATGAGTTTAAGAGGGGGTACCAGCCTAGAATTAATGTAGTAAAGGATGAGAATGGTGACCTGGTTGCAGACTCCCACAGTTATTTTGGCTAGGTGGCGGAATCATTTCTCCCAGCTGTTGAATATACACGGGGTTAATGATGTTAGGCAGACTGAAGTACACACGGCAGAGTCACTAGTGCCTGAGCCCAGTGCTTTTGAGGTTGAGATGGCTATTGAAAAGCTAAAAAGTCACAAATCACCAGGTATTGATCAGATTCCAACAGAATTGATTAAAGCAGGGGGTAGGATTATCCGGTCTGAAATCCATAAACTTATTATTTCTATTTGGAATAAGGAGGAATTGCCTGAGGAATGGAACGAGTCGGTCATTGTGCCTATTTATAAGAAGGGTGATAAAACAGATTGTAGTAACTATCGAGGCATATCACTTTTGTCGACTACGTACAAAATTCTATCCAACATTCTTTTGTCAAGGTTAACTCCATATGCAGAGGAAATTATTGGGGATCATCAGTGTGGATTTCGACGTAACAGGTCAACTACTGATCATATATTCAGCATTCGTCAAATACTTGAGAAAAAATGGGAATACAATGAGGCAGTGCATCAGCTATTTATAGACTTCAAGAAAGCCTATGATTCAGTTAGGGGGAGGTCTTGTATAATATTCTCATTGAGTTCGGTATCCCCATGAAACTAGTAAGGTTAGTAAAAATGTGCCTAAGTGAAACGTATAGCAGATTTCGGGTAGGCAAACATCTGTCTGACACGTTTCCTATTAAGAATGGCTTGAAACAAGTAGATGCTCTGTCGCCATTGCTTTTCAACTTTGCTTTAGAATATGCCATTAGGAGGGTTCAGGCAAACCAGGAGGGCTTGAAATTGAATGGTACACATCAGCTTCTGGTTTATGCTGATGGTGTTAATATATTGGGTGGAAGCATACATAGTATAAAGAAAAATGCAGAAGATTTAATGATTGCTAGTAAGGAGATTGGTCTAGAAGTAAATGCTGAGAAAACTAAGTACATGGTCATGTGTCGAAATCAGAATGCAGGAATCAATCACAACATAAAATAGATAATAAATCCTTTGAAAGGGTGGAAGAATTCAAATATTTGTGAACAACCCTAACGAATCGAAACTCCATTCATGAAGAAATTAAGAGCAGATTGAAGTCGGGGAATGGTTGCTATCATTCGGTGCAGAATCTTTTGTCTTCCAGGTTACTATCCAAAAGCACAAAGATTAGGGTATACAGAACTATAATTTTACCTGTTGTTCTGTATGGATGTGAAACTTGGTCTCTCACACTGAGGGAGGGACAAAGACTGAGGGTGTTCGAGAATAGGGTGCTGAGGAGGATATTTGGGCCTAAGAGGGACGAGGCGACAGGGGATTGGCGAAGACTACATAACGGGGAACTTAATGACCTCTACTCATCACCAAATATTATTCGGGTAATCAAATCGAGAAGACTGCGATGGGCGGGGCATGTGGCACGTATGGGGGAGGAGAGAGGTGCATACCGGATTTTGGTGAGGAGACCCGAGGAAGGCGACCACTTGGGAGACCCAGGCGTAGATATGAGGATAATATTAAAATGGATATTCGGGAAGTGGGATGGGGGGCATGAACTGGATTGAACTGGCTCAGGATAGGGACAGGTGGCGGGCTCTTGTGAATGCGGTAATGAACCTTCGGGTTCCATAAAATGCGGGGAATTTCTTGACTAGCTGAGAAACTGTTAGCTTCTCAAGAAGGCCTCTGCTCCATGGAGTTAATTAGTTCATTTGAATGTCAGTTTATAGTTTTTGCTGTATTGAAGATCACATTTAGGCCTAAAGCATTTGACGGGAACCCGTCATCGTGCTTCTTTCCAGGTGTCATATTTGCGGGCGTTAGAATCTCATACGACAGCTTTAAAGAGCCCAAAATATTTGAAGAGGCCAATTTAAACTCTTAAGATAATATATATGTATACATATAATAAATATGCCAATATAAATACTGGAAATTTGCCAGTCTGAATATTAAGTAGCACACTTTGCTTTAACCAGGGGTAATACAATCAGCTCTGCTAGTAAGTGTGTTTTGTTAATGCGAATTGGCTATAAAGCGATTGATAAATAGACGAAGGCTGTTTGTATAACGCGAAATTTCGCATATGCGTGTTGGCTGTTACGCGATTTCAGCTACCAGCGTAAAGATGCAGTGTGGTGCGGAAGGAAAGGTCAATATTTTGGGAGCTGAGAGTATCGGTCATTGTAAGAACAGATCGTATGACCATGTGTCCAATTCTGAGTAGTTACCGAGATAGAGCTGTTTCAATCTCCAGGCCTAATTCAATTAGATTTTTGTTTGTGGGGTTGAATGAAGAGCGAAGTTTACAAAAGGAAGGTGGATACACGAGACGAATTGCTCGCTCGCATTTTGGATGCTGCTGTCCGCATCAAGCAACGTGAAGATTACCTCAGACGAAGAACACGCGATCTTCACACACGAGTTGCGAAGCGCATTGAGGTTAACCGTGGGATTTTCGAAAATTCGTTTTGAACCGTAACAAATGTGTCGTTTCTGTGTAACAAATTTGTCGTTTCTCTGTAACAATTTTGTCATTTGAACATTGAATTAAAATAAAATTAACAGTAAGTAATTTGTCTTTATTTATTACCATTCACAATGCTTTCGTATTTGTAGACTCAATCAGCTCTATCTCGGTAACCATTCAGAATTAGAAACATGTTTATATGAAACTTTTGCTCACAATGACCGATATTATCACCTCCCAAAATACTGACGTTTACTTCTGAATCACCCTGTATAAGGTTAGATGACGGGTCAGATTATTTTCTGATTTGACCCTATTTTTATTAAGTAAGGTCTCACAAGGGCGCAACTATTTCATTATAACAGGACTGGCTGTATTTCTATTGACGGTGACCTACAAGTCGGCATTCCCCCTTCCTATGCCATTCGATATTAATAATGTAAATGGAAGACACAGGAGTACAAATCATCCACTGAGTATTCCGCAGTGTGTTCATCATGAGGGCTGAAACAAAATTCGCAGACAGGCTGTCCATAGTGTGATTTCTAATTTAAAATATTCGAGAATGTCGTACAAGGTAAGTCGCAAGATGTTTAGTTTTTGAGATACACGTCAGCGTCAGATGGGGCAAGACATAGCAGTGTTATTTGACACGACGATAGAGCGTGTCGTTGCGTTCCTCCACAATCAATGACTATCCCACATTTTGTCTTGGGATCGGAACCCTCTTTCTGCCGTCTACAATTTGATGATATTATATTTTTCTCACAACAGACAACGATTAGATATGGCAACTGAAACCAACAAATGCACACCAGTTTATTAAAATACATTGCACACGTAGTGATACCTACTACATGTTTCGGCCACTCATGTGGCTATCCTCAAGCGGGCGTGTTACAAAGAATAAATACATTGAGATGTTACAAAAGTTTTGTGAACCAATGCACATGTGAATTATTTACAATAAAACGTAAATTTAATATTTAATATTTTACATTAGCGTTGGTTCACAAAGCTTTGTAATATCTCACTGTATTCACTCGTCTTAACGTACACCCCGAGGATGGCCACATGAGTGGCCGGAACATGAAGGGGCTGTTACTGCGTTTGTAATATATTTTCATAAACTACTGTTCATTTATTGGTTACTTAAGTACACAACTGTTCAATGCCCGGTTATTTATCATTTAAAACAGCAATTAGTTCCCTAAGCAGCATAAACTGCTGTGTTTTTTACACGCAGAGGCAGAGTTCTTCCTGTGAAGAAGGAAAGGAATTGTCAAACAATGTTTAGTTTAAAATGTTCACGCTAAACTATTCCATGCTTTTTTCGGACATCTAAAATCCTTTCCCCTCTTTAATTTACAGCTCTTCATTGATTTCTTTTTTCGAATTTTAAAATTTTGTCTATTCGTACAGACAAAAACATCAGTCCAGTTTAAACAACTTGCACTGAATGGCAAACACGGCACAAAGCATTTGGTTGTCTCATCGCTAATCATGTAGAATTTCCTGATTGGTACACCTGTCATAGACAATTATGGTGAGCAGACTGATGGATCAAGTACCGACAAACGGATGGTTACCTTCTGCACGACTGAACAATAAAAAATACTGCTACTACTTAATGTGTTCCATGTCCGTGCACTGTATTATACAAAAACACTAATCACCAACAAATGCACAAAGAGAGTTCCATCATCAATCGCAACACACTCCTACATGTTTCGACTCTGCTGGGTCATCTTCAGGGGGAACTTTTCTTACCGTTACACTAGGGTTGCACTTTACAGTTGAGTGAGAATGTGCTGTTGACTGTGTACTGCGTTGTTTTTGGAGGCGTGAACTCTCTGCGGTCCGGGCCTGAGTTCAGATTCTATAGATTTGTCATGTACTTCAGGTGTATTATACAGTGAACTAATGTATAGAGCTAAATTGCGTATGTACTTACATGATAAATCTACTGAACTGTGTTTTGTTAGCCTGACATTATTAATTCACTTTATACGTTAAAGTAACATTATCCCACTTGTTATAACGACACAGAATATTCAGTCCCTTTCATGACGTTATAACCGAGTTCGACTCTAATTTCTATTTGTGTCTAAATTTCGCAGGGGACTTTTTCCATCTACGTCTTCCGAATTACATATTATATGCAGCTGAAACTTAGGTGTACTCTTGAGTACCTCTTTGCATTTTACAGTCTGCTGTCAGTCATGTGCTCTGGTTTTCGTTCTTGTGAGACACCAGTTAAACATAAAAGCGCTTTTAAGTCTTGAGATGGGATGTTGCTGAAAGTATTAAGTTTCAATTGTATTATCTTTTATTTTTGAGCGACGGAATGCATGTACTGTCATTGATTTAATGGTTACTTACAAAGAGAGTTTGACGTCAAAGCAATTTGCTTGATACAAGTAGACGAGGAATTTAGATGCCTATCTGCTACGTTCCATGACGAGCTGTCTATCAGAAGGGAAGATGCCGCAGTATAGGCTGGATACCTGCAGTCCATATTCCGCCGCGTCTAGTCTATCAATCTTACGTGCTGTTCCGACCGAAATGCATATGAGCAGACCAGACATCATTACGTCTGACTGAACTGCACAAACGTTAAAGTTACAACACAAAGTAATGAGAGAGCGGTATGTAACCAAGCAGTGACCAGACGGTACAAGTTACAAGAACACTCGGACTTACAAATATGAAGGCAGTTCGCGATTTATAGTATTACATGAGAGTAATTTCATGACACATGCTACTTTTATGATAATGAATTATAGGAACCTATTTATTTTATGTTGTTCATACCGTGCATTTTCTTACAATTATTACACAAACCAATTTATGCGTTGCTTAAAATACATTCATGAGCCGAAACATGTAGGAGTCTCGTAATAGCTAATGACTGTGTTTTATTCAGTACATTAGTTGTTTAATGTAATAATTATAGGAACCTATGCCTAGTTGAACATACTACTAAAAGGGAAGGAATGGGAGGATAATATTGAAATGAATCTTATAAGATTATCTAGTAAGAATAGGGTGTGAATGCGACTGGCTCAGGATCACGTCAAAATGAGATATTCTTTAATATATTTAATATTACACATCTTCCTTGCAGTTATTTTTACATCCGTAAGTCTTTATCACCAACTACTGCACTTTATTTACGTAACCTCCAACATGTTTCGGCTGAGTTATCCATCCGTCATCAGGAAGGTAATCGTTGCAGACAACAAGCAGCTTGTAGCAAGTCACAGAATGGTAATCATACATATGCTGCAGTTAGCATGTTATAGATGTAGACTTAAAAGTATAAAACAATATGTACATATTATTTTTAAGGATAAAATATACAAAATATATAAGAAGTACAAAGTATAATTCTGTGTCTAAACACCTGTTGTGAACCGCTTCTGGTGTTGTGTGGTCGAGACCCCTGGCTGTGGTCTCCGGTGTTTCGTCTTATCGTTGAGACTCTTCTTTATTCGACCATTAGAGTTTCTCTTACAAGAGAGTTAGATTAAATTACTTGGAAATCCCGAAGAAATTATTAAATATTTTCTCTAATATAGTGAGAAATTTTCTTCTAGTAAGCAAACCTGCCCCTTCAAAACGTACTGCACCTTACAATATGATTGTGAGACTGATTTACGTTACCCTTGCGACTCCTGTGTAAATTGCACTTTAGTCGTGCGAACGTTAAATTAAATGCCATGCTTCACATTTGGTAATGTCCAGTTCTGCTAAACATTTTTCTAGACGATGAAATATAAAAAGGTATTACATTAAAAAGATTGCTTTCATATATTCATATTATACTTCAATAATGTACTTTATCATATAGATTTTGGCAGGCAGGATAACTCAGTCTGTATAATGATTAGGCCAAGGGGTGTAGGGTGGGGGGTTCTGTTCCTTGCAGGGGAAAGAGATTTTCTGTTTTTGAAAAATTCTATACTGGCTCCAGGGCCCACCCTGCTTCTTAATTTTTTCTCCGAAGGTAAGGCGACCAGGTAGAGAAGTCG
This sequence comes from Coptotermes formosanus, assembly GCA_013340265.1. Taxonomy (NCBI): domain Eukaryota; kingdom Metazoa; phylum Arthropoda; class Insecta; order Blattodea; family Rhinotermitidae; genus Coptotermes; species Coptotermes formosanus. The sequence goes on along the minus strand of BLKM01011352.1, from coordinate 25,730 downwards.
ACTTCTTCTGTTCATCTAGTGCCAAGGTTAAGAATGAGTGGAGGCATACCTGCGCTCCCCCATGTTCCTTTCACGGCATGCACAGGGACAGCTTTACTTTTAACATTCATATTTTGAATGACAGACCCTTAATACACTCGACAGTGATAGAATATTCCGCCTGTAAATATGCGTTAGGTGGCATGATGTTATTACCGCCGAATGTAATTGTAAGTGTAAGAGAAAAGATAAAATTGTCACGCACGATACACATTATATTGCGTACACATTATTTTGTACATATTATATTGGACATACTTTATATAGAAGACATATCTTACTGGATACACATTACATTGGATAATCTTTGTGTTGGATATATATTATATTAGACTCACTTGATATTGAATACACATTGTACTGAATACACATTTTATTACATACACTTTGCATTGGATACGTATTATATGGGATATATATTACATTGGACTTACTTTATATTGAATATGCATTGTATTGGATACACATTTTATTGGGTACGTATCGTAATTTGCTCACATTATACTGGATACATACTGTGTTGGATACATATTACATTTGATACACACCGTATACGGAACTCAGTAAGCCTGCATTTTGACAAATACTCTATTTCTTTTTCCCCATTATTCTTGGACCTGGTACCTTGTGATAAAGCTAATATAATGCCCATACTTAGACATACGTTTGCAGAAACTTAAAACATAATATTGCTGGCTGAAAAATATCTCTGCAGCATTGCTTGTAACTTTTTGTTGATCTGCAGTTATTAGAGTTAGACTGTTGCAGTGAAGAACCGACTGAAAAGAAATTTAGAATCTACAAAGCATGGTGCAATTCCTAATGCAAAATTCGATGACAGAAAAGATCATTAAACGGCGCAAAGATTCTATCTCCTATTCGCATGAAGAATACTCATTCACTTTCTTTGAAGGCCATAAAATAACTTAATAAACTAAGAATAAATAAAACTGAAATAAACTACCTAAGGATGCAGTATTTCTTTCCATACATTTAACAACCTGACCCGATAAAAGCAATGCTCATGGATTTCGTATTTATTAGGGCAGTATCTGAACTGTTCCTTAGTTACTGATACAGCAAGCTGGCATAATGACTTTGAAACGAGAACTGGACGAAAGCTTTATTTGATATCGATAAGAACGAGAGTAATCGTTGGCTTGTGAGTCTCGATATGTCGTTACTAAGACACCAAGATTTCAGGATAAACAGCAGTAACTCACAGGCAAAAAAGATGCAGTTGTCCCTGTCCACGCCATTAAGGCATATGGGAGGAACAGAAGCATAGCTCCATTCATTCTTTACGGTGGCGCTAGGTGGAGGTGAGTGGTCAAATTCAGACCCCGGTCGCTTAACCCGCGGATAAAACCCCAGTACCGATTGATTATAAGGCTGAGTGGGATCCAGATCCGGTATAAATTACAGGACTAAGAACAATTTAGTCATTGCTGGTGTAAAAACATTTACCTTACGAAACACATTCATAATTCTGACTCTTCTGCAAAAGCTGAAAGCAATATCTCCACCTTATAGGGAAAAACAGAGGTTCTTTGCCTTATTTACAGACCCTACATTGAGACAGCTGAATTTAATCCATGCCTTCTGTAAAATAAATCATAGTATAGAAAGTCAGAACGAAAGAGGACACGTTGGAGGTAAGGTATACGGGGGCGCTGAGTCCTGCACAACTAGTCTCTGAAGCGCTGTCCTACCTTCTGAGTGTTCGAAAAAAATTGTACGCATTTATTATCTGTGTGCACCATTCGGTCCAGAATATTTTTGCCTCACCCACTGCTGTCCAAGAATATAACAACTGAGACGCACAGAACTGTAATTTTGCTTTCTGTTCTGTGTGGGTGTGGAAGTTTGTCACGTTGCGGGAGGAAAACTAGCTGAGTGTTTGAGAACAGGATGCTGAGGAAGACATATGGACCCAATAGGGACGACATAAAGGGGGAGAGGAGAGGATTGCGTAAAGGGGATCTGCATGATCTTTACTCCTTGCCAAATAGTTTTTGGGTCAGCTAAATGAGAAGAACGTGGTGGGCGGGGCATGTGGCACTTACGGAGAAGAAGAGATGTGCGTACAAGGTTTATGTGAGAAACCGGAAGGAAAGAGACCACTTTAAAGACCTAGGCATAGCTGGGAGGATAATATTAAAATGAATCTTCAAGGAATAGGGTGATACATGAACTGTATTCACCTGCCTCAGTACAGGGGCAGGTGACTATATCTTGTAAACGCGGTAATGAACCTTCGGGTTGCATAAAATGCGGGGAATTTCTTGACTAGCTGACGACGTGTTAGCTTCCCAATAAAGACTGTGCTCCATGCAGTCAGTAAATTAGTTAGCTCTCTTACTTGTCACCACAGGGTGTATTTTTTGTTTCTTGATACATTAAACAAGGGTCATTTCCCTAAGCAGCGTTAACTGACTCGTTTTTACAATGAAGGCACAATCCATTATTTGTGCGGTACGAAGTGAAGTCTTACTTATAATTTAGGTTAAATTTAGTCTTAAAATGTGTTAATAGCTTAATTACTTAGCAGTTCCTCGGTCGGTCTGTTTTGATTGGCTGTGTGGATTAAGTTACCTTACAGAAACTTGTTAGTTACTTTAAACATGCATACGTACGTACATACAGTATATAGTACATGTATATATATATATATACATATGTACGCAAGAATATGTGGGTAAACTATGGCACGTATCAATTAAGCAATCTAAGTTTAAAATGTATTATTTTATTTGCATCACTTCATGCGTGTGTTTAATTGGTATTCACGGAAAGCAGCATGTAATTACGTCGCTATACTGTAGCGAGCTATTATAAAAACAAGTCTTCCACATGTGTCATGTGATTGCTTATTACGTATAATTTCTTGTAGGATGGCCTGCCATTTTTTTCTGTTTTTTCGACAACCTTTTTTCAGTGGACTTATGTTAAGATGTTACTCACAAGTGATATCCCGTTCTCAATAGATACATTAATGCATTCACAGTCAGCGACTGCTACGGATGCCACTGGCACATCGGACATTCAGTCTACAAATTGATTCAAATAGAAAATAATTGAGTGTCGGTGAGAATTCAACTGACTTGATAGTGGTTGAAACGTAAGTCCAAATGGAAATACCAGAGGTTTGACCCAGCAGCTGTGAATTCTTTCTGTCTCTTATGCCACGCCGCTTCACGTACGCTTCTGTCCATATTTCTTCCATGGAAGACATGTCGTCATGTACATATTTTCTGTTGCAACTTAGTTCAGATTTTTTTTTTACAATACTCCTTCGTCACCAGTAACTTGTACAAGAACATCAAAGCTAAGGAGTCCTGTTTGGCACGTATTGATCTTACCCTAACAACATACAGTGGGCTGCCTCAAGTGCAATTCTCTGCAACACAATAGGCATATTTTTCTATTATAGCCTGCAGAATAAAATTCGTGCTTCCTTTTTTATGATCACTTAACTTCTCTTTCAAAAGGTTATCAGTAAATCAGCTGATCAAGAAATCCCGCAGCCTCCGCCTTACTTAGAGAAACCGAAGGCTTATTCAAAAGAGTCCGCCACTAGAAATTAGAGCCAGTTTAATTCAGTTCACACACTCACACAAATCACTAGCTCTTCTGAGTGGTATGATCCGTCAGGTTTACCGATTATAATTTTGTATACCTTTCTTATTTCCTCTACACTTGATGCGTATGTCACCAATTATATGATCTTTGATTTGATCGCCCCAGGAGTATTTTGTGTGACTATTTAGCTATAATTGTTCACAGTAATACAACTTTTTGTCATACAAAATTCAGAGTGCTTATCATCATTTTCGTTACAACATTCTAATATGTATTTTTTCACCCTAGTTCTTTCCGCCCCCAAACCTAGTCCATTACTTAACTGCTCTTCCAGGGTGTTTATGTCGTCGTGGGCTGCGTTGCCATTGTAAATGTTTTTCTTCCTAGGTTCTGCAACAAAGCGTTTGCGTGATGATATATGTTCATATTTTGACTAATGCTTTGATGGTATGTATGTATGTTGAAGGAAAGATAGAGGGAGGGATAGAAGTAATGGAAAGACGATGAAGAAGACGTAAGCAGCTACTGAATGACCTTAAGGAAAAGAGAGGATACTGGAAATTGAAAGAGGAAGCACTAGATCGCTCTCTGTGGAGAACTTGCTTTGGAAGAGGCTACGGACCTGTCGTAAGACAGACAGCTGAATGAATGAATGAATGAATGAATGAATGAATAGATCAATCAGTCAATCAATCAATGTACGTGAACACTGGACTACTTCACAAATAAATTTTTCCTCGGCATTTTTTTTCTGGATTCATGATTTTATCTGATACCCCAAGATTCACTTTCATACATGAATATTGGTAGTGCCATTTCTATACCCTTTGCAGTTCACACTTGATCCTGTACAACTTAGAAGTCCATGAACTGTAGGTTCTTGTGAACATTCTGTGATGAACTTAAAGAATGAACGAGCGAGAGCAAGTGGAGCTTGTCTGTGATTGAACAAGTCTATCAGACGGCTGACTGTAACACTTTACTAGCCAACCCATCCATGGTCTGGCGTATTATTCCAGCCTCTGGAATGCTGTTCCTATCTGCGGTAGATCTAACTTCCTTCAGATACCAAATCAAGCTTTGTTTTGTTCTAGATTGTTTGAAAACAAGATGATTGGTTATAGAGATGGTTACAGATGGTGACGAAACTTGAAGTAACATCTGTGTAGACGAATATTTGTCTTGTCCATTTGGTATTTAGAATGGTCTGAAGGAAGGAAGTGCCTTGTCAACATATCTTTTCAACTTTGCATTAACATACACCTTTGGGGACACTCAACAACCATTTCAGATTCTGGTCCACGTTAATTATATTAATGTAGTTGATGCAAACATAAAAATCATCAAGAAAAAAATGTATGGCAGTTTTCCGCCTTTAATCTTCCTCTTTTTTGAAGTTATGATAGTAAAGTACAATTTGCGATATCCGACACCTCTGAGACGAAAGGCTCGCTGAATATCGTAACTTTCTGGATATTAGAACATGCGCCTCATGTTTATTTTATTGCAGCTAGAAAGCTAAGCGACAGATCTAGCCATTTAATTTGTCACTGCAAATCCTGTCCTTTTTCCCTTCTGCACTTCTATATTTCTTTTTCGTCGTTTTCTCACTTTACCACGGTGTATATATCATTTAAAGAAACGGGATGAAGCTAATATTTCACTATTTTAATCACAATGTTTGCAACGTTGCTGCAGTTGGTAAAATAGTGAAACGGAACCGACGTCCTAGTCAATTTCCATGTAACAGCGCTTTCCAGATCATCCCGTGCCGCATATAGCAGCTTTTACTCTATATTTATCAATAGTAGATGTATGTTCTCTTATGAATATGGTGTGAGAATGCAGACTGAATTGAGCTGGCTAATGAAAGGATCTAGAGGAGGGTTCCTGCAAATAGGGCAATGAATTTTTTGTTTCATAAACCCAGGTGTTTCTTTAGCAGCTGAGCAGTATTCACGTCTTAAAAAGGAATGTTCTACATGGATCTGGTTTTTACTTACATTGTATAATTTCACGCGAAGACTTAGACATTTATTTTCGAAGAGGCGTAAAATTGTAGAAGTATTGGCACTAATTTGTATTATTTTATTTGCCCTCACTCCGGTGTTGCATGGGTTAATCCAGTCTACACTTACAAGTTGGACTGAGGTACTTACGGATGTTTAATTAATATTTAATACATCAACCAATTATACGCTTAATAAAACACATTTAGAAGAAAGCATAAAACTCCTTCGTGTTTCGGCACCGGGTTGCCATCATCAAGGAGTTATTCTGAAGACAGGAGTACAAGGCCAGCAGGCTTATTATGTTACTGCCAAATGCTGTCAGCTAACACTGAAGCCTTAACAAAACTGTTGCGCAGTATTCCAAGCACTGCTACTCTTTGGAACCTGTAATACATGCCTTCTTTCAGATTCAAAATTTTCAGCCGTTTGCAGTGTCTCCGGCACTGCACCGCTTCCTTATGGCACTATTGATACTATCGTCAGCTCTCCAATATTCCGTTGTTCTTCGATTTATTATGTAAATTTGATATACTTCTATAATTTATTATTATATACCATCTCAATATTCACGATATAAGCTTTATCAATTACGTATATAACATTTTGGTCTCGTCAACTTATGTAACTCCCTGTTTACTGTATTTCCTTGCCACTCATGGCTGCACAGTCCCAATAACTTTGTACAATACCACTCATCTTCTATGATACTTTCTGTTGTGTATCTGTATTGTTACTATTATTAATGATACTACTACTACTACTAATAATAATAATAATAATAATAATAATAACACCACTAATAACACTACTACTACTCAAAAACACTAATCACCAACAAATGCACTAAGAGAGTTTTATCATCAATCGTAACACACTCCTAAATGTATCGGCCCTGCTGGGTCATCTACGGGGAGAACTGTTTTGTTACCGTTACACTAAGGTTGCACCTTATAGTTGAGTGAGAATGTGCTGTTGACTGTGTACTGTGTACTGGAGGCGTGAACTCTCTGCGGTCCCGGCCTGCAGGCCTCCAAAAACAACTATTATATTAAGCTATTATTATTACTATATTTTCTTACTCTAACTTTTCAAAGCAGAAGAAAAAATAATGCTCAAAAATGTATTTATTGGTTAGGGTCAATCACTGCACGACAGAAGTCACTGACGAGTTTGTAGAAATACAGAAGAAAAAATATGTAGCCAGAAATGAAAAAAGTGGAAGGTAAAACAGAGATCGACGTAACAACAAAAACAAATGCTGAAACCGGCAAGAAACTGTGGAATAAACAAGAAGACTGAAATGTATAAAGTCAATGTTTCATCATTAAAACTGAGCGTGTGTCAGGAACGGTTGTATATGGAAATGGGGCGCAAGTCGACGTCTGCAGACGTCACTCATGAATCACAGCCGGACTGGACATGATCAGTCGGTCTTCCGGGACGTACTGGTTACTAGGAACGCGTGCACTCGGGCGGTTTAGGCCTGCATGAGCGACGGACATTCGCTTTCTAAATATCGATAAAATGTCCAGCTGTACTCAGTTTTTTCGTATTGTTCCTTGTTCTCTGCTGAATAAATGCAGTAAGTATACTTTAAAACAGGGCTGGCCAACGTGGGGTCCTCGATGAAAATATTTGTGGCCCTTGTTCACCTGAATAAAACAATTTAAGAAGCGTAATTTAGTAGGTCTACAGAGCGTAATATGCAAATTTTAAGAAATAGCAATAAAAGAAATGTCGTTTTTGTAAATAACGACATTCTGGTTAATTCAATCCCCCTCCCACTTTTCGATATATGTGTACGCAAATACTGTCCTTGGACGAGTCCTTACGAATTATGTTACCCTCCTGTGCGTTTATGTTGGCCAGCCGTGCTTTGAAATATGCCACAACGAGATTCTTCCCAATTCTTACTTGCATCAATATTTGTTTTTTATTCATAGTTTTTTCATGGCGCCACCCCCCCTAGTGGGCCAGGGCCTCCTAATTATCGAGGCTTAACGATCACACTCAGACCCACCACATTCGCTAGCATTCCTCTAGACGGGTGATCAGCCCGACGCCGGAACCTCTACCCGACAACACACAACAATCACAAAAGACAGACATTCATGCCCCCGGCCGGATTCAACCCACAATTCCAGCAAGCAAGCGGCCGCAGACCTGCGCCTTAGACGGCGCGGCCACTGCGATCGGCCCCATTCTGAGTTATAGTATAGCATATATTCGAACTAAGTTTTGTTTTGGAGAAAGTGCGCTAGGCTACACTCATTTTGCATTCTGTAGCAAGAGGGACATGAAAGAGGCAACAGAAATATGACCAGCGCTAAGTCTTGGAATGAGCCTTAGAGAGTAGAACTGAAGAAGAGTCGGGTGATGGTAACGGATTTTGTGATAAAAACGATTATGGTGGAGGAAAATAGCGTAATAAAAATATCTTGATGATGATGCTAATAGTGAATAATGCAATAACGTTCATTATTAGCCATTTAAATACTAAAATTGATAAATTATATTTAAAAATTCAGTTCCAATATCACGGCAAACACCGTCGTTTTCCACTACACAAACCCATGGATTAATACCATCTACGAAGAAAAAGTTACACAGTGTAAGAATCACATGAAATATATACATACATACAGTGTGTGGCAAAATGCAAAATTGCCGGCCGTAGGTATACAGGGATGTTACATTAAGTGAGAGCCCGCTTCACACTTCGTTGACACCGCCTCGCGTGACGCAGGTACTGCCTCGCTAGCCGTTATTACCATTTACGTGTTTTGATGTCCGTGTGTCTTTAGTTCAGTTTATTGCAGTCAGTATTAGGATTTTACTCTCCCTCATTAAAAAAAGTCCTGCAAACAGTTTGTTTCGGATCTCAGATACATTTCACATGTAACACACATCTTGTTCATTTCATGTAGAAGTTCTCCTGGCGAAATTTAAAACACGACACTGGATCGTCTTCAGTGCAAGAATTGTTACAATGTATTTTATCCTGTAATACGTCCTGTAATCTGTCGCACCTGTTCAGATCTGGTTAACGAGGAGACTGGAAACCCAGCTTCTTATTCTGTCGCGAAAAACATTCTGTGAACAAGGCGTAGACATTAATTAAAAATCATACTACCAGAACAAAAATGGTGTGCGTGCGTGCGTGCGTTCGTGTGTGTGTGTGACATTGGTGTGAGTTTATGGTTTCAGGAAAAGAAAATGGGACTCATAACTACGGTCGCACTAACAGCACACCATACACCAACCGTCGTATCATGTAATGGCACTTCGTGAATTAACATGGGAAACCTGTTATTCTAAGGGTTAACGCAACCTCTGAGTTCAAATCAGCTTTCACCATTAAACAGAACGAGTGATCCAGTCAAGGAGAATGAGGTGGGCATGGTTTGTGGCACGTAGGGGGAGAGGAAAAGTGCATACAGATTTTTGGTGGGGAAGCCTGAGGGGAAGAGACGATTTGGAAGACCTAGGCGTGGATGGTAGGATAATAGTAAACTGTATCTTCAAGAAATAGGGCAGGTTCCTGGACTGGATTGATCTGGCTCAGGATAGGAACACGCAGGGTGTTATGAACACGGTAATAAACTTCCGTGTTCCTTAATTTGAGGGGGATTTCTTGACTAGCTGAGGAACTGTTGGCTTCTCAAGAATGACTCTGCTTCGTGGAGTTGTTCAGTTAATTATCTAATGAATTTCGTGGGGTTTGTCAGCGACAGATGTCGTAAATGGATGCCATTTCCACTTACTTCCTGACTGTTTTCTTACTCTCTACAATAAAAGCTCTTTGTGTAAAAGTTTTCACGTGCGTATTGGTAAATTGTTGGAATTTACGTGGCACTTCCTTCAGCAGCTTATTCTGCGCACTGCGCAGCAGGCAGACTGCATAGGACTCACTCAGACTGCGATAAGCAACAAATTAGTGGGCGTGTAGGCGAGTAATTACAACGTACCCGAGAAACGGCTAGAAACGAGCCACAAATGTCGAATAACGCAATATCCTGGCAGTTGTCATTGGTTTTTATGGGTTGTAACAGAATTCAGCACCTGTTTTCCTGTTGTGATTTCTAGCCAGTTTTAATGTTGCTTAATTCTATTTTTGTGAATAACTTACTACTTAAATACAGTTTCCGTAAACGTTAACTATGCGAGATGCACGGCCTACCTGTCGAAGTCTGGCGTTATTTACACGCTTGTGATTATTAACCTACAAATCATGTTTCATATATGGTACATATGTACATACATAATACCTATGTCCATACAAAGTTTCACATGCATAACTTCCAGTATTCCATTTGCTAATAAAATTCCGCGTGGTCGCCATGTTGCTATTTCACATCATATAAAACGTTACCTTAAAGAAATCTGCAAACTTCTCACATCTGTTGGAAAACACTGCAGGCCCCTATATCAAGTAACACTAGTGTCCCTTCCGCCTCACAAGTTCGCAATTCCGCCATGTTGTTATTACTAATTTTAGCGAATTATTATGGCATTGTGGGGGACCTTAAAGGCATAATCTTCTTATCAAGTTCTGTAAAACTCGGTCATAGGCTTCCTAATTTGAAATGGAGAAAAATCACGCACAACAGAGACGCACGCACGCACACACGCACGCACGCACGCGCACACAGTACCATTGTGACTATACAAACACCCTTCTCCATTTTATGAAGGAAAGTAGGCAAAGAATGAAGAAGTGAAATTTAGAGTTAGGATGGTGATGGTGGTGGTGATGAGGGTGAGGATGCTAATGATTGTGATTTAAAAATGTGATTTTGGTGTTTGTGGTGATTTTGGTAACGACGTAGTTGACAGGAAAATAGTACGAAGAGGGTTACAGATGGTGAAGGCCATGTGGGTGGCATTGATGAAAATGTTGAAGTATAGCTGTATCACGGGAATATGTCAGTGTACGTCACAGCAGGGTCACTTATGTTCCAAATGAATCTTCATCCTGAAGGGCAGGGGCTGTCTGATTGCCAGAATAATGCGAATGTTTTATAATTAGTTCTACCTTGGGACCCAGTGCATTAAGTTTCAAAGCAGCTGTGCAAGGGACCGAACGAAGTCAAGGCCGTACCATTGCTCTGGCGGTTAGTCGCCGGCGTCTCAGCGCGAAGGCCCGAGTTCGATCCCGACTGAGCCCATGTAGGACTTGTGGTGAACAAAATAGCACTGGGACAGGTTTTTCCCTGGGTGCTTCAGTTTGCCCCTGCCACTTTCATTCCACCAGTGCTCGATTGCTTGGGAAAACGGAAAAAACTAATCATCTTCATCACAGGGTTGCGTAATAAGCCTCCAGGCTGCAGTGCATCCGTAGCATCTGCTGCGGGGCTCTTCACCATAGGCGTAAAGTGGGGGGGGGGGGGGGCAAGGGCGGTAACTGCCCCGCGCCAAATATTTTTTGAAAGTAGGAATTTTTTAGTTAGTGAATTTAACAATGGCAAACAAAAAATAGACAGAAAAAAGAAAATGAAAAACTTGCGTTTTATGGGACAAATTTCCCCCTTTCAAATTTGACTCCTTTGGAAAATAAAGTTCCTAATACCCATGGTCAGTTTTGCGCCCCCCCCCCCAGTGTTATTAGTCAAGTTACGCTTGTGCCCTTCACCATTAAAAATGGAGTCAGTACTCAAAGAGCTTTAAACGGTATGAACGTGGTGTTTTGTTTTCATCTTCCTCTTTCGCTGTCAATCTGCTGTTCTTTTTGCGCGTTGTGCATATTCTCCCCCCACCCCCATGCCTCGACAGCCCCTGGTGGGCCAGGGCCTACTCATTATCGAAGCTTCACGATTCCACTCAGACACACCACGATCGGTAGGACTCCTCTGGGCGAGTGATCAGCGCGTCACTGGGAACTCCACCTAACAACACACAACACTCACAAGAGACAAACTACCGTGGCCCCGGCGGGATTCGAACCCCAAACACAAGCAAGCGGACGGCCGCAGGGGCACGCCTTAGACCGCGCGGCAGCTGGGATCGGCTTTGTGCATATAGTTCGGTATACTGTAAAGTCCATTCGCATTTAATTAGTCACAAACGTAAAATAATGTATTTCGAAATAATTATGTGCTTTTGTGACATAAGCGAATATTATTAAATAACGGTGTATAGACTCCTTTTTGTTTCTAATACCTTAAAGTGAAATATACCAGCTGCACCATTTGAACGTGACGTGTCTTAAACAAGTAAACTCTAGTTTCGTGACTTTAGCCAGCCACACGACTTGTGAGACCAAGAGCTGTTTGTAAGAGTACGAAGACCAGAAATTACTGCCTCCGCGGATTTATTTTAATGCCAGCAAACTTCAGCATCTTCATGGTGGCCCAGACTTCTCATTGGCTGGTCGGTTAGTGGCTGTTACATGGAGTATTTGTGCGGAATATTTTGCAGTAAAGTGAGTGCTATGGTACATAGAGATACCAGAAATGATGCATTTTGTTTGGAAAGGAGTCACACCTACAAATGCCTACACCATGACGTGCAGTAGATATAACAACATAGATGCGAATGGCTGTACGTTGTATAAAAACGTGGTGTAATTAGGTAGCTGCAGATAGCCATATATTGCACATATGATAGATGTTACGAAATAGCTACAAACGGACATTTTATGCATATAGATATAACTACATAGCTACGAATAGATACATAATGTACATAGAATATATAGTATTATCTGAAAATACAAAATTGCAGCATGCTCAATAGCAGGCGGAATGGAGACAAGTGCAGCACGACTGACAGATAGATAGTCCGTCGAAGGGCTGTTATAACAGGAGGTGGCTTGAGAAGGATGTAGGAAGAAAGGAAGGGGAAAAAAGTAACGGATGAAGACATAAGGATAGAAAGTACGAGTGAAAGGAGACAAGTTTATGTTAATTTTTTGTGGCTTTTATCCAGTGACTGAATGGTGCATTATTTAGCATCTGTAATTAGTTACAACGTGTAAACATGTCACGCACAATAGTTACCTATTGCGTACTGTTTTACATATCAGGAGTTGGTATGGGTTAATATTTCCGTCCGTATGTACAATATTTTTAGACAAGTCAGTAATTTTCATGCACATAAAAACCAGTTTGATTTATATAAGTTTGCTGTCACGGGGGATGTAGTTAATCTCAGGGACCACCAGATGGCCTTGCTTATCAAACGGCCTCGATGCGTCGTCCAGTAACACACGTACCCTATTTAATAACATGTACCCCTACAATACAGCACGTCGTTTGCAGATACGGAGAATCTGTACCCTATTTGAACGCTAAAATAAAGTCATCTTTGACTTGGCATTAGTACTCTTATGACAATAATATTATTGTTTGCAGGGACACCACAAAAGCGACAATTCTTGTATCGTGTTAAGGTATATCACAAACAAAGTGTTGACTTCTATAAGCATTCCTTTTACACTCTGCTGTAACTGCAGTTGCTGTATTTACTTTAAAAAATTTAATAATATTACAAACCATGTCACCGGCCTTTCTTCACTTAGACGACATGTCGCAAACAAAACAATTACAGGGGATGCTATGTCTTATTATTATTTTTTTATTTAAAAGTTTTACAGCCCATTAGGCAGAATAAAAAGCCGTCATTTGATGTAATCTGTATGCTGATTCATATAAAACTGAATGGTTTATCGCCAGACTATTTATCCGTCACTCCTCTATTTCACAGATAAATTAAAATAATACTATTATTCCATGCAGAACATAGATTCTATTACAGATTCTGCCTTCATTATTTGCTTCAGGGTATTTCAATACATACTGAATCAGTTGAACTGGCATAGGTTACTTAAAAGTCGGTTTGTCTTTAAACGCTTTGTGACTAAGTAAAACATACATTTCAGAACACTGTCTGTGTTTCTGCCATATTAGGAACTCGATATATATTCACACAATACCAAATGGCCGCCATTACAACATCTGAGAGGTTTTGTGTAAATGTGGAAATCACGTAAGAGGATAACGACATTCTTCATTACAAATACACAGCCTGTCCCACACGCAGTTCCGGGAGCTTCATCCTCTCTATCCTGTTATTTGTAGTACTGTAAATGTAGTGTGTGTGTGTGTGTGTGTGTGTGTGTGTGTGTGTGTGTGTAATGCGCAGGGATCACAGCCAGGAACAGGCAGATATCAGGATGTATTGTTCTCTTAATGAGAAAAGTAAACAACAAAAGTTACAAAATTGTCGGCTGAACTTACCAAGTCTACTTCCAGCAGTGCAGATCATGGATTATACCTGATGTGCTAGAGTAGTCGAAACTTACAGAGTTTGTCGTAAGTTCGAACTGTACTTAAAAGTCAGTGTTTATTTAAGGTTTGGAATTGTTAGTTTTATGCATTGTTATTTTAACGATATATGCAGGAAGAATATCGTACAGACATTGCGTCCATTAAGCTTGCCTGATATCACTTCAAAAATTCGCACCATCGCCATGTTTCTTCATATAAAGAGTAGTGTATCGTATATCATTTTAGGGGTGTTTATGATTTAAATTTTATACAGGCTGACATATCTACATCCAGTGGTCTATTACTTATCGTTATCCATCGGAAAAGAGCAGTGTTGTTTACGTTCTAAAAGACAGTTACATTAACCGGATTAGAATATTTTTTCGATTGTGTATTACAATACGTGATTTCAGGACAATATATTAGTGTCTCTATTGCCCTTCCAACCTCAAGAAACTTCCTTCTTAGACCACTTGGCCGTTGAATATGGGACCGATGGGTTCTACCGAAACGTCAATAAACAACTACCAACATACGCTGCGCAACATTCTAGGAGAGCGAAGGCCTCAACTACACCGCGGCCGGAGGCCTGAAGATTTGCGCAAGGCGCGTGAGTGCTTGCTGAACGGATATGCGCAAGTTACGTCAGAAGCTATTGGACTGATGCAGGAGAAGTCACACACAGATAGCAACAGAATGTGGTGTCGGTGGTTAAAACAAGTTGCTGAGGAAGATGTAAGTTCATGTCGTAGGAGATTTGTAACAGTAGGATGGAGAACGCTTAGAGTGGTGGGAAATCTACACAGAAAATCAGCGGAAAGACTTGAATGGGGCACACGACTTAGGACAACTGGGCGTGTATTGGGAGATTACTTTAAAGAAGGGGGTTAAGGAAATACAGTGTGTGATTGTAGATTGTATTCAACTGGCTCACGAAATGGTCCACTTACGAATCTTGGTGAAAGCGGAAACAAACTTCCGAGTTCCATCAAACGCCCAGCATTTCTTCAGTGGCTTTTCAGTAATACTGTTCTGTGGAAACATTTGTATAGCCTCCTGGCGCCTTTATATCCGGTCCACTGCCTAATGGTACCGAAAATGCAACATTGCTTGACTCTACAGAATATAATCAACGCTGTGATCCAGCGACTTACAAATTACGTCATAACTGTGAATACATTCAGTTGTACACAAAACTATGTAATAGTTCTTGGTTGTGAGATTGTGTTGAGATATCGCCGCTTTTGTCTTAACAATTAAACTGGGTCCTAAGACCGGTAACGAAGGTCCAAATATTCAGTTGAAGCTGCCCCAAAAAAGAAAGATTAACTCCTCTAATAATACAGTATGTGTTCTGAGCTAACTTAATCCAATCCACGCCATCACATTCTATTTCTTTTAAATCTACTTTAGTTATATATTTCCATCACGTCTGTGTTTCTGAAGTTGACCTTTTTCCAACTAAACTCGAGATCAGACTTTTGTTATTTACCTCATATAACAGTTGTCGATACGGTGCCTCACAAGATGTGACGGGTTCTAGGACGGGGAATTAAAAACTGAAGTCCACTTGCCTGGGTCAGGATGTATCCCGATGGCACTCGGTAACCACTGAAGGAAGCTCCGGAACATAGGCTTAGGTAGGTGAATCTAGTCACGTGTGTTTTAAGTTTACGGACAGGCAGTTACGTACGTGCTTAATTTTTAGTGTGTCTGTGTTGATCAGTTAGTCACATTAGCATAGTTGTAAATACGACAAAGTAAAGACCTTGCATATGCTTCTTTTACCCATCAATGCTTTTTGATTCTTCGTGTACGTTAAAATGTAATACAGGATTTAAATGATTAAATGTGACATTCAGGTCTTCGTCCTTCTGGGATGTTACACAACTTTGGTTGGTAGTTACCGACGTTTCGGGACAGCCTGTCATTCCTTTTGACCCTTGAACGCGAGGACAATGTACTGTCACGAAACGTCTGTAAATAATTACCAATCACGCTACGTAACATTCCGGGCTTCATTTACACTGCGACGGAAGCCTTAAATCACCCATGGAACGTTCAGACTTTCAGCGTAACTGCGGCTCTGTTTTAATTGTTTCATTTTAATTGTCGCCTTTGGAGTGAGGTTAGAGCCGCCTGTCTGCCATGATGTTATATTCACAAAATTAGCCGCTGTCGTTGTAGTAACAGTGTGTGTTAACTACCATTTGTATGCTTGATTAGCCCACATAAAACGTTTTAGGCGCATTAGAAGAATTGCGAAATGCGGTCTGGCCGTCTGTCCGTCCGTCCGCATGGAACGTCTAGGATCCCACTGAACAGATTTTCATTAAATCTGATATTTGAGTACTTTGTGGAAAAATGTTCGAGAAAATTCAATTTCCATTAAAATCTGACAAGAATAACGTGTACAGTAAATGAACACAGTTATACGTTGATGATTATATCTCGCTGAATTCTTCTTAGAATGAGAAATGTTTCAAAAGTTGGAAATAAAATCAAAACACACACTTTATGTCCAGTAACCTTTTTTCTGAAGATTGTACCGTTCATAAGATAATGTAAAAAATATGGTACAGCCAGGTAGACCACAGATGATAATATGGCGCATGCGTATTGCATGCTGGGTAACTAAGGCTACAGACACACCCTCAATATTTGTCATACTTCTTGCTTTTCCACAGCAAATACTGTTACGTTAACGCGCCCCAATATTACATATTACGAACATTGCCTCTCTTGTAATTTACTCAATCCGAAAAACTTGTATTTTAAACGGAACCAACGGACTGCTCCTAAATGTCTATACAGGCCGGTAGCTTCTTTCTGTTCACAGTTCTTTTCCGTAACTGTGGCCGTACGAAAACTTGAAGCAAGCGATATCGTCAGAGTTACAAGTTTGCGACCACAGCAGCGTCGCAGCGCCACAGCAGTTAATACGCAACACATTTCTGACTGACATAAGCTTCTTTTTGGGATTTTGTCCATCGTCTAATTTTTCTTAAAGCACGATATCGTGCTTCATAAAAGCAGATGACGTACGAAATCCAAAAAAAGGAAGATTGTGCCTGTGAGTCATATACCATCGCCAGAGCCCTGTAGATTTGAATAAAACATTTATGATACTTGTTCAGCACCTCAACCTTGAAACGAAGTTAATTCAATGTTTGTCCCTTGGAGTGCACTAATTTTCTCGTGTGAGCAGTAAGTCAAAGGACGTTTTATATTTCAGGATTCTTATGATGGTTGTTAAAGATACAAGCAAGTGCTTTGCTGATAATAAGTACTTTTCTACTGAAAAATCTTATGGTAACCCCATATCAATGAAACTAACATTTAAGTTCTATGAAATACGTTAATCTCAGTCTATTTGTGCAAACAAATTAATTCGTTGCTTTGTAGTGATGTTTCTTTAATGTGTTTTGTTTAGTTTGCAAAAAAAGGAAAAATCTCAGTAACTTCTGTATATTCTATTGCTTTAACCGTTATTATATAAGGGGTGTCGTAAATACTGGTTGGCCTCCTAGCACCAGTTCTCTTTCAATCCATCGCACAGATAAGGAAGCAATATCTCATACCTCGAAAGTGCATAACATTATTTATTCATTGATTCTCTGACACTGAAATTCGTTGGTAGCGAACTTGCCACTGGACAACATGGGAATCATTCCCGAAGAGTTCGGGCCCCGACGACCAGAACTCGGGAACAGCTGTGCTGGACTGGTAACAGTGCTGACGGGCAGTAACTGTGAGTTTATTAATTATGTGGGGTCAATATAAGTAGGCAGTTCTTGCGTCACTGAGAAAATCGCTTCAGTAAAGAAGCTCAGTGCGATGGTGATTATTGTTGTGATGCTGCTGCTGCTGCTGCTGCTGCTGCTGCTGCTGATAATAAACTTATTTTCAGAGTCAAATTACAGAATTTCAGGGTTGTCCCTGCTGGCACCAAGTTTTCTGCATTGCGCATTCCTTGTATGAACCATAAGTTCTACGTAGTTAAGGAAATGCTAATATCAAATTTTGTGTTTTTACGATACATTTTTGTTTTTACCCGCTCAGTATGGGTACTTTACGTTTTGAGTTTATCTTCTCAGTATGCGTATTTTACGTTTTGAGTTAAATTTTTTGTTTGTGTTTATTGATAGGTCCGATATTTTTAATCTGGCAGAATAAAATCTTCTTTCACGTTAATTAGTCCGCATTTAATTTGTGCCCTTTATTAATGTGATTAGTAATTCTGCAAAATTCTAAAGTTGGTTATAAATTTGTGTAGTTGGTAAGTCGTGTAATTCAGTTTCGTAGAGACACAATTTTTAGAACTGGTCTGATTTGTCGCGTAATGATGAGGTGCTTGTTAAATTGAGTTACGTTCGGTGACACAGAACACACGTGTGCGTGTTGGGGCCCGTCTGCTTCTAACAAAGGTTGATACATCTCTGTCATTTTTATCTGCCGACATGTATCTCTTGTTTCAATCATGGCCGTGCAAAAACGGTAGATAAAAATCCACAACGTTAATTTAAATGCAATAAGAATTAAAAAACTTTCTCCAGTACGTCTTGCATATTTTCCAACCGACGTTTTTACATACGGTTATAGTTCGTTGTCTTTGATATTAATTTTTGCACACATATCTGTTGCTCTTATTTAATACCACAACAGATCTCACGCTGCAGGCCTGCGGGATTTTTTTTCTTTCTTTTCCCCTCTCTAGGTTGTTCGAAATTTCGATGAAAGTTTTCAAACATATCTATTTATCTTAAAATTTTAACACTGAAAAATGAAAAACGTTTTACATAAAATGCCTCCCATCTCTGAAAGAACCTTCCTTTTTCAGGTTTTCTGTGCCTCCTTATTTGACCGTCTGGTAAGAGCGGCGAATCCTGATTCCCTCCTTCTCCCTTGATCTCCATTCTAGAAACTGAGATATAATCATCCACCATTGTTCAACGTAACAATAATAGGCCTAATAGCAACAAAAACAATAATAATAGTAATAATAGAATTGTATGTAAGTCTGATAACACAAAATCGTTATCTGCAAAAGAGACAAATCAGGTCTTAAATTTTTACCTAATATAAGACCATTTGAAATGACATTTCCTTGTTCTGCTTTATTAACTAATGTAAATTTTTAACAACATCGTAGAAGTTAGGGGCGTTCTTCAACTTTGCGACTAAGGCCTTATCTGTTGACAGGCGTGTGAAATAGCTCAGTCCGTCTTGACTTTGAGTAGAGCGAACGTAATTCTTGAAGCTCTTTAAAGCTAACAGGCGTGTTCCACGTGAGGCTGTCGTAACAGAGACGGTGGAAACCAGGTTTGATCATTTTTACGTTTTTCTAAACGTTGTGACCACATTTCTGCCATGTAACCATTGTAAAACTTCGTAAAGGGATTGCCCCCTTAAATCTGCACCATAAAGCGCCATTAGCTCTTTCGGTCTTCAGCAAAGTGCTTTCGGGCTCAGCCTCATGCTGTTATCAGTTAGTCGGCGTATAGATCAAGACAGTCGCACTGAAGTTTGTATGCATCTTATTTCTCACAAGCCGGTGGAGCATAAATTACATTTTTCGTTGTTTGAGTAAAACGCACTTAGATGATTGAGTAGGTTGTCAATCATCCTTACATGTGACACCCTGTTGTGTGTCAGTGACATAAATGAATGCAATCGATGTCAGTCTGAACACAATCGTATGTCTATTGGACGATAGAGACTAATAAATAAACTATTGTGCTGAAACCGATACTCATTTCATTTATTTATGTCAGTTGTTTTGTAAAATAGTATCCTTTGCTTTCTCCCCACTGAGTTTACTGCGTCCAAATATTACGAAACTTTTTATGGTTTAATCTTTACAGAAAATCAATCATGCATCAACAAAACACGATGAATGAAGAATACAAACTTATAATAAAGAAATTTATTCTTAACAATATTAAAAGAGTGGTTTTAGGTTTCCACCGCCTTATTACTGAGGAAGCAGATCTTCTGAGTTTTGCGCTTTGTGGTTGGGTAATTTCTTCCCGACTTTTCGAACGGAAGTAACGCCTTCATCTTCAAGGTTATGAGTCAGTTCACGAACTCATAACCGAGAAGACTAAGACACTACTTTCGTTCGAAACGTCGGAAATCAGTTAACCAACCATACGGTGCAACAAAGCGGACGACCAGCTTCCTCCATAAGAAAGCAGGTTTGTAAATAATACAATCATTCAGCGCTATGCCATAGCCAATGGGTAAAGCGGCAACCTGTCCGCTTGACCTAGCCGTATCTTTCGCTGCAGGATTTCTCTCTCTCTCTCTCTCTCTCTCTCTCTCTCTGTCTCTCTGTCTGGTTACACGAGCAACAAGATGGTTAGATGTTTCTATTGTCGCTGTACTAGCATTTGAGTGGATGTTGTGGCGAGCACATTACACTGCCCCTCTGTCTTACACGCGCGCGAACTTCAAGTTTAGCCGCGACTACTCCGCTGCCGAGACATTATGGCAAATGAGTTACACAAATTGTATAGAACACAAAGTAAATTTTTTGAAAAACAAATTCACGAGGGATCTGTCTCTTTTTTTAACAGAGAAAGAAACAATTTCCTACAATTCAGTAGCGTAACGACGCTCTGCTATATATACCGGGGAATTGGCCACTGTTTAGGTGTAGCACGTGGTTGATGATGAATGATAGTGACAAGAGAAAACCGAAGTACTTGGAGAACATTCTGTCCCACTGTCACTTTTCCCACCACACACTTGACATGGACTGGTGCAAGTTCGAACTCAAGCCTTTATGATAAGAGGCTGGCGACTGACGGCTGAACCAGAGCACGGCATTTTAAAGACTAAAACTTGTATAGTTGCATGATGCGTATATAAATATTTACTTCGTACCTCACAGAGAAACCAGAGTGTTTTCATTGGAAAGAAAAAACAGTGTATTAAGCAACGACTCTGTTTTATGAACCATACAGAACACTTTATTGGGGTAGAATGCAGACTTTTGCATCAAATCCGGATGTGCGTGTACTAACCAAACTAAATAATTCCATGGAGCGGATGCCTTCTTGAGAAGCTAACGGGTCCTCAGCTAGTCAAGAAATTCCCCGCATTTTATGGAACCCAAAGGTTTAGTACCGCATTTACAAGAGCCCGCCACCTGTCCCTATCCTGAGCCAGCTCAATCCAGTCCATGCCACCCCATCGGACGTCTCGAAGGCCCACTTGGATGTCCTCCCAGGTCTCCCAATTGGTCTCCTTCCCTCAGGTCTCCCTACCAAAATCCTGTATGCACTTCTCCTTCCCCTCAAAATTGCTACGTGCCACCCATCTCATTCTTCTCGATTTGATCACACGAATAATATTTTGTGAGGATTACAGATCATTAAGTTCCTCGTTATGCAGCCTTCTCCTCTCTGCTGTCACCTCTTAGACCCAAATATCTTCCTCATCACTCTATTCTGTAACACCCTCAGCGTTTGTTCCTCCCTCTGTGTCAGAACGTATACTAACCACAATGTCATAAACATTTATGACCCACGTATTTCACCTTTTCTCAAGGTTCATTAACACCTTAGGCGAAATCAGCAGTTTCTTGAGAAAGGCAGTTAAATCCTTACCACACTACGTGACTTTATATCGCAGAAGAGAGGAGACTTCATAATCACCGCCGTGACAACCCAAATTTACGCCCAGGTAGTTTTACTTATTTGTTAGTCCGTCAGTCAGATATGTACTAATTAAGATGTCGTTACTTACGCGAAAGTTTGCCTTTATTATGACATTCGCATGAGCGACGTAATTTAGGTGGACATTTTCGTGTAAGCACTGGGATAATGAGCATGCGCTGGGAGATCTGAACTGTACAGCGATGTAGATGTGTTTGTGTACTGTATTTTAGGCGTAACTACGTGTTATTTTTCCTTTTAAATGGGTGTGAAACTTGGTCTGTTACACTGAGCGAGAAACATAGGGTGAGGGTGTTTGAGAATAGGGTGCTGAGAAAAATATTTGGGTCTAAAAGGGACGAAATCACGTGTAAATGGAGAAGACTACGTGAAGAGGAGCTTTATGATCTGTACTTGTCACCAAATACTATTCGGGTGATCAAATCAAGAAGAGTGGAATGGGCAGGGCATGTGACACGTATGGGGCAGGGGAAAGTTGCATGCAGGGTTTTGGTAGAGAGACCTGAGGGAAAGAGACCACTTAGAAAACCAAGGCGTAAATGAGGTTATAATATTGAAATGTATCATCAAGGAGTGGGAAGGGGGTCATGGACTGCATTGATCTGGTTCAGCATAGGATATGGTAACGAACCTTCGGGTTCCATAAAATGCAGGGAATTTCTTGACTAGCTGAGGATGTGTTAGCTTCTCAGGAAGAACTTTGCTCCATGTAGTTAGTTACTATACGTTATTGTATCCCAATGAGTGTGCACCTGGACATGCGCAATAATAGTTTTCGAATTCTGACATATTTTGTAGGGGTGGCGTTTAACAGCCTGGCATATGTGTATCAAGACTTGCTTTTTTTAATGTAATCCGAACGCGGATTCTAGGGAATTCACATCTGGAGCATTACAGCTACGCCAGCTAAGCTGAATGTCGACAGCAAAATAAGAATGATAACCCTCAACTGTCCACAGACCGGTCAGTTGTTCAACAAACCAACCCCGAACACGCAATAAAGACCGTCAGACGTACGAACAGCCGATGCAAATCTTATCTGAATTCCAACAAGTGAACGTGATGTATCTGACTCTTTAGATAAATGGTTCGGCAAACTTCATAACTCTCCACTGGTCTGACACACCCGCTGTAAGATGCTTTTATCAAACACGATGAGGTCATACATGGGTCTCAGTACTGCTCAGGTACCGTGGGTGGGAATAGTGCTGACATCTAGTGATACACGTACCTTACAACGTGCAGTTCCTTCAGAATCCTGCTTTAAAACCTTCAAGCAAATTATAACGAAGAGCGTTTTAATCCTCCCAGTAATACACATGAAAACTATCGCTTGGAATTTGTTAGTGTTGCAGAAGATAAATCCTAGAAACACACTACCAAAAGGGACAGTCCGACCAGGTTGTCTAACCCCATGAAAAAACATATTCAGGGGCCTTTGCGCCATCGATTACAGTCAACTGCGTTTCTCGCCTCTCCCTCCGTTTATCCAGCTCTGCTTCCTGCCTGCATATAGCCGAAGTCTGGTATATAACGCGCCTCTCAATACGTGTCTGCATTTCAAATGTGGATCTATTAACAGAATATTATTTTTCCATTTTTTGAGCAACAGTTCAACTGCAGACAGGTACTTCATGGGCAAGTGGGGTTATACTGCGTTTGGCAAAATTTGATACAAGTTGAAAAGTCGAGTAAATTTTATTTCCACCCTCTTGCACTAATTTAATTCTAAAGGTGACTGCTACAGGTTTCGGCCACCTTCCATAGCCATCTTCACGGAGTACATATCACGCAAGCGTTATGTATAGTAACAACATAAGCATTTTACCATTAGCTATCGTGAAGCTGTAACTACATATGACCTGTGTGTGATGTGTGCTCCTGAACGTGGCCACGGAAGATGCCCGAAGTATGTGTTACCTTTATAATTGTGTTATTGCATTAAGTTGTAAATAAAAATTACTAATATAAGTACACGCCCACACAGATACGAACCCCGTTATAACGACGTCGTTTTATGCGACACCTCTTCTATAGCGTCAGATATTCTGTGGTACCAATTAATTCCTCACTGTTAACCATAACATTATACTATTTGATCAGAGAAACAGTCGTTTATAACGAAACAAAATATTCAGTCCCCTTTATGACGTTATAACCGAGTTCGACTGCATATGTGTGTATGTGTGTATATATATATAGATATATATATGACGTAAACCTTAACCTTTTAAAGCCTAGCGGTAACTTTACATACGACCAGGTTTAACATTAAAAAATTCTACGTGGTGCCCACATTGCGTTTATGTGTTTTGTATGGATCTCAGAACAAACAGCAACTTTTGCCTTATAAAACATTAACAGATTGGTTTTTATAACCGAAGTTGGGAGTGTTTACAGCGCGGTACGCACTGAGTCCTTATATAAATCAGATACGTTCGTCTTTAAAAGGTTAAATTAGAAAATAGAGGATACTTGAAATCTGCGGCTGTTGACGGATTTCTGTATTTATAAGACCTTCTGAAGATGCAACTTAAAGAACTGGTTGATTTGATTGTTCTGGCTTGTATCGCAAGTTGGTTTGAATAAGAAACCTGGAAAGTAATGTCCTTTGGTTATATTCGTCTTATTTAACACGTGCCAAATCTAAACTCAACAGGAGTGTCTTCTCTTTTTTTTCTCAGCCATTATAAAGGGGAAGGTTAAGAGGTGTGAGGAGGGAAATGTCGCTAACTTCTGCATATCTTCTATCTCTCTAATGGGTGTGGTTTAACCTAATAAAATAAAAGTACATCTCGTCGTGCTTGGAGACGACCTTTGACTTTTTTAAGTTACGAATAACACATCCTACATACTGCTTTTAATGGATGATAGGAACGGAGCGGCACAATAGTTCGAGAGTCAGGCTGTTAGGAGTGAAAACTGGAAGTTAATTACTTGTTGAAAGTGGGCAGGTTTCTTCCTGTTCCTATCAAAATGTAAGCAAGATCATCAAAGTCCTACACTGTTTAGTTAAGCAAGATTTTGTCCGTAAAGTCACTTTTGCCTACAGGATTTTATTCGGGTTTTATCGCCAATAAAGCTTCCCTCAGGTTAACAGGGCCTTACTTATGCATAAGGACAAACATATTCCTCTTATCCGGTTCCAAATAAGTAGCAGGACCAGTCGTCTGCAATCGATTATTCTTGATCTTTTAATACGATTAAGAAGTTAACAGGATTTTCACCCCAATTTTTCCGCCGCTAAACTGTGCTGATTAATTAAGTGGATATTTATTTTGTTTAAAACAGCTTCCAAGTTCACTTTGTACTTCAGAGTTACCACGCCATTAACCAAAAAGTCTACTAACATTCTGCAGTCCCTCAACATCGTTTATTTGCCTCAGATTTTGAAAAAAGTAATCATAAACGTACCCAAATAGGGGCGTTCAGCTGTGGAGCTTTACAGCAGTCACTTTGCTTTTACTTCTTCTATATTTAAGAGAGGATTTTTAATTTTAAAAATATTTAGCTAGATGTGAGACATACAGTTTTGCCATGTATTATCCGTACCGAACTTCAGATTATTCTTACCATTATTTGGCTCATTTCCCGTCATGGTACAGCAGACTGAAGCACACGGCTGAAATATTTCAAAATTTGATTTATGCTTCAAATAAAGAAAAACACTGAACTACAGGCAGTATGGCTTTCATTCTGGGAGACACAAAATTGTGTGCGCATACTCTGAGTAAATTGTAGACTGGCTCATCCTGAAATCCGTTAAAGATAAGAAGGGTGGATACAAACCCGTCCTCGAACCATGATTATAATGTCTTTATACTGCTCATCTCCGTGTATTACAATCAATTTCAGAAGTGCAAACCAACTAAATGCACAATTTTGTACACTTTCTTATGTTTTATTCACTATTTTTCATTCAACATGTTTCGGCGAGCTGCCGTCTTCAGGGAGGGTATATTACTTTATTATATAACTGTATACTATATACTACCAAACACCAAGACACACACACGCGACAAACACAGCTAATTCCGTTAAAAAAACCGGATCATTCAAAACCAGGACAACGCCAAAAAAAGCATGCAGAATAGATGAATAACTTACGAATTTTATAAGATTTTAACATTACAAGAAGATTTTAATAA
>BLKM01011348.1:0-26156 GCA_013340265.1 Coptotermes formosanus | reverse complement strand
GCCCTGGTGCTAGAATTATTACATATTTTCATAAAGGACATTACAGTGTATATCATGTAAGAGGGCTTCATGCCCCGATGCTAGAATTATTACATATTTTCATAAAGGACGTTACAGAATATATTGATGCAGAATGGCTTCAGGCCGCGGTATTAAGGTGAGTAAATACTTTTAGAAAAGGTATTTTAGAGTATGTTGATATGTAGGGGTTCATGCCCCTGCAGTAGAAGGATTAACTGCTTTTGTAGAAGTTATTGAAGCATATAGTAATGTAGAAGGGCTTCTTGCTGCAGTAATAGAAAGATTAAATATTTTGTAAATAATATTTTAGAATATTTTAATGTATAAGGGGCTTCATGCCCTGGAAGTAGGATGATTATTTTTATCAATTATATGGTAGAGTTTGTTGTTGTGTAAGGGCTTCATGCCTCGATAATTTGGACCAAACTGATGTAGAAGGGTTTCTTGCTCCAGTAGTAGGAGGGTTAAATCTGTTGTAAATTATATTGTAGAATATATTGATCTATAAGGGGCTTCATGCCCTGAATATAGGAGGATTGAACAGCTTTATAAATGAAATTTTAGAATATACTGATACAGGACGGGCTTCATGCCCCTACAGTAGGAGGACTAGGTATTTCATTACTGTTACAAAACAGTGATTTTTCTATCACATCAGTTATAAGTTATGGACTGCGGGTGGAAATTGATTTTGTAGTTAAATACTCTGAATAGGTTTTCTCACAAAATTCTCTACGCATACCGTGTTTAGAGCCTAGAAACACGTTCAGGCAAAAGTAAAAATTACTTGAGCGCATGGCAATGACGTTTTTAGATACATAATTTACTCCAGTCGTCTCTTCATCTCATTTAGTAGAACATGAAACCTTGTTCTTAATATTTTTTTCACGGAGTAAACTGCTGCTGATTTTCTAATTAATACCGATATTTATATGCAACATGGAGATTATAAGTGACTGTAATTAATTCGTTACACTCAATTATAATGATTTTGTACTACCTCGAAATTACAACCTATAATCGTTACTTGTTCACAGAAAAAAGTAATGCATGATTCATCTGCTAGCACTGCACGCGTTTTAAATTTCGAGTTCAATATTAATTTTCAGTCCGTCACGATAAATTTCGATAAACACCGACGTGTCTCTACATCCTTTACTACCGTATGGAACATAAGGGCGGCCGGCAGCTAAACTGTGGGATTCATTTCTTTTGGCTTCATAATTTCCCTCTTGCTTATTTTCGGAAAATTTTGGGCACCGAGTGCAAAAATTCTTATGTTTGTGAGAGTGATATGTAGTGAATGGTGTCAGTGATTAGTTTTTTGAGTGGATCCGTGGAAACTTAGTGGTCGTCCTTCAGTGTCTGTTTATGTGTGATGTGATTATGAAAGCGATTTAAGGACCTCATAAGTGCTAGTGCCAGTGTTAGTGGTGGTGATAGTGTTGCAGTAGCAAGTGCAGTGACTTTATCAGTGGTTTCAACAACCCGAGGATTACAGCAGTATACATCAGAAGCAGAACTTCGAACCCAGGACCAAGTGGAAAGGAGCAACGGGCAAATCGTAACGTTACGGATACTCATACATGCATATGTTAGGTACGCTTGTGTGAATGTGGTGTGAATGTGTTGTATAAAATCATCACACCATTCCACATCTGGAGCAGCCATCGAGGGACAAACCAAAGGTAGGTCCTGGATGTCGAGGGACCAGCAACATGGGGACGTCGATGGATAAGAATTGAAGGTTAGTCGTGTGCGTCCTTACGAATGGAGGAGTGAAAGCGCATTAGTAGCCGTTACATTTCAGGTTCCTCTAAAGTCATTGTCGTCGTCGGCGTCGTGTTTTGAAATACACAAAATATAACTGATATAATCAGTAGCAGTCGAGAAAGCGACCGTATTAGAATGCGAATGAATTGATTTGCGTTGGACGTTTCTGTGAACAGTCGCCAGGCTGTGTTACACTCGGCGGGTTTCTTATTACAGCGGCGAATTTCTTCCATAAGTCTGAAAGCAAAGAATCGGAACGTAGTTGATAGGACCACGCTTGTGTTGGGGTTTGATTTCCGAAATAAATGTAGCGCCATTCGAACATGATGCAGTTTTTCTGCGGTTTCAATAGAAGAAGAAGAAGAAGAAGAAGAAGCCGTCGACTT
Organism: Coptotermes formosanus; assembly: GCA_013340265.1. Lineage (NCBI taxonomy): Eukaryota > Metazoa > Arthropoda > Insecta > Blattodea > Rhinotermitidae > Coptotermes > Coptotermes formosanus. The sequence continues at coordinate 23,976 of BLKM01011348.1, read as the reverse complement.
TCTTTATGCTGCTGTCTCGCGTACTGAAAGAAGCGCGGTTTCGAGGCGATAAATGCACGTTGCGCTTTAAATGCAAGAATATATCGATTTTTTTATTCTTCCGACGAATAACCGTAACTGTGTCTGCAAGTGATAATTTTCGCTTCGCTATACCGTGTGTTTGTTTTCATCCGCAACAGTCGACGATATGCCTTTGTATTTAAATGGTCGTTGCGTGATCCTTGTCTGAAAAGGATGGTTTATGTAACGAACCAAGAATACAAAGCACTCATTCACGCGTACGTTTGTCCTTGAGCACGAATGTTAGTGCTTGGCATTCTGAATCACGATCCATACATTACAAGTCTTCGTTGTATCAGAAGATGAAAACCAAAATGAAGCAAAAGGACAGGGACAGCGCAGGTAAGTTTTCAGCATTTCCAAGTCTCTTATTTCCGGACTGCACTTACTACTGTTTTTACTTGTTCCCAGACTGTACGTGTTGCCGTTTTTACTAATTGTGTCCTTTTCTCTTTTTTTTTCTATTTTTTTTTGGTCTCTTTCCAGGTCCCGCTCACATCCTGTGCCTCACCGTGGCGAGCGGGTGAAACAAGGAACGGTGCATGCCCGAAATATTTCCGTTATTACTAAAAAAACTTTTTTGTCATGTTATATATTACGTCACGTTTACGCTGTTATTATTGCAGGGTGATATGTTTGATTTGCCTCCTTTGCAACGTTTCTGCATCTATAAATTCATGTAATGATTCTCGCAGAACTTACAGGTTCAGATCAACTTAACATTTAACGCTTAACACCGTCAATCTGACCTGTACAAGAAAGCCTGCAGGAACACCCATATTTTCCCGACAACTAAGAAAAATATGACGCAATTTGCAGCCGGATGGGAATTAATGCTACCACGTTTTGTGCAGTCTTCATTCATGCTCTTCCTTCTTTCGAAGTACCATCTGCCACACAAATTTGATTGATTTGAGTGACAGATGGGGCACTTTATATTCATGTCATTAGTTAACCTTCGTGAACGGATTTTGATTGAATTTTAGATTTACGACGTCGATTCTAATGAGAAGTGTAATAAGTTCAAATATTTTGTTCAGACATCTTCAACTTTTCTTGTAGACCATATTAAATCTGTAGTTGTGCCTTGTTAGATGGGAATGCAATACGCATTTATTCGTACTTGTTTGTACATATATGAGGTAAAAATTCGGGAGTTGAGGGTAATATTGAATTTATGTCTGCGTTTCTGCATTTGATAGTTTCAACGATTCTTTGATAAAACTGACCTGAGGTTGTATATGAAAGTGCAGTAGAATGCAGAGTAGTGCACCTGTATTCGTATTCCCAAGTGTCGCAATCATGTTCAAATTGAATGCTCGGCCTATATATTTTTAGTCTTCTTGGCTGTCAGCTCGCCATTTTAAGACATTACCAGTTACAAGGATGAGCTGAAAACTGTCATACACAAGACCCAATATTTAAACCCCTGTACTCACGAAAAATCACACCGAAGGAAATCTGGCTTTTAACCCCAAAATAATTATAACTCCCAAAAAATACTGTTTTTCATGCAGGATGTAATTTAAGCAAATCCTACGTTCCGTTTAAAAACCTGGTCTCCAAGTATATATATATATTTTTTCAGAGATATCAATTTCGGGAATGCACCTTTCCTTGGCCAAACAGGATACATTTATTGACGTAGTTAATTTAAAAATCCTTCCTGTTAAAAAAGTTCCTCTCTCTTGCATCTCACAGAGCATCCCAGAGTCATTCGTTTAAAAATCTTCCCATTATAGAAAGTGACATCTCATTACCTTCCTCATAAAAAATATTGCTCCTGTCTTGAAATTGGAGTTTGTGGAAAACCTTAAGACAGAAGAGGAGTTTAAGTTATAAAGCTTGTATCTCCATAACATGCAGCTTTTATCTGCCCATTTACCTTTTGATCTTCCAATTGTACAATTTCCAGTATTTTTCTCCACCAAAATTCTTTAACATAAAAACAACAACCATCTCTATCTAAAGAATGCCTCACGTGCATCTAGTTTATTCCTTTCGCTGCCTGTAGTCTTGTACCCTAACCTTCTCATGTTAATTTTATAATTTTAGGTACATTTTTCTAAGCAAATGTTTACACCTTTGGTTGAGTGCTATGTGTGTCTGCTTTCTCACTGCAATGATTTACTCTAGACATATTTTAATATTTTTCAAGTGCTCTTTTTTTAAACTGTCTTTATTAAAGGGGTAAATGTCAAGAACTTCCAAGGAATTGGCCATACAGCTGCACCTGGGCTCTACATGGCAGGGACCCTCTGCTATACATCTGGCGAAGGACCCGGTACGGTTGCTGAGCATATGAGAAAAATATGTGCCCCTGCCAGGAATCAAACGACAATTCGTCCTTTCTTTCCGCCCTTAGCCCAATCACTGTGCTAACAGACCTCAGTCAGCTCTTATTATTGGAATGGCCCCAAGATAATGTGGTAAGCTAAACATACATTTGTTTTATTCAACTCTGTAGAATAACTATTTGTAACAGTTTTAATTTATTGCATTTTCCATTTTTAAGGTTTAATTAGAGTCTTTACTTCCTGTTCTTGTACGCGACCCCATTCTTTGTGTTTAATGGCGGCATTTTGCCTTGTAAATGACAGTAGTGTAGCTATAGCAGGGACACTGATTAATATTTGACAGAGTTTTTGATGTTTGTAGAGAGAATATCCAGAATTCTCCTGCTTTCATTAACAGCCCCTCTTCCCCCCCCCCCCCCCATAAAAAAAGAAACGTTCCTTAATACCCACCTTTCAGCTTTATTTTGAAGACCACGCATCCTTGAATACATGACGAGTGATGTGATAGTGCAGAAGTTGACTGATGAGTACTTTCCGGTTGACGTTTGTTAAAATCTCGGCGCCTGCTTGTAAATTTATCACGCTTGCGTTATCACTGACCCGTTTTGCGCCCCGATCTCCTTCCTTTTCAATTCTGCGCGCCACGCAGAACTGTTGGTACAAAAAGTTTAATTTTTATGAGTGGAATATAAAGAGTTTAATGACATTTTGGTTGAAAATTTAAATCGTTTAGCGGGAATGCATTCTTCCCTGTACCAGCTGGTTCATAAAAGTTTATACGGTAGGGGAAAAGTCATAGGCCCGTGATGCGACGACTTAGAAACCTCGCCAGATCTACTGCTTTCCCACACACACGGCTTTCTCCTTCCTTCTCTTCCAGTCAATTCACACACTTGGAATTGAACTAAGCCTGTCGAGGATTTTTCAGTTACACGCACATGGCAGTGATAGTAACGCTGTGACGCATGTTAAATTTTACCTTCCCCGCAAACCTGCTCACATATCGCGCATTCACGGATGCGGTGTTTCTTGAAAGCCCAAGGATTTCAACTATGGCGTAAGAAATGCTCATGTGATAGGAAGTGTTCAAGGTGCTAATCTATTAAAATGTTATATTCTGCGATATAAAGACGTGTAGTTTGTTGGAGACCTGTACCAAGATTTCGGAGGAACCCTTTGCTTCCATCTTCAAGTACAAAAAATTACTTGAGGTGGTCTCATACTCAAGGGTCGAAATGCTCCACCTAAATACACTTATTAAGTTTTGTGAGGCTGACTAACCAACTCCATGAAGCAAAGCCTCTCTTGAGAAACCAAAAGTTGCTAAGCTTGTCAAGAAATTCCCTGCATTTTACGTAACCTGATAATTTATGACTGCGTTAGAAGTAGCCAAACACTAGCCCTGTTCTGAGCCAGAGGGATCCTGTTTAGGCCCGTCTGTCCTGTTTTCCAACGTCCACTTCAATAGTATCTTCTTATCTATGCCATTGTGTTCCAACTGGTATGTTACCTTCAGGCTTCTCCAATTAACACCGTATGCATTTCTCTTATCTGCTATGTATGTCCTATGACCCGTCTATCCTGTTCTCTATTTGACTACCCCAGTACCTACGGAGCAGTAAACGTCGTGAAGTCCCGGATTAGATAGTGGCCATATAGACCAATTCTGGAGCCCTCACTTTAGGAGACTGCTTAGAAGAGATCAATGTATTGGTAGTATATAAATGCGCTTACTATTTGATGGCTTATTTTTGTTCGTTCAAATACGTAAATAGCTTAGTTTAAGAAAGCTGCGACTTTGATGTCTTTAAAAAATTCTCAAACGGCCGATCACGGTCAGTTTCGTGTGCATGTATACTAAGAGGATATTATTTTTTAAAGTCAACTTGAGCGAGCCGCACCGGTGACGCAGCGAGCAATTTGTGGTCACACCAGGTGTACAGTCTGGTACTCGTATTTTGGGGTGATAAGTGAAGAGTGTTACAACAATTTACAATGGTGATAAATAAGGGCATTCAACTAACCAACAGGAAGATAATTAACACGGTATTATATGCAGGCGACCAGATCCTAATGGCCACCTGTGGAGATGAATTACAAACCATGGCACACCACCTAAACCTTATACCAAGAAAGTACAAAATAAACGTATCAAGCACCAAAACAAAACCAATGGCAGTGTGTGGGAACCACATACAAAGAGTTAAAATTGTCGTAAACGATAATCCTGTTGGAACAGGTATCAGATTTTGAATACCTAGGTTACCTTATATCGGACTACAAGAGTGATTTAGAAGACAAGATACAGATATATAACAAAATAAATGGCGTTATACGAAAGCATTTTGGAAAACAAGTGACTAAAGAAACAAAACTCAGAATCCACAATATTACAGCTGAAGCAGCCTTGATGTTCGGTAGTGAAGCCTGGGTGCTGAAGAAACGAGATGAACAAAGACTGGAGGCAGCACAAATGAAATTTTTAAGACATTTATAAGGACTTGCTAAGTTAGACAGGGAGAGAAATCAATCCGTCAGGGAGAAAGTTGGAGTGCAGAGTATAGTTTTGGAAATAAAACAATACCAACGAGAGTGGCAACAGCACATAGAGGGAATGGACAGAGACAGGATAACCAAACAGGCACTGAAATGCAGGCCAAGGAGAAGAGAAGCATAGGATGTCCGAGGAACAGATGGAAGGACCAGCTCCACGTTGAGGGATAAAGAACAGGCACTTTGCCTGACACTTCACAGCTCATATGATGATTATTATTATTATTAGTATGATGATGATGATGATGATGATGATGATGATGAAGTGAATAGTAAGGAATGTTAAGCAAAGTGACCGTTGCCTAATTAGAGCTACCATCCTGGGGCATCCCTACGAATGGTAAGGAAACCCAAGAAATATCTCAGTAGGAATAATCAACGTCCCTATCAACACGTAAACTATTACCCTCCCGAATACAAGGAGAATAAGCACCGCTTGAACGAAGCTGCTGAGTGCGTACGTGAATGCGTACTTGGATTCTGCGCGTATGTACAGAGTTCCTTTGAGCAACTGTGAAGAAAAATTAGGCCTTATTTTTCTACCCGACTTATCCTATTACTGATTTTAACCTGATTTACATTCAAACATTCTGTTTGCACCATGCGGTAAAGTCTCCGTCTGGGTTATAAAGCCAGCTCGTTAGTGTTGCTTAGGGAAATAATCGCTGTTTATTCTGACATACGTGCAAAACACACAAATTCATTCTGTGGGTAGTATGTAGAATTTAGGCTCTGAAGGGTGCAGGGGACGAGGGTACAGGCTTCACAATGAAGTGCGCAGTTGCAGTAAACCACTGACCATACACCACATTATTTCGACATTCATTGTCAAATGTTTACGTTGACGTGTGCAGACACGCAGATGGACGTATAGTTTCCCAGCAGGCATTCATTTTACATGTTTTATTCAGAGAATAAGCAGAGTAACAGCGATCAGAGGGCGAACCGAAGTAACGCTAAGTTTAGTTTCGTTATGGCAGACGGACTGCCAGTCATTCCGTCGACATTCAAGGTCGCGTTCATAGTCTGCCGTCAAGACTACTGACGTTCGTGTCTTCAGCGGTGCTCTGAAGATGGAAGAGTCTGTTCTTTTTGAACTCGTAATTTTGGGTGTCTTTCAGTGGCTCGTTTTCGAATTATTTTCGAATTATTAGTCGTGTCTGTTGCATACCATCCGCGCGTCCGTCAAACTAAATTCTATGTCTTCTCTTTTCCTGCCAATTGGTGGCGGTCCATGGAACTCCAGTGTGGGAGTGTGACAGAAACTAACAATGCTACAGTGTGTATAAGGTGGGCTTACTGCTTGCAGAAGGCAAAAGGTTGAAGCATTTGAAGGAAGAGCCACACCATAAAATCCTATACCATGATTTCAGTTTTTGGTGGAGAAGGACCCCGCAGCAGACTCTACAGACGCGCCGCAACCTTAAGGCTTTTCGTGCTACCTTATGAGTATGATTGTTGTTGTTGTTCTTGTTGTTGTTGTTGTTGTTGTTGTCGTCGTCGTCGTCGTTGTCGTCGTCGTCGTCCTTTTGCTAGTAATGGAACACCGATGGAATGAAATTTAAAGGGGAAGACCGAAATACTTGGGGAAACCTATCCCAGCGCCACTTTGTCCACCACAAACCCCACCTGTGCTGACCCGGGATCGAACACGGGCTTCAGCGCTGGGAGGCCGGCGGCTAACCGCCTGAGCCATGGCACGACCTTAAATCATTAGTTACACCAAACAGACCATTGTTTACGAATATTTCTTTGATGTTTTATATTTTTGTGATTAATCGTTAAAGGACTTAGATTATGCTGAATTATATATTACAGGCTTACTTCGAACCGCGCAGTAAACACACTCCGTCTCGGTTTTAAAAATCAATCAGTTAATGCTGCATGGGAAAATAATCGTGTTTTGTTCTGAGGTCCGTGCAAAACGTTTAAATAAAGCTGAATTATATTACAGGCTCATTTGGTATCGCGCAAGAGACACACCCCAACAGGGTTTTAAAAATGAATCAGTTAATGCTGTATCGGAAACAATCGCGGTTTGTTCCGAGATCCATAGAAAACATTTAAATAAAGCTGAATTATAGTACAGGCTCAGTCCTTACCGCGCAATAAGCACACTCCGTCTCGGCTTTAAAAATCAGTCAGTTAATGCTGCATAGGAAAATAATCGTGTTTTGTTCCGAGAACCGTGCAAAACATTTAAATAAAGTTGAGTTATGTTACAGGCTCAGTCCGTACCGCGCAGTAAATACACCCCGATAGGGTTTTAAAAATCCAGCAGTTAATGCTGTATGGGAAAGAATCGCGGTTTGCTCCGAGATCGATATAAAGCATATAAATAAAACTGAATTATAGTACAGGCTCAGTCCGTACGGCGCAGTAAACACACCCCGACAGGGTTTTAAAAATCAATCATCTAATGCTGTGTGGGGAAAGAATCGTGGTTTGTTCCGAGTTCCATACAAAACACGTAAATAAAGCTGAATCATATTACAGGCTCAGACCGTGCCGCGCAGAAAACACAGTTCTCTGTATTTACGTCTCCTGACATCTAGGGGCTGTCTGTGGAACTCCAGCCTTCTCATAGTTGTCCTGCCATCTGGCGGCAGCACATGGAATTCCAAGCGTCACTTACCTTTGGACCTTACTCAGTTTTATATTAGATAATATTTTAAGTACACTGGCAAGCTACTACGGCTGTGAAGCACATGAAGTCGCTTTTTTTTTTTCATGGTACTTACAGGTCTCTAAATGTCGACATGAGACTTTTAAATGCTATAATAAGTGAAACTGTGATTTTATATTAGGCTAATGCTGATTTTAAGATCGCACAAATATATAGTTTAAAGAATCATTGCTAGGAATACGATATTTATTTGAACAGGTGAAGAGTACAGGTGCCCTTCGTACCGTACTGGTAACTGTAGAATTGAGAAGTACAAACTTCTGTGTCGGTAGAAAATAAATATCCAGATTACATGCATAGACATGACTGCCGTGTGAATGGGTCTGTATTTTAAGACGACGTGTAACATTTTCATGCGATTTCACGTGAAGGTCGAATTTCGAGGATGCAGTACTACCTTTTAAAGCGTAGCGGTAACTTTACATAACACCAGGTTTAAAACTAAAAAATTCAACGTGGTGCCCACATTGCGTTTATGTGTTTTGTACGGATCTCAGAACAAACAGCAGCTTTTGCCTTACAAAACATTAAGAGATTGGTTTTTATAACCGAAGTGGAGAGTGTTTACAGCGCGGTACGCACTGAGTCCTTATATAAAACAGATACGCTTCGTCTTTAAAGGGTTAACTAAAGGCTTACGTCGTGTTGCAGTCCACCATTCTGTTATCTTTGGTCCACCATCAATGGACGTAAGCATTTTGTTCGCATGGAGTACAGTAAATTAGAATAGTCTTGTTTGCTTACTCTGCATAATGAACGCACTCTGTACCTATGCACTGTACAAAGTTGATCGTGCTTCTTTAGTAGTAGGTCTATAGCAGGCTGTGACAGCAGTTATCATGGATGAGACAGTTACTTTCTTTGCAGGACAGAAAATGGCGCGGTGCTTGTGGTTATCACTAGTGATATTTTGTCATTAAAGAGGTGTGTGTGTGTCTGTGTGTCTGTGTGTAATAAAATCTCAGTAGCTCCTCGTTCTTTGAAAGAGTTGCACTGCATTTGTTTTGCATAATCTGCATTCTTTAACCACGATTACCTGCTTTGAAGATGTATGTAGACGAGGCAGAACGAGCTGCATGTTCTGAGGGCCCCGTATCACGTGATACGCTGCGGACGTCGGTGAGTACAGAAATATCTTAACTTCGTCTGCATTTCAGAATCAAATGCGGAATGCAATATTACTTCCATGTTGCATGCAGTATTTTTATTGTGCTGTACCTTCTACAACACGTGACAGTTTAGTTAAAGATTGGTAACCACACAATGTCAAGAAGGTTTCATGTTTACTCCGTGAGTACGAGACGAGATATTTCCAATTTGTTTATAATCTACCCAGCAATAAACACAATGTGTCGGAAGAGTTCCTGTAGAAAGTAATGAAACTTGCCTTCAGTTTGCTTTGAAAGTCGCCTTTTTCAAATTCAGCCCTTGGTAAACGGCGTGTTGATAACTACGTGTGTGAATTTTACGAAACTTTGTGCGTTTTGGTTTCTGCAAATTTTGCAGCAATACATTAACCCTTTAAAGACGAAGCGTATCTGTTTTATATAAGGACTCAGTGCGTACCGCGCTGTAAACACTCTCCACTTCGGTTATAAAAACCCAGTCTCTTAATATTTTATAAGGCAAATTTGCCGTTTGTTCTGAGATCCACACAAAACACATAAACGCAATGTGGGCACCACGCAGAATTTTTTAATGTTAAACCTAGTCGTGTGTAACGTTACTGCTAGGCTTTAAACGTTTAATATATCCTGCCTCTTGTTTAAACGAATCAGACTCTCGTACCGTCCTCAAATTAAGATATGTTGTGGATGATTGTTATAGACATTCTTATAGCCTGCATGCATGTGTTTTATTATGACTGTGCAGTTTAAAATTGTGAAATGTTGCTGAAGATTCCCATTCTTTGTGTAAAGGAAACTTGGCCCAGCAAAGTCACAGAGGCTGCGCTCGAGTGGGTGATATCGCGGTCCTTGTACTGCATTTTGAATGTTTTCATTCCCGTCGTATCATTTAGTTGTCCATGAAGTTCATTAGGAACATGAGAAAGGAGTAAGTCTGGTTCAACACCTGCATCATAGTGTGTCGCGAGGCGGGTATTACACCCCCTGCTGACAGGGTGAAATCTTCGGCCGCTGCCGTCATAAAAGTCAGGGCTCGTTGTTCGCCGAGAGGCGCCCCGACCCAGTCGCATCCCCAAACGGCTTCGCGCAGTTCGGCAGACTGCAAAAGGACATCGCAAACAAGAGCATTATATTATGGAATGTTTCCACTAATAAACTAATTAAAATAATTCGTCAACACTTCGCTTTAGCTTATTTTCCAGACACTTCGTGGCGTTTCTATATAGTTAACAGCTTGTATTTCAGGTCGAACTAACGGTCGAGTTATTTACATTCCTGCTTCGTATTTGGGACATCCAGGGTTGAAATCTCGGCACAGAGACTGGCTAGAAGGTCTGAGGGTTTGCTGTGTTTTTCCTCAGACCCTTCAGGAAAATAGCAGGATGTCGTATCCCAAGTTAAGCCACAACCTCCAACTTCCACATCCTTTCCATTTAACTGCTCAGGAGTACACTTAGAATTTGACGCTATATAAGCCCACAGAGAGAAAGTCGCACAAAAGCTCTCAATGGTGTGATTTACTGTTACACAAGGCAGGCAATGTAGCCTATGTATAAATGTAACATTTAGGCGCGTTCACGAAACCAATGTTGCCGTGGAAAACAAGAAGTGTTACATATTCTGATAGTGTGTCTGTAACCATACTTATCCAGCATGCAAAGCACGTGCGCCTTATATTTTCGTCTGTGGCCTGTCTCGCTCTACCATATTTTTCCATTGTATGTCACACACGGCAAGACTTTCGGGAAAGAGTTATTGAACACAAAATCTGTGTTTTCATTTTCTCTACAAATTTTGTATGAAGCATTTCTCATGTAAGTAAGAATTCAGTGAGAATGTACATTGGTCTCCATGTAAAGTGTCCATTATCCTCATCAGATTTTAATAAAATTTGAATTTTTTCAACAGATTTTCAAAAAATACTCAGATATCAAATTTCATGAAAATCCGTCCAGTGGGAGCCGAGTTGTTCCATGCAGACGGACGGACAGACAGATAGACATGAGAAAGCTAATAGTTGCTTTTCGAAATTTTGCGAAGGCGCCCAAAAATTTGTCGAAAATTTTATACAGCACCTGTGCTTAAACGTTTAGTTTTCGAGATAGATTTAACAGTCAAATGGTCTAAGGCAACGAATGATCAAATCATGGAGGCTTCGTGGTTAGAGTAGCTGTTCGAAGCGGCGTCCGTCAGTGTCAAAGTAGATGGCATTGCGCAGCACGATGTAATCTCAAACGTGCCTTAATACGCTGGCATCGACCGCTGTCACAGCTGCATGAAATCTTGCCACGAGGTCTTCGACAGTCGTAGGAAGGACTGTGTGAATGTGCCCCTTCAGGTGTCCCCTCATGAAAAGCGAAACCTTCGCAGTCAGAGCCTTAAAACAGCTCATCAGCAGCGTGTTGATATAACCATTCGCAAAATGGCATGCGCAGACGCCGATGGTCAGGAAACGGAAGCAGGATCCGCCAGAAGTTGTGGATGCATTTTATCTTCACGAATTAGGCCTCCTTGGACTACCGTCGGTTTGGCAAATCCCATTTCTCGCGTGACGTTTTCTGAGCTTCTCCACCGTCTTCCTTTCACAGCTGCAATTATGGTCTCTGTTCACTGGTCGTTATTCGAGAACAGTTTGGCCTTGCTGTGCACTCTGTCTTGATTACATCTAACAACGTGCCTTATCGTCGCGGCTAACACTGCTGGGAAGTATGCTACATCACGTGACGACGACGTGGATCTTGAAAACTGAACTTCCAAGAACATGTCATTTTTAACTTATATTTGAACAAGGAGTTTATGAAGAGCTTGTGCTGGGATTCATTTTAACTACCTTTTCTGTCTCCATGCCTCTAGAGATACATATATATAAATTAACTGTGTCGTTAAATAAGGCAAGACTAAGCCAGTCCTTTTGTTCGTGGGCCTGTAAGAACTCGCACCTGTTGCGTTAGCTCGTTGCCGAACCAGCAATACACGTACAGTTGGCAGCTGAGGGCCAAGATAAGAGTGAGGGCCTGCAGCGTTTCCATGGCGTTGCCCCAGCTCTGCCAACAGAACCAAAGAGCACAGTGGAGTAAACGCGTGTGNTCATCACCATGCGGCTTCAGGAGTCAGTAAACCAGTGTTAAATACCTTACCTGCGTTTTTTGGTGTATTGTTTACTGACGCTGTCAGTTATACAGGGTATACACAAAAGAATGGTGCGGTTTCAAAAGTTAATGGTGGTACGTAAACGCTGTGTTTAACGCTGCTTACGTACCACCATTGCCCATGTCCCTCAAGGAACTTCGTGATCGGATAACGCATGCACTGCAGACCATTACAGCGGACATCCTACACCGCCACTGGGATGAATTTGATTACCGTGTGGATGTGTGTCGTGTGACCCAGGGTGCACACATTGAAGGATTGTGATTAACGCATGAGAAACTTGGACATTTGCCACTGCTGACGGTGTATGTTGTGCCCGTGTAAGGTGAGAAATAAATTTCTTGTTAAGTTTTGAAACCGCACCATTCTTTTGTGTATACCCTGTGTTTTGCCACCTCTGAGGTACATGCCCAGACCAGCATAACCTGCCTGATTTCACTAATCTCGCAACCATATATGATATGTGCCAACCACAATGTGTATTAAGCATTTTTTGTTTGTTAAGTGTTATTCATCCGCATTGTTTGCGTCCATTTTTGTGTCTAATGGAATTATAATTAAAAGTAATACACACCAACAAGATGGAGAATGTGTTGACACACATGCCACAGGCAATAAGCAGGAAGGGACCGAGTAAAACCAGACGATACGTGTCCTGCAGCTCACTCAGAAACCTGTAACAGGATGGGACTCGTCAGAAACAAGTGCCGGAAACTAAAACCGATTGTTTCGTGTCTAAATCTCCCTTTGTGACGTCCGTTTATGCAGCTGCTCAACACATAGCTGGTTTATACGAAATTCGGAAAGTGCAGCACCCTGACCCAGCAAAATCGGTTTTACGTTCACACATCGCCTTTCAGTAGCCATCACTCCTACATTATTACTGCCTATGAGCGACGAGTTCAGTTTTAGGCCCAGAGTTGAACGCGCAGAAAGGTTTCTAATATATAATTGAAAGGTTTCACAGCAAGTAAACTGAATAAAATATTCTGGGGCTAGCAGCTGCATCAGGTTTCTTAATGGTGAGTAAGCCAGCGTTTCGAGATTATCTCTGCCCCCGTCGTTCTCGTCCTCGAAACGTTGGCGTACCATTAAGAAACGTCACGAGGCCGCTAGCCCGAGAACATCTCATTCATATTTCTGATACATCCGTCAAGTCAGTTCAGGCAAGAGCTTATGTAATAACTCGTAGTACAAGCTTTAACTAGGTGCGTCGCTTTGTCGATACTTTCTGCAATAAAAACCTTTACAATAAGTTGCCTCATCTTACCGTTTTGTACAACACAGACACTAAGGATGTGCCTGAACTTCTAGCTGCTTTCCACAGCACAAACCGCAACTGGGTGCTTCAAATTAACGCTTCTGCACAGAGTACAAACCGTGACAGAAAGGTGTCTTACCTTCCCATCATGCAAGCCGTAACAAGGTACTGGGCCTTGGGATAATACACCCACAAGCCGCAGCAAGTTGCCTCGCCTTTCCACAGAACAGATCAGAACAGTATGGTTCCTCACATCATCACAGTGCAATCCGTAACGAGGTGACTCGCCTTACCGCAGAATATGCTGGTGCTGCTGAATGCAGTCCCTGAGCTCGCCTTCTAGGTCTGTCTTCTGCAGCGCGGCGCCAAGTTTCTGAAACTGGGTGCAACCCATGGCCACCAGCATGGCGTACAGTCCGATGAATGACGTCAGTGTTACCGTGAACCATAGCGTCGTGATGGTCTGGACAGAAAGTGCATGTCTCATTGCATTAAACTCATGTTGGAGGTCCACACCAAGTAGCCGAATGGAACTCTTTTACCTGAAACCAAAACTGAATTTTCCCAGTTTCTGGGGACCCCTCATTACGCAAAGTCAGACAGTAAATTTCCGGGAGTGATGATATCGCGCAAGTACCTGTGGTTTGTTGCTTAAACTCATTGCAGCCTCTCCCTGTTATTTCGTACCTTGATTGCCAGGATCAGTACAAAGACATTTCTTGCTCAATCAGTTCGTTCGTAGAAGCCTCGCGTGCAAGTTGTTGTTGTTGTTGTTGTTGTTGTTGTTGTTGTTGCTGCTGCTGCTGCTGCTGTCATGATGCAGTAAGCAATCATCAAGTTCTGTTTCAAACTCCGTGGTTACTGAAGCGGATTTCGAGAGTGAAGCTACAGTTTCGAGAGAAGGACACTTGATTCCTTGTACATGAGAGTAACCCTGCTTATTCTGCGAAGACAGTGGCGAGATCAACCACCCACCGTATTCACCTGAGCTCGGTCCAGGCGACTTGTTCTATTGCCCACAGCTGAAACCGCCATCGACGGATAATTGTGTCAGGACGCTGAGGACGTCACAAAGAAGGTAGCCGCCGAATTAAATGCGGATCTTTGTAGGTCTTTGTTGACTGTCCTGTGCAACTGTTAGGAAGGTGTCACAAGTGACTTGCAGTCAAGGGAGATTACTTCGAATGGAAAGAAAATATTTTCTTATTTTATTTTCATCTATTCTTATATAACAAGTCCCGGAAATTTAATTTTTGACTTGTCACACAAAAATTATATAATAAAGACATGCAGGGTTTATGTGAAACAATATTAGATAAGGCGCGCCTTTAAGAAAATATTAAGACGAACAGTAATCCATATCTCTTTGCAGTGCAGTAACTTCAGTGATTATAACGTTCCGTCAGTAACGAATGGATCTGTATCGCGAACAGTAGCGAACAGCGCTCGAAGTCTGTGGCGAACCGCATTGTCCGGCAGGCTTCTTTTTTTTTTTTTGGTGGCTTTTCTTATTCCCACCTGAAGAATGCCCAAACAGTAACCTGCTTTAAAACAAACCATATCATCTTTTTGTCAGTATCGCCCTATTAGAATTTTATCCCATTCGACGCAACATAATCTTATATCAGGATCGGGATCATAAAATAAGAGAAAGACCTCAGGACTCAAGTCTGATATTTATATATAACTGATGTACTTGACTGGGCATCGTCTAACAAGGAGCAAACGTGTGATTAAAAATTCAATTCCCGGTCCGGAGATGGAGGTCGACTGTCCTCACTACAGTTTTACTTTCCTCCTGTGCCCTCACCTGCGACAGATAGACTAGTTCGTAAACGGGACTGCCCGTGGTGTCAAAGGGGAACCAGGCGTTAAACACGAGCGGGCGGTCATTCCTGGTGGCGAGGCGATGTGTCTGGTGCACAGCGTGGCTCACCATGATGAGTACGATGCTCTGCCAGGTGAGCTTCTGGATCATCGGGATGCGGCCTGCCATTGTGAGGCCGCCCGTGTCTGGGTCCCGGGCAGGCAGAGTAGACCACGTGCAGGACCCGGTGAGGGTCAACAGATCATTCAGCTGCCGCTTCTTTAGTCTGTGATCACACCAAGAAAGGGAAGACATTCACATAGTTCCCGTTCACGCCAGTGGATTCCAGACCCGTGAAAGGAGTGTGAGATTGCCTGGACGGTTCCTTTGGGAACCACAGCTGGATGGACTTCACACGAAAGTAGGTATTTGTATGGAGAGTAAGAAGTGGCAAAGGTCGTTGTTAACCTTTTAAAGCCTAGCGGTAACTTTACATACGACCAGGTTTAACATTAAAAAATTCTACGTGGTGCCCACATTGCGTTTATGTGTTTTGTACGGATCTCAGAACAAACAGAAACTTTTGCCTTATAAAACATTAAGAGACTGGTTTTTATAACCGAAGTGGAGTGTTTACAGCGAGGTACGCACTGAGTCCTTAAATAAAACAGATAGGCTTCGTCCTTGAAGGGTTAACATTAAAAAATTCTACGTGGTGCCCACATTGCGTTTATGTGTTTTGTACGGATCTCTGAACAAACAGCAACTTTTACCTTATAAAACATTAAGAGACTGGTTTTTATAACCGAAGTGGAGAGTGTTTAGAGGGCGGTACGCACTGAGTGCTTATATAAAACAGATACGCTTCGTCTTTAAAGGGTTAAAGACACCTGGGGAACAAGGATACAAACGGCGAAATACGCAAGATAAAAGAGGAAGTGGTGTTAGAGCTCCAGATTCTGGGCCATCTTACCTGAGGATGTGTATCCAGAGACAGATGAACATCGGGATGACGACGCGAGCGCTCTGCATGCAGTGCTCCAGGTCTGCCAGGTTCATGAGCGGCTCCAGAGTCATTGTAAGGGAAGTGACGGAGACACATGTCATAATGACAGTAGAGTACGCCCGGTAGGCTCTGGCCGTTGAGACGCTTAGCATTGGGTTGCCTGTAAGGTAGAAGAGGACCCGGAACACGCGGAAGCGACGCTCAGTTGTTTCGACCGCTGCCATGACGACTGCAGTCAGGTTTCTATGCATGTTCCTTTTGTCGCCTCGCGCCATTAAATTTGTAAGCCGCCACATTGTGCAGGATCTTTACCCGTTGTCAAACCTCTGAAATATTGAAGAAAATTTGCAGGATTTTCTTTTCAGATTTTTGAAGAGGGTCTGTAATATTTGAACGTCTGTAATTTTAGGGAAGAAGTATCTAGCGGCGTCATATGTAAGTTGTGTTACAATCAAACTTCCCGAAGCGACGCCATTGTCTGTAAAACAACTGCACGCGAAATGTGTAATATTAAATTTTAACGCATATCTCATTTTAACCCTCAGAGGAATCTGTTGTACAAATCGTCAGGCACATATAGGCAGTATGTTCCTCTTGAACAGAGTTTCATATCTACGACACTACAAGGCGTCACATGCCAGAATACAATTATCTTCTAGTTACCGCAGTGAGAACCTCAAGTTACATCGCCCGCTGTATTACTATCACTTAATAAGCAACGCAGTGCAGCCTATGTACAATAACCAATTTATTAACTGTTAAAGGTAAAGCAATCCCGTTACAGGCCTGGACAGGCTCTTAGGGTTCCAGGAGGTTGAGGCTCCCAGATTTCTAGACAATCGGCACTTGAAGGTGGTAAGGTTGTCAGCGCTACGCACCGGCCGCCTTTACCCCTAGGAAATATTCCTGGTACTCATTTCTGTTAGAGGCTGAGTCGACCCCAGGGCCATAATGCGACCGAAAGGATTATGTCAATGACACCATCGGGAATCGAACCTGCGCCCTTCCGGTTTGTAGCGCTGTGCCTCAACGAACTGCGCCACCGCGGCCCCCCAATTTATTAACTGCTGAACTAACGTAATCACATTTCGTGAGAAAAAAACAGGACACTAGGCGAAACATTATGATGCTCTTGTTCCTGTCTGCCGTCATCTCTGGATAACAGCTGCGTTCCAAATTGTGGCTAATATTTTTGGGGTGTAGAACGCTGAAGTTTTCCAGTCGAAACCATTCTTTTTGCTACGGAATGTACTAATGAAGAATAATATTTGTTTTACATAGTATCTGAACTCAAGAAATAAACGATACAGTAAGCGAAGAAAAGACAACAACTTTTCTTATGACAACAGTACCTGCACACCTACGAAATTCGCAAGAACAAGCACAGCAATTTTTTTTTTCTGCTTTCAGTCTGTTGCGACACTCATCTCTTGAGTGTGCATTTTGTTACAAAATGCTGGCAAATGTAAATGAAAGTAAAAATAATCTAGTCTAAATGCCAGAATACACAAGACAAAGCCGAACAGTGAAGAGACTTTTCCCAAGAAAAGCCTTATTTTGAAGATCGTTTTTGTTTACAGCATTTCCATCATTAGCTAGGTGATGTCATCATCGCGTCTTGAACAAATCAAAATGAAATTTGCTCGTTTCAAATGTTTTAAACTTATACAAGAGGTGTTCCTCTCCGTGACAGAATACGCAATTAGAACTTGGCACTCGGAGTTGCAGCATTGTTGCGGGTACAGGCGTGCAGCAACGCGACATTATTTCATTATTTCATTATTAAAACGTTTGAGAGGACTGATCACTGAAGGAATGAAACGCAGAGAACGAAGATATTTCATCAATTTAGCAAAAAAACAGCCCGGAAATCAAAACTTACTCTTAAAAAGCGGACATGTTACGCGGAAAAGGATGCATTGTCACCCTACGTTAAACACATACACCTGATTTACTCTGTTAGCACGAGGTATGATAAGTCACCTAGGCTGGCAGGTGGTCCCCAAAGGTGTCTTAACAGATTGCTAAAGCGGCCATAATGTTACGCAACACGTCGCATGTGATGTGGCACTCGTCGTCGCCTTCTAATCAACGTCGTGATGCTCGTGAAGAAACCAGTTCCCTTTAAACTTGGAAATAATTTATCCTTTCTTTCGTCGGTTGCAGGGAAATTGGTCAGTTCTCCGTGTTCTGCTGTCTCCATTTAGATTATTTCGCTACACTTCACATGTGTGTTCTTTATTTATACGACTGCCTTAGTCCCCTATTATGCTGTTTTATGCAGACCGCACGCACGTCAAGTCCTGTAATAGTACGATAAGTAGAAATGATTGTGTAAATGTAAGTACAGTTGGCAAATTCTATAAAACCGAGAAGGTTGGTGCAGGTGTAATGGGCTTTACGTGTGTGTATTTGGGGCTGTGCCCATTTCAAATTTCGGCCAGAACACCGGGCTTCCTGAGGTTTTTCGTGGTTTTCGTCATTCTCTCCAGGCTTATTCTGGTATGTTACCTCGATTAGGTCACGACCGTTTCCTTCCAAATCCCTTCTAGTGCGTCTTTCACCAAACATCCCCCCCATCGATGCTGTATATCTAGAAAAAACAAGATAGGCAATTGGGGCCTTAAGCCTACGTGTTACGAAATATTGTGGCGCGTTCGCGTAACCATCATTACTGCGGAAAATCAATACTATGTTTCCTTTGTATTGTCGACATACGTATGTCGCTGTCTACAATATAATAAATATTGAAAGCGTTGCCGTGGAAGCGCAACAAAACATTCTGTTTATTGTTGCTCTACATATGTCGCTGCCAAAAATATGAAACACGCTTGGGTCTTCTTGTAAAATCCCCGAGATTTTTGTCCGGTTTTAGCCTAATTTGTATTTTCTCGATAGATTTGCATAAAAGTCACCAATACCAAATTTCACGGAATTCCGTCCAGCCGGAGCCGCGCTTATACTTGCGGACAGACGGACATGGCAAAATTAATAGATGCTTTTCGCTCCAATACAAACGCGCATAAAATCGGCTTATCACACCAATATGCCTATGACATTAGTATTAAATATTATGAGTGAGTGTCCGTATTCTTGCCTTAGTTCTCTGCGCCGTCTTATATTGTCATGTGGGGCCAGTCTGGCCGTACCGTATTTTTTCGCATTATCTCACAAACGGCACGATTTTCGAAAATAAATTATTGAACATAAAATGTGTTTTAATTTTCTCTCCGGATTTGGCTGAAGCATTTCTCATTCTAAGAATAATTCAGCGAGATATTATCGTAAATATACATAGGTCTTCATATAAAGTACCCCTGATTCTTGTCAGATTCTAATCAAACGTGAAATTATGTGCAGTATCCACCTGATTTATTGTGTACTGGTGATGCTCCAGTCCATGACTGCTTCTGCTGTTGTCGGTTCTTGCAATCTCTTTATGTTATGCAATGTACACAGCAGCTTTGTAGAGCTGGACCAGCAGCTTCACAATATCAGAGTCCAGCTCCATGAAAAGAAGGCAGCCTTAGCTCTATATTTCAAGACTCTGCTTTTGCTGTTACTTCTTATAACTATGTCGGTTCGTAGGTGGTAGGGTCTGATGGCTTGATGCCCGTACCAGTTTAATAAAAATGTAATAGGCACATATTTTCTCAGACATTATAAAAATATATAAGTGTGCACTTGCTTATGCTGTGCAACATGGGTAAAATGAGCAACACTTAATATGTGTCTGGATCAGTCATCATGCCTGAATTTTCTCAGTCCCTACAGGCAAAATTGGCCACTATCACCTCCTTTCACATCCTGCCTGATTAACCTATTAAACCCTAGCGGTAACTTTAGATACAACCAGGTTTAACATTAAAAAATTCTACGTGGTGCCCACATTGCATTTATGTGTTTTGTACGGATCTCAGAACAAACAGCAACATTTGCCTTATAAAACATTAAGAGATTGGTTTTTATAACCGAAGTGGAGAGTGTTTACAGGGCGGCACGCACTGAATCCTTATATAAAACAGATACGCTTCGTCTTTAAAGGGTTAATCACCCTACTGTACCCTGTACTAGCAAGTGTTACAGTGCAATACAGTCGTCAGCAATATCTTTTAAACCATCCAGTGAATATACTGAGTCACGGAATACCACAACAATTCCATAATTGTGGGAATGCTCCTGCTTTGAAGGCACTTGGAGATACAGCATTACTGATTCTGTGTGAGTGCGAACATTTGAAACTTTGTACAGATGCCAGTGATTTTACTTGTCCCACTTGACTGCAGATGATGGTCACAGGAAAACTATAGGATTTTACATTTTTGTGATGGTGACAATATTATGGCCTTTTGGTTTCCAACACCGTGCAGCAATTTTGAAGAACACACTGCCTTCATATTGACAGTAAAAATCATAGGAGGAAGAATGTGTCAGTGATTCATTGCATAGTGCAGTGGGCTGATATACTGGACACAAAGATCCTGTGTGATAAATACCTTTATTTGGTGATTGTGATACATTCCCAGTGCCATGCTAGTCTATGGTGAGGAGATATTACTTAAATAACTAACAACTTGTGTCAAGACAGGCACACACCGCACTCATTTATCAGAAGATATAAAACACACCTGCCATTACTGAATATATTGTTGTTTGGAGACCAGATGGGGTAATTGATTGGACGACACAAGGAATGGTACTCTGCATCAGCTTTAGTACAGAGGGATGGAGTGACTGAGAAGTTCAATCCTAATTTCAGCAGTCGAGTGATACTGATTCCCTTGGTACTGTGGCTTACTGTAACACCCCCAACAGACAGTCAAGTATAGAGCACTGGTGGAATGATAACTGCTAGCAGAAAACAAAAATATTCAGAGAAGAACCTGCCAGAACACTAGTTTGTTCAGCACAAATCCTACATGACCCAGCCCTGGAATTTAGTCTGGGCCTGTGCAGCAAGCCTGGCTGACCACCTGAGTTATGGCTGAAGTTGCTTTGCTGAATCCTATGTGTCACATAAAAAAAATTTTGTTGTTCAGTTCAGAAATGTTATTGCTGTCCAAAATAATAAACATTAAAACTATAGAAGACATTTGTTCGATTGTGCCTTTGTATGACTGAAAAATATTGTCTCAGCCTGGAGGAAGAAAATAAATCTTAAAACAAAGTGTCAAGGAAAATAAGTTTACCAACAACAAAAGAAGTGAGTGGAAAAGGGAGTCAAAGAGCACCTTTGTGAGTAAACTCTTCTTTTCTTGTTGTTGTTATTGTTGTTGGGTTAATTATGTGTAGGAGCTTATGAAAGGTTGAATGTGTGGCTAAGCAGAATCAATAAACAAATACAACATTTTGGTGCAAAGTGGATGTGGGAGAACAGTACTAAAGTAGGTGGCTGTGAAGTGGCTGGTTGTATAGGGGTGTGCACCTGCCTTTATTTACAAATTCTGTATAAGGCACATCTTGTGGTGCTCTGCCTATGTCTCACTCCAGAGCAGCAGTTACCAAACTTCATTACCCCACCTCAAATTACATTTTTGAGAAATTTTTTTCCCTGTATGTCTATTCTGTCTTCCCAAATCTCGCAGTGCCATGTATTTAAACTGTTACACCATGAAGGTAACAAGTTATCTGGGATGCGACACCATGTAGTTTGGTAGATGTATACCAAGGTGGAAACGTATGTTTTTTTCTGAAACATCAGTACATGTCTACCACATTACATGATGTCACATCCCAAATGGTAGTTATCTTTCAGAGTCACTGCTGTGAAAATGCCAAACCTCACCTATGATATCATATTTTGAAAGTTAGTTGAATCTGAATTTCAGCTATGGAATTAGAACAAACATAAATAAGTTACACTTGTATAAAGAAGAGACATATGGCAGCACCATGCATATCACTGTTTTCATCTGTATGAATTCACTGTACAGGAACACTGCAACACAGATTAACACAGCTATTCATATTTTCTAGCAAATTCCATGTACATCATTTTGGGAATCACTTGTTTAGGCTTGCAGCATGTGTAGTAGTCCACATGTGCAGCTACACCATCTTCTCATCATGCTTTTTGGACAAAGTAGACTGTGTCAGCTTTTGTAGTTACTGTAATTGGCCAAGAGAGTAAGATTTTAAGCAGCCCTGACACACTGTCTTTTGTGGTGTGTAGCTCTATCAACTGAGGGTATGTACATATATATTACACAGATGTGAAGCCTTGACATGTGCAACATGGAATCATAGGGCTTGTTATAATTTAAAAAATGAGCTGGTATAGCATAGTCAGTATAATGACTAGACTATGGACTGGACCATCTGGAGTTTGATTCCCAGCAGGGGTAAGGAATTTTTCTCTTCTCGAAATTGTCCAGACTGGCTCTGGGTCCCACCCCGCCTCCTATTCAATGGGTACCAGATATTCTTTCCCTGGGACTGAAGTTCACCACTCAGTTCCTTATAGTGCTGAGGTTAAGAATGAGTACAGCCTGTAGTCTCCCTGTATGCCTTCATGGCACGTGCAGGGACAACTTTACTTTTACAATAATTTAAAAATCTGGAAAAAATTTGTCACTTCTAGAGCCTCTAATAGGGATAACACAAGTATTTATTGACTGTGCAGTGTAACATGGCTCACCTTATCTTAGAAAAGTAAGTAGGCTAACAATTAGAATGCTGGCCCTTGCTAAAATGACTTAAGTTTTGAAAACATGCAGAGCAGTGAGTTGCATGTTGAGCTAGAATTTTTCACATCAGACATACAGGACCATTTAAATGACAAATAAGATTTGTTGCTAAAATAGTTTACTGAGAGCCTGAGTAAACAAGTTGGCCTCCAGTGTGCTGTGTTCTACTTTCATGCTGGAATTTAGTGAACAGGATTTCTTTCTATCACAATTACAGTTTGTCAGGGCATCCATATTCAGTCCGCGATACTGAGAATTTTCTAAAAACACTTGGGGCTCGTACCTGAGCCAGATCCCTCATTTGTTATTGAACACTTTTTACTTTTTGATATTCTGCAAAATGTTGTAGTTACAAGTGACTGTAAATAATAACAATTAATCATGCAAGTTGTCAGGGCTCCCAATTGTTCTGTACCAGATCCCCAGTGCTAAAATCAGTCTGTTTGTCTATTTGTACAACATCATCTGAATGTCCAAGCTTCATAAAGTAACCAGTTATGTGACGTTAGTAGAACACTGCAAATAAATATGCATATTTCATATTTCGTGTTCAGTGGTCTGCATCTTCAAAACAATGCTATGTATGTAATTAATGATGTAACACAAAATGCTTATTTCATGTTATCTGGAAGATCCAATCTGTTAGAGACAAGCAGTACATCGATAACAGCACTTTTGTCACTGTTGCTTGAAAAACACCGTCACTGACATTTACTCAGTATTTGACTGATGTCACGGTTATTACATTTCACATAGCAGTGACTATATTTTCTGGTTACATTTCACTGGCTATCCAGCATCTGGTTCTGGGCTATAGGGATTACTTAAATTGCCACTAGCTGTGAGTGGTATTACTGTGAATATGTTATTGACTACCCAGCATCCATTTCTGGGCTGGTGTGATCACTTGAACTGCCATGTAGCTGTGACTGATGTTGCTTTGTACATTTCACTGGCTACCAAGTAACTAATTCTAATCTTCAGTGACCACTTGATCTGCCATTTTGCTTGACAGGTATGACTACATTTGACTGGCTAGAAGCAGATGATGGAGTGTTTTTAACTGAATGATAGGTGCCTACCATCACTGCAACTGGCTGACTAAAGAACAATGAAATTTAAGGCATTCTCTCCCCCCCTCCAATTCCTTTTGTTTATTTTGCCTTATTTTTACTTCTTTGAATTATTTTAGAGTATTGATGTCACTTTTCTGTTTGTTTTCTTTCCTTTTTTGCTGTGTTAGCTCTGAATGTACCTGTGACCTATGAATTTTACACTATGCCTATTTTTCCCTATCTGCTGCTTTCACATTTATAAATTCATGTGTGTTTTTTGGTGTGTTG
>BLKM01011342.1:0-23684 GCA_013340265.1 Coptotermes formosanus | reverse complement strand
TCTAACACTTTGTATCCCCTGAAGATGATAGAATGTCCATTGAAACATGTAGGGATAATGTCAATGTAAATATAACTTAGTGAATTTTGTGCATAATTGTTGGTTTGTTCTAATTAACTTGCATAGAAGTCAGTTACAATGGTGGTTATTTTTACAGTCATGTATTTAGCCAGTCAGTTACGTGGCTATTATGTCTGTCATCAGGTTGTTTGAGCAAACTAGTTAATCACTAAGCTGCATGGGGCATATACGGTTAAGATGAAAATACTTCCTACTAACAAGACAATATTATTGGAAAGTAGGAAGAAATCTCAGTAAAATACGAAAAAAAGTTCCGACAAACTTAAAAGTACTGTACCTGGGCCGTTGTCCGTCGTTGAACAATACCACTTGACAGAAATCCGGTGTAATTGTCATGCTGTTTGCTCGAAGCTTCCATTGTGCCTCGTCTTATTAAAATCTGTCGTCTGCGCTGTGTAAATACGGGAAACATCTCCCACGAAATGAAATCTTCATAAGAGGCATCCCAGATCATCTAGCGTGTTGGCAGGAACTGCAAGGACGCTGTACACGTCATTGCATGTCTTCAGGGGCATTCATGAAAATGCGAACGAATGTTTTAAGTATCAAATTCAAACAGCGGATTATTGCAGCCATTTAAATAGTAGCTAACTCAAGAGATGCAGATGCGAATGTGGATTGAAGTCAGTTTTCGGAAAGAAGTCTATGGTGCTACGAAACGAGAGGACTTAGAAGTTTGTTGACACAAAGTTTCTGAGCCAATCCTCAGTCCCCAGTTCTGTTTGTAAACACGGATAATGGTCAAAAAGTGGCCTACAACCGCAAGTGACTTTCTGCAAACTCCGTAGGACACTAAAATTTTTTTTCCCCCCATGGCGCAACAGTCCCTAGTGGGCCAAGGCCTCCTCATTATTGAGGCTTCACGATCTCACTCAGACACATCACACTCGGTAGGACTCCCCTGGACGACTGAGCAGGCCGTCGTAGAGACCTCTACCTGACAACACACGACAATCAACAAGAGGCACATATCCATTCCCCCGGTGGGATTCGAACCCACAATCCCAGCAAGCGATCGTCCGCATACCCACACCATAGACCGCGCGGCCACTGGGATCGGACCCATTAAAATTATGTTCTTAAATAAATTAAACTAATCAATTACACGGCATTTAAAACATGGAAAGCTTTAACCCTTTAAAGACGAAGTGTATCTGTTTTGTATAAGGACTCAGTGCGTACCGCGCTGTAAACACTCTCCACTTCGGTTATAAAAACCAGTCTCTTAATGTTTTATAAGGCAAAAGTTGCTGTTTGTTCTGAGATCCGTACAAAACACATAAACGCAATGTGGGCACCACGTAGAATTTTTTAATGTTAAACCTGGTGGTACGTAAAGTTACCGCTAGGCTTTAAAAGGTTAAACTAATGAAACAGATGTCTGCTCCAAGACAGCCAGACAAATTCTTGGGTCTACCCAGCCTCCTGTTCAGTGGGTACTGTGGTTATTTCCCGGGAGTAAAGCGGTCGGAGCATGAAGCTGGCCACTCCCTCCATCTAGTGCCGAGGTTATAAAGGAGTGGAGCTATATCTGCGCCCCCCCCCTCCCCGGCATGCCTTCGTGAAGTGTAAGGGAACAGATGTATTCGCTTTATCTTGAATTCGTTCCCAGTTACTGCAGTCTGTGTACATTCTGTAATGACAGATATACTCTGTACATCGTGAATTCGTTCAGTTACTTCAATCTCTGTACATTTTATAATGACAGATCTGTCTGAGACGTGTTGCCGTTCCGGCCGCTGGTCAAACAGTACTGCAATGCTCCGCAGTAGCGCATATGACAGATGCTCGCATTTCCGGGCACCGGAACTTCCATTCCCGGACCGGATCCGCTGGGACGCGTCCAATATGAGCGTCATAACGCAGATTTATTTATTAATTCGTTCAAAAGAGTTAGGCCTACTTTTTTATTGCTGACGACAGAGTGAGATTCTTTGACTCCATTGCTAGATGAAGGTAGTAGTATAATGTAGGTCTAGGCGAGGTTACATGCATAAATGAACCGTTTTAAATCGAAATAGGCGAGTCGGCATTACACGTGAAAAATGAGCAATAAAAATAAGAAGAAAAGGATGCAGAAAGAAACACACGGGGAAATGGCTAACTTGATGACCACGATTTGAGATTACGATGACGATGATAATGATGTATCTTCAGAACAGGAAAAGTGGATGATATTGTGTCCATATTGATAAGCTCTTTCAGTGTTATTTTTACGGCTTTAAATGTTTCGATAAGGTAGGCAAAATATTGGCATTGCGAATAATTCTGAGAAATTTGGCAGTTTACGAGACTTTTTTTCAATGTTATCCGGCACTCGGACAATTCCAAATGGCCCCATCAGACCCCACGATTAAAAAACAAAAAACAAAAAATATTACACGCCTCTGGGAATTTTAACACGTGACAATTGGAACACTGAATTATTTTTTGATCATAATTCCCGAGGTGTCCGGAGTCGTGGTTTTTGTATTTCTTTTGCATCGGGCTGGTTCTCAACTTTTGAGGTAAAACTTGTTAGTAATCTTCTACAACAATCGGGCATCTGCTGTTTCTTCACATTTCTGTGATTTTTAGCAGCATTGTTTTAGTGGCAGAAGTTATAGCCCATGGCGTCGAGTGAGATGGGTGGATGCTTATGAAATATTTGTAGGAGAAGTATCAGAAGGAACGGTTGTATCCGACTTCAAATTCGCATAAGAATATCCGTCTGGAAAAACTAAAAACCCGGGCAAAATCAACCAGAAGACAACCAACCCACCTGATTCAATATAGTGACTGGATTACGGGCTTGAGGTCCGGGGTTTGATCCTCAACAGTCGCGAAAGATTTGTCTTCGCCAGTGCATTCAGACCAGCTCTGGGGCCACGCAGCCTCCTCGGCAGCCAGCACTGGGGTCCGTTTCCCCGGCGTAAAGCGGCAGGGCTACGCAGTTGACCAACCGCCTCCCTCTAGTACCGATGTTAGTGCATGGACCAGTCACCTGCACTCGAGCGCACTTTTAATGGCATTATGGCTGATCACAGGGACAACTTTACATACACTTCATAGACCGTGCAGACGTCTAGATCGCTGCCACTACACCAAGCTGCTCGCTGGTATTGCTTTAAGGAACATATGAAGAAGGCAAATGCAAGTTTATGGGCGCATGTCCTGCATATGCCTTCTCCACGCCTCTGAAGTTGTCTCCAGCAGCATGGGGTACGGACTTCAAGGTAGGCAGTGTACGCATAACGTAAAGTTGTTGCGGGTTCGGATCTTTACTCTCAGTAATACACGGGTCAGTCCAGCAATTTTGCTTGAATAACATTTGCAAAGAAACGAGAGGTGAATATTCAAAATGTTGCCATGGAAACGGAACGAATTCTCTTCTGTATTGTTTGGCTACATATGTCGCCGCCAAAACAAATATAAAATGTTAAAATTGTTGCCATGGAAACACAACGATGAGTTTATTTTCTAAGCTCAACATCTCGCTGTCTAATAGTATAAAATGTACTTAGGTGTTCATGTAAAGTGCCTGATATTTATGTCTGATGATTTGAACGAAACGCGAAATCTGTGGGCAGATTTTAGTAAAAGTTCTCAGTATAAAATTTCACGAAAATCCGCCCGGTGCGAGCAGAGTTGGTACGTACGGACAGACGGACGAATGGACATGACGGAGCAAATTGTCACTTTTCGCAACTTTACGAATGCACCTAACAACTAGAGACGTCATTTCTAGCACAAGAAGAAGCAGTGCGAGTCGCGTCCTTGAGTTTGAACCAGCGAACTGGGCCACGTCTGTGTTCGGAACTGGAAGGTAGAATTTGAACGATGTCGGCCACTGGGATTCGCGGGGTGTATAGTGTCCTGGATATCCGAGCTGGAGGCTCCAGCCAGCGAGCTGCTGATGGAAGCGCTGACCTCAGCACAACTCAGCAGCTCTCCTCTTCGATTTTCCTGCTTGTACTGCAAACTACTGGAGGGATGTCGCACACTGAATGACGCTCTGTGTGGCAATTCGCACACTCTATGGCCACGTTGACTTCTGCACGGGGCTGAGTTAGGGAAGGAAGGAATATGCTATACAGAGCTTTATGGGGAGATAGCTTCGGTAACGTCCACTTGAGAGACCGACTAGTGAGGGGAGGGTGCTATTAGGATGGATCTGCCACGTTTGCCGAAAGTACTGCGGATTGAGTGTGGTTATGTAAGATAAACGCATCATATATGAATGCATATAAATTAAATTATGGTGTTATTTTACACTATACGTTATAGTTGCCAAATTCGGGTTTGTTGCGGGTGGAAATTTGAAAGATTCAGATATGGGCCTAGCTGCAGAAAATATTTAGAGAACTTTGACCTGACGAGATTGTGTTATTCACCTTTTAGAATAGTTAAACTAAGCCTGTAAGCATAGTTGGACTAATTCCTATAGGTTATGTTTTGTTTAGACAGTCTTGCTCAAAGATAGCAAGACATATAAGAGAATAAGATTGAAATGAATGCGATGAAAATAAGTTTCTGAGGGTGGGAAAAGGATTTAAGTCTCTCAGGTTAGGGATCAGTGGCGAAATTTTGTAAAGCAGCTTTGTATTTCATAAAAGCAGGGAAATTCATGGCCAGCTGAGTAATTAATGATCGATAATTTAGGGAACGTCATATTACTTGAGTGAGTCAGTTTGTTAGTCAGTCATACAATCTCGTAACCAATTAATTATTTAAATAGTTGATAAGTCACTTGGTTTGTTAATCACTGAGTAGTTAAATCGGTCAGTCAGTTATTTAGTTCGTTGATTAATTTGTCACATTCTCACATGGTCGTGGTGATAAGGGATTAGTTGGCCAGTCAACACCATGTTTTGTTAATAAACTTGAAGTCACTGTGACTAAAAATAGCCTCTAAGTGTTGCACCTAAGATCTATGCCAAATATCCTTTTTGCACTTAGTCTTTCATTGAAAGCATCTGATAAACAGAAAGAAGCCATTCGGTCACACCCAGCCTCACGTTATTTCTGGAGAGCTCTATTAGCTGTGCTTTGTTTGTGATGTCGCAGGGCAAAGTCCAGACACAAAGCAGTTTGTTACATTTTATTAAATGTATAAACGCAACAATAAACGAGACTCAGTAACAATGTTATGTTATAGCTGTGTGTAATCAATCGTAAATAGATCAACTTTTAAAATATGTGGATGCAACACTGACTTATAGATCGGAAAGGATGTACTGCGTAATGCAATGCACAAAATTATTGTTTGTACGTTATTGAGGTTTGCGGTCTACTTATAACATTTAATTAAAAATTCATGATATGCATAATAATTCAATTAATGATACTAAATAAAGTCGACTTTGTCACAAGTTAATAAGAATGAAACTGGAACCTCCGGCTGCTGAAGACTATGATCAAAGTATTCCATATCGGATTTTTAAAGAATTGTAAACGAGTTAAGCGCTGATATTGGATCTTATACATATCAATCTGCCGCTGGACAGACATACAGGACCTTCCACAAATATGTGAAAGGGCCCTCGATGTAAAATCTTATCGAAACGAGTCGCACGTGTCTAGTTACGAGGGCACAGAAAACAAAAAAGTGTTTTATCGTTTCGAAACTCTTTAACCCTTTGAAGACGAAGCGTATCTGTTTTGTATAAGGACTCAGTGCGTACCGCGCTGTAAACACTCTCCACTTCGGTTATAAAAACCAATCCCTTAATGTTTTATAAGGCAAAAGTTGCTGTTTGTTCTGAGATCCGTACAAAACACATAAAGGCAATGTGAGCACCACGTAGAATTTTTTAATGTTAAACCTGGTGCTACGTAAAGTTACCGCTAAGTTTTAAAAGGTTAAGACTTACAGAAAGGGTGAACGATATTGTCAAAATTTGTTTTTTCCCTGCAAATTTTTTTGAAATATTTTTTGCTGCATTAAACACAGAGCCGTTATTTCATCTGGCAGCTATCGTTTGCCACTTCCAGTCGTTACTCCGCTTGCATGCGGCCGGTTTGACGAGTGGGCTACGTTAATACGATAAACGAACCGGCAGGAAGTTGCAAACGATAATTGTCATATAAAATAATGACCCTATATGTAGTGAGTTATGCGGCAGAGCTGCATGAAGTAGTAAGGTTGCCGGGAATTTTATATGGAAATTAAACGTGTTGTCATACACTGACTGAAAAGTAGAAAGTTTTGAAAATAATGTGTTTAGAAAAGTATTTGGAACTGTGGATACGAAATAACTGAATAATTTAAGACAATAATAAGAAGGATCTTAATTTTTTACTGTCCTCTACCAAGCGTATTGCTGAAACAGTGAAATCAAAGAGCTTGCGATATGCTAGGCATGTGGCTAGAATGAGGGAGACAAGAAATGTGTACACAGTGTTGGTGGGAAATCTCTTGATAAAAGTCTTCTTAGAAGACCGAGAGAGAGGTGAGTGGATAACATTATGACTTATCTTAGAAAAAGGGTTCTGGCTCAGGATCCTGTCCGCTGACGGGAAATTACGTCGATGATGAACTTCCTGTTTCTGGTACTAGTGTTCGTTATTTAATTGGTCAGCTGTGGTCAGATCACATATTGATTCTAGGGCACAGCCGATCCCAAACATTTCCAGTTCACGGTGCGCCTGGGCGTCATAATGTCTTCTGTGGCAAACCATGACATATTTCTTCTTCACACTGTTCCACTTAGGAACACTATTAGTAGCTAAAAATGTATGGTATTATATATATTGTGGAGAAGCCATATGGTTTTGTATAAGAGACTGTGAGAAAAAGGGAAAACTCTAACCATGAACTCGGTCTTTCCGCGAAATGGTAAAAAGACTGGTTTTCCTCATTGCGTTGGCGGAACACCAATGTTCTGTGCGAAGGGTAGCTGTGAATTACTGCATCAGTAAAGAGCCGGGTTAGCGCTTTCGATATTCCGACTACGCTTCGGGGTGGTGGATCGTTTGCCTACAGATGCGTGACATTTTTATCTTTAACCTTTTAAAGCCTAGCGGTAACTTTACATACCACCAGGTTTAACATTAAAAAATTCTACATGGTGCTCACATTGCATTTATCTGTTATGTGTGGATCTCAGAGCAAACAGCAACGTTTGTCTTACACAACATTAAGTGACTGGTTTTCATAACCGAGAGGGACGGTGTTTACAGCGCGGTGCGCACTGAGCCCTTATATAAAACTGACATGATTCATCTTTAAAGGGTTAATACGTCCAGGCCGCGTGTGGGGCCCCCCTGGCCTCCTATTCACTGGAAGCCGGGGGCTCTTTCTGGGGTGGCAAAGCGGCCGGGGCGTGAAGCCGACCACTCACCTCCATTTATTGCCTAGATTAAGAACTGGTGGAGGTATACCTCCATTTCTTTATATGCCGTCATGGAGAGCCCAGGGACGACGTTAAACTTCACTTACCTTAGTGAATTGATTACTCCATTAGTTATCGGTTAATTCCTCGCAGTTCTCGTACAAATTTTTCAGTTATTCAAGACTGTGTCTCCCCCCAGCCGCATACTAAACCGGACGACACATGACCCCCAGTGGCTACATGTAAGTACGATTTTCTGCTTACCGTTCTTCCCATTGCGTTACTGTCGTCAACACTAGACCAGTCTTCCTCGGTTACAGAGTGGATAAATGCATGGCTTTCAGAGTGGGTTTACCTTACGCGTTACCGCATCTGATAACGTGTACATTCTGGAGCACACATACACTGGGTATATTGTGGGACCTTCGGGTTACACTTTCATCTGTCGTGCTTGCTATTCTGGCTGAGGTCCCAGTCATTCTCCGCAGCACCTCCACAAAAACGTTAACACTGTACCTTGAATTGGGCAACGGCAGGTCATTACTTCGTACCGTTGAGTAAGAAATTATTTTCTGAAGCGTCGTGACGTAAATGTTAAAACTGTTGTTGTAGATCTTTCGCAATGCTTCTGCGAAGACTGTGGATGTTGGACGTACTGAGAAAGGTGGCGGAGAGAAAACTGCTGTCCTGCGTTCTGTTCGTGTCTTCCTTATGTCTGTCGTACCGTCTTTTTTCCTTCTATTTTTTCTTTCTCCTATTCACTTATTTTTACTTGTTTATATCCTTTATTCTTTATTCCCACTGTCTTTCTTTCCTCCTTCCTTTCTTCTGTCTCCATTATTTCTTTCCTTATTCCTACCTTATGACATTTTCTTTCAGTCCTTCCTTCATTTCCTCATTTATTTCTTATATTTTATCTTTCTTTCAGCCATCTTCATTAATTTCTTGCTTTTTTAATCTCCTTCTTTCCTTCTGTGTATCCCTCCTTCATTCTTTATTGTCTTCTTTCTTTCTGATTCAATGACCTACAATTCGCCCCGAGGACACAGGGGCCTGGTCCGTGCAAGTACTCTGTGCCCTGGTTTAAATAAGAAGGTACAAAGGAATATGATCCTAATGCATGACAGATACTGGCTGTACAGGGATCAGGAAGGCGGAAGGGTTTTGATTGATGTGTTTACCGAGCGGTGCTGCTGTGCCTGCAGAAACAATGCTCCACTTTTAATTGCGAATAAACACGCCCGCTGTTAATGAGGGGCAAGTAAACATGCAGAGCAAACACTCTACACTACGGCCTGCTACTGGGTTGGGGGGAGGGGGCTGGCTGTACCTCAACTGCTGATTTTAACCTCCAATGTTCGCGCCATAGCCGTATTGACACTTTTAACACACACAAGAATATCTTGAAGCTGAATTTGTTTCCTAGCTACAAAGGTGCACAGAGAAAATAAGAAATGCATACCAAAAGTTGGTTGGAAAACGTAAACAAAGCCACCAGTCTAGAAACTCAGGCCTATGCTTAGACAGGAAAAGAGCACGACAATGTGACCTTTGGAAGTCGAGTGTATGAACGTGAATTGGATCGATTCTGGATATAAGGATATTTGGCTCCTCCGTAGGACAGTAGGCTATAGCTGTAACGTCGAGTGGTATGATGATAGTGATTGATGAATTGGAAAGGATCTGAAAGGAAGCGTTCGTGGCCGAGACAGAGGAACACGACGTAAAACCTAAGTCAGAATAGCCATTTTCTGACTTAACCTACACCTCTATTAACCTTTTAAAGCCTAGAGGTAACTTTGTGTAACACCAGGTTTAACATTCAAGAATTCTACGTGGTGCCAACATTGCGTTTATGGGTCTTGTACGGATCTCAGAACAAACAGGAGCTTTTGCCGTATGCATCATCAACTGAATGGTTTTTGAAACCGCGATGGAGAGTGTTTACTGCGCGGTATGCTCTGAGTCTTTATATGAAACAGATACGTTTCTTCTTTAAAGGGTTAATCGGACCAAGAATTCCAACTCGGCCCCAGTAGAAGTTACATTCTGACCTGAAAGAAATGGCATACGAATGAGTTCAATGAATCCGTAATTAAGTAATAACTTACAACCTACAACGTAATCCTTCAGAACCATACAGTAGTCCCCACAGTCGGATGATCGATGCCCTTCTTAAAGTGGAAGCCAGTGTAGCTTTTATACGTTCATGAACAGAGCCCGAAAGGGTAGAAAGTTAACTGACACGGAATTAAGTAATGTATACGGCGCTGCACATCGGAACACCGCAGGCCGCAGACTTCATCTGCAGGTCCAGGTCAGCGTAACTCGAGTCTAGCTCGCGTCACTACCCCAAGATCATTGCTGACGTCGTGTTGTGCCCTACGGATTACGAGCTGGAATGGCTTGCGACTAGCCAAAGTTATCCAGCACGCAAAGCGCATGCACGGTATTATACACTATTGTCATCTGTCGCCTGTCCGGCCGTACCGTATTGTTTTCACATTATCTCATAAACGGCACGACTTTTGGTTAAAAAGTTAAAATGTGTATTTTGCTTTTTCTACAACTTGTGTTTGAAACATTTCTCATTCTAAGAAGAACTGAGCGAGTTACTATCATAAATGTACACACGTGTTCATGTAAAGTACCCGTTATTCTTGACAGATTTTAATGAAACTTGAATTTTCTCGACATATTTTCGAAACAGACTCAAACACCAAATTTCTTGAAAATCCGTCCAGTGTGAACCGAATTGTTCAATGCGGACAGACGGATGGACATGACAAAGCTAATAGCCGCTTTTCGCAATTTTGAGAACGCGCCTGAAATCGATTCTTGTGACAACGAATAACGTCGTTTCAACTGCACAAGTCACGGCATGACGTCGAATACGATGGAAGTTGGCCATTCACGCGGACTATGCGAGAATTTTAAAGGGATTTTTTGCGGGACGTTTTGATATACTGTCCCCGCATTCGCGTCGAGCGATTAAGGAGGTTACGAGTAAATTCATGTAGAAAGTTCTGTACCCTGGACAAGAATCAAACCGTATGCAGGAACGGTTGTTCACAGCTTATCGCTGTCAAACGCAGCTGCATAGTCCTAGGTTGTGTGGGTGCGTATTAGACTGTGGATAAAAGTAATTTTGACTTATTAGCCTTCCTGCTGAAATTTCAGTGAGTGGCTTTCTGTCTTAGAATGTTACGTTATGTTATGCCATGTCCAATAATTCGCAATATTACGCTTGTGCTGGAGTTTCTTAAATTTGGACAACCTGTACTTCAACATAATATAGAGTTAGCGGCGCTGCGCTGCGGTCGGGGCCTGAACAAAGCGACAGTTCGACGAAACACTAATTGAGCGATTCAGATCCAAACAAAGGACTGCTGATTGGTGCAACAATTGTAATTGTGATGGGTTTCTTTCACAGCGCGAGCAAGCGTTCGTTAACGATTATAGCCAATTAACTGTTTAAACTGACAGGTCTACAGTGTACGGCTTTTGGAATGCCATTTGTTTCAAAAATTATCTTATGTTCATAACAAAGAAATTATACAAAATACAGTGCTAATATACTGATAAGGAGTGACACAGCCGAAAGAAGGAAACGTGCTACACTAAAGATAAATACACGATGAGGGGAGAAATAAATGCCGAATTATGTCGGGAATTTAAACATTCATTATACAGCTGAAGAAATTTTACTATAGCCCTGTATATACTCATGTATTAAAAGAAGAGACCCATGTAGACAGAAGTGGTGCACATAGATATTTATTTATGTATTTATTTATTGTTTATTTAACAGTGTTGTCGGTGGCATTTTATTATAGGCTTAGGCCTACGAGTGGACGGGAGAATAATATTAAAATAGATCTTAAATAGGATTGGTTGACGTAGAATGGATTCCTGTGGCTGAGAATAGGCACAAGGGGCTTGCTGTGGCGAGCACAGTAACTAAACTTCGTGTTCCGTGAAACGCCGGAAAAGTGTATTAGTTCATCTCCACCCCCCCCCCCCCTCATACTCTTTTATTCCCGTATTTTTTAAGCTGCGGTCTCAAGAACTTTCGTGTCTTCTAAATCGAATTCTTGTCTATGTCTTCCTTCCTCACAGCTTGTTTTACATTTCCGTAAATGACTACTCCAAAGTATCAATAAGATGTTGCGACACGAAGCAGCGTCTTTATCAACTGAATGACATTTAAATACCCGATACACTGTACAACATAAATTCATCGACGTTTGTTTATTGTACGTACGTTTCAAAAACACTAGACTTCTGTGCAGGACTATGTAGGTCACGGAGTGGGGTGGTCGTCAAGGCTGTGTGCACATCCTCCAGTGAGCTGCAGTGCACCTGCATCGCTCTGCTCGTGGATAGAAATCCTGCACTTTAGCCAACAAGTGAAATATTCGAACGACCACTGTTGAGAAAGAAACTATTCTGAAACCTGCATAGAATGCATTGCGTAAGGGCAGAAAATTCAGCAAACGCCCTCGAGACGTAAATAAATGATACAAGCTAGGCAGCGTACGTATAACCTAACCTTGTGGCGGTTTCGCGTAACCATTGTTGCATTGGAAACGCAACAATGCATTTTGTGCTTTTTTTCCACATGATCTCATATACGGCACGATTTTCGGAAAAACTTTCTTGATAATAAAATATGTGTTTTGATTTTCTCTACAGCTTTTGTTTAAAACATTTCTCATTCTAAGAATAATTCAGCCAGATATCATAAATGTATATAGGTGTTCATGTAAAGTACTCGTTATTCTTGTTAGATTTTAATCAAACTTGAATTTTCTCGACAGATTTTCGAACAGTCCTCAAATATCAAGTTTCATAAAAACCCGTCCGGTGGGGGCCGAGTTGTTCCATGCGGACGGACAGACATAACGACGGTAATAGTCGCTTTTCGCAATATTGCGAACTCTAATGAAATGATCATTACTACTACTACTACTACTACTACTACTACTACTACTACTACTACTGCTGCTGCTACTGTTCTGTTACCACCACCATCACAAGTATTTTTACTTCTTCTTACATGTCAAGGGTTCGGTACAAGAAATCCGTTCTCATTTTCAGAAATTTTAATACTGACTTTATCATCCACTTCTGGGTTTTTGCACGTCCGTCTATCCTTTGGTATTGTGTACGTGTGGTAGTTTTTTTGGTGCATGGGTTTGGAAGCTAAGAGGAATTTTAAGTACTGTATAGGCATATGAGTCAGTTTTTGGTAATTTTAAATAACCTTCTACAGGTACGTAGGAATCTGACTTAAGTGCATCGCATCAGTAAGAATTCTATTACACGCGTGATCACGATATAAGCGTAAGGAAAGGCGTACAGCTATCCCAGGCCCTTAGTATTCCAGGAGGTTGAGGCTCCCATATTTCTAGACAGTCGGCACATAAAGATGGTAAGGTTATCAGCCTTACGCACCGGCCGCCTTTAACCCCAGGAAATATTCCTGGTACTCGTTTCTGTTAGAGGCTGAGTCGACCCCACGGCCATAGTGCGGCAGGAAGGATTACGTCAATGAAAAATTCCATTGGCACCATCAGGAATCGAACCTGCGGCCTTTCGGTTTGTAGCGCAGTGCCTCAACCAACTGCGCCGTCGCGTATATCGAAAGGCGTAGTATGTATTTATTTTAACAGTAATACTTAATAAAGCTTCATCTTCGACTATAACGTATAGTATTGATCAAAGTGCAACATGACGCACAAGTAGCTAATTGTAGTGTTAATTTTAATTGGTTTGGTCATAATGTTCGTGTGTGTATGTGTGTGTGATAATATTTTTCTAAATGTTTTTGTTTGCAGTTGTTACATTTCCAAACGTTCGAAAAGGATTTTCTTGTTCATCTTTGTCCTCTCTGTCATACGTCTTTATAATCTACGAAGCCTCAATATGTTGTTAGAGTCTTGACTGATTCATCTCTGAGGAAATGAAATACATACCTTGTTAGATTTTCGCTTTTCTTTTCTCCAAACTCTGGTTCTATGAAAAGATTGCATCCGTGCTGCTATAATGTGTTCTATAGCTATTTGGGCTTTCGTCTAAAACTTTTTGAGCTGTTTGTATTAATCAAGTTCTGATAATACCCTTATACAGTTTTCATGCTCCAGATCATTGGTTCTTAACATTTATTCTGTCGCAACCACTGCAAAATATATTCCGTTCAACTTACTATACTTCGCAACACCTCTTTAGTTGGAAGGTTGGACCAGGAATTCTGTAGTCAGTACTTAAATACAGTGTGTCCAGCTGAACGTGGAACCCCTTCATGGAATCTGGATACCCGTCCATGCCTACCGACGACGCTGCCCGCTCTTCGGTACTCGGTGCCACGTTAGCGTGCTACTGTACGGCGGAGAGCGGACGTCAGTTGCTGCACAGCGACCGATGAAGGCCCCGCACCGCAGCGGTCAGTTCCATCTATAAAACAACCCTTTGTATAATAACATGCTTTCTGTTTGCCCTTAGTCATGTCCGTCTGTCTGTCCGTCTGTTGCTACAAAAACGCAAGTACCGTTCTGTCTTTGCATTTAACTTGCAAATCGATGTATTGCGTATTCTTAAGATGTGTTTAGTTACCTTGCAGCACCACTGTGGTAACTGATACAAAAAATGTATTATGTAACCTCTTCTGTTTTAGAATCGGAACTTAGTGATGAGAAGAATTCGTTGTTTCTTGCAAAGCACTAACTTTCGGGCGTAAGTTGAGCGATTACAGAATCTTGTTATTGTCCATATAGGGTATGAAGTCTGTGAAAGATATCGCATTTTGCATGCAGCAGTTTAAATACTTATTTAAAATATTTTACTGTATGGTAAATATTGAAATTATAGTACATGTTACTTGTAATTGAATGCAGTGTGTTATCTAAATTGTGACTGGCTTCGTAAAAATCCATATCCGCAATAACATAAGTATCAAGGCCAATTAGCTATGTAAATCGAAAAGAAATCACTGCGATATGCGTATCGCGGAAGCTGCGACAGTTGATAGTGACGTAATGTCTGTCTCATTGGTCGTATTTACATTGGGATTGCTGTTCGAATCCTTCTGTGGGCATCTACAGTGTGTGTGGCGATTTCCTGCGTTGTTCTTTAAGGTAGACGCTGTACTATGGTCTGCAACCTGCTGTCCCATTTGAAGGAACCTGTAATATCTCTGTAGGCCATTAGAGAATTTCTGTCATTCGGCCTACTGGTGGGGATTTCGTTCTTCTGAGATGTGACATCGCGCGTCCATTGGTAATTGGAGCCGGACGTTTCAAGGCAACGTCGTGCCCTCATCTTTAGGTCGTAACGTCCAAGAAGAGGCGACCATTGTAGATGAGGACAGCACGTTGCGTTGCAACGTCTCGCATCCATCGCCCATGGCCTTGGCGTCATATTCCTATATAATAGACTCTGAGCTGCACCATTGCGATAATCTCGAAACTCGCAGATCGGCCGATGTTTCCTTGAGCAATGAAGAAGCTGGACATGACTTGTAACTAGATTCACGCAATTCTTTATCGCGTTTTGAAGGTTTCTTCGGTTGTACTGCCTGTGTTCGGGTTGCTGTCGTAAATCAAGACTCTGGCGGTTAAACCGGGGGCCTTGCCTCGTGGTAATCAGTGATACACCAGTGCACACGATGTCGCCGCCCGCACTGTGCTTCAACTCCGTAGAAATGAAACAGACTGAACCAACAGAACAGATCTGCCGGTGCTGTATCTCATCATATATTCTTCGTATCCTGTGTCTGTAAACGTGAGGTTACTCCTATGCATAAATACCATACCATAGGTGCGTAGGGGCGTAGATGAAATGTTCCACTCATTCTAGACCTTGACAGAAATTGGAGCTGAGTAGCCATATTTACGCTTCGGGAATTTTATTTCCGTTGACATTGGCCGCGATACCCATTGAGTGGGTCACAGTGTGTCTGTCTGGGTGTGGCAGCGAGGCGAAAGTTCTCCCCCACTACATATAACTGCACTCGTATCATTCAACGTTAAGGCAAGTCACTTCCATAAGTGGACAGGCTTGACAAAAATTTAATGCCTGTACCGGGTACAAAATCGTCGTTCCAGCGTCTCCTTGGTTTTTATTTTTACTCTTCACTGTACAGATTATAATTCCTTACTATTCACGACCATCCGCCTTCATAATTGTGTCTACATGGTACATATTTCCTTCCAATGTGCAGCAATCTTTTCAGTTATATATTATCGTCCTTGATCTCCTACGAATTTCCGTGTTCGTTTTTGGTTTTTGTGTGACCCGGTAAGGAGACTTTCAAAACGTCAATTTTTTGTGACCCGGTAAGGAGACTTTAAAAACGTCAATTTTTTGTGACCCGGTAAGGAGACTTTGAAAACGTCAATTTTGTGTGACCCGGTAAGGAGACTTTCAAAACGTCAATTTTTTGTGACCCGGTAAGGAGACTTTAAAAACGTCAATTTTGTGTGACCCAGTAAGGAGACTTTAAAAACGTCAATTTTGTGTGACCCGGTAAGGGGACTTTCAAAACGTCAATTTTGTGTGACTTGGTAAGGAGGCTTTAAAAACGTCAATTTTGTGTGACCCGATAAGGGGACTTCCAGAGCGTCAATATCGCTGTTTGTGTTTCTTGTTGATGTTTCTTCGAGACACCACTTGTGATTGGTGGCTAGGGATCGCGTGTCCCGATTAGCTGAGAGCAATGATGGCAGTGGCATAGCTACTGGAAAGTCTGAAATTCGACGCTCAGGTAAATGGGTTCAAGCAAAGTAGCAGCCCCATCAATCGAAGTACTCTGCAAAGCTTGATCAAAGGTACAAATATTGATACAAACAAGAGAGTAAATTGTACACGATTTAGTAAAACAATTTCTATTACTGAACGATGCACATTTATTATGAACATTTAATTTAACCCTTTAAAGTTACTTTGTGTACCGCCGGGTTTAACATTTGAAATTCGACATTCTGTCCGCAGAGTTTGTTTCTATGAACATTACATTCCTTCTAACAATCAGCAATTAGGAGCAATTTTCTTCACTACATTAACTAATCGGTTTTTGTAACCGGTACGGAGTAGGTTTACTGTGCGGTAAGAACTGTTTAAATATAATTTAGGTTAATTTTTCTTCTTTAAAGAATTAAGCTGGTGGTTAACGATTGAAGCTTCATACATGTTATAATGTTGTTACTGACCTTTAGTTTCTCTGCCCCAATCCGAAACTCGACTATTGTAGGCGAACTGTTTGACATGTAGTTTGGTAATTATCTTAAATTACCAGCCATGTTTTATAAAGCCCTAACGGTCATTATTATGTGCACAAAAGTCCATTATTGGACCCATACTTAATCAGATTAATTCAGTTTACATCTTCCCATCCTATTGCGCTGAGAGTCATTACCATTCCTTCTGTGCCAAGGTCTCGCATATTGTCGTTTTCCGACCGGAATAGTATGTAAATTTACTATTTTCCTCCATGTGTCCTGCAAATCCCAGTCAACTCATTCTTGCTTTGATCATCCTGAGAATGTATGAATTATGAAGCTCAACTTTATGTAGTTCTCTCCGTTCTTCCATTACGTCCTCCTCTGAGGTTAAGACATTTCCTCAACATCTTTTTTCAAGCGTTCTGAAACCATGATTTTACTCATTTAATATTAGAGACCAATGGGCCGGGATAGCATAGTCGGTAGAGCGACTGGCTACGGGCTGGACGGTCCGGGGATCGAATCCCGGTGGGGGCGAAATTTTTCGCAGCAGTCCAGACCGGCCCTGGGTCCCACCCCGCCTCCTGTGCAGTGGGTACCGGGTATCTTTCCCGGGGGTAAAGCGGCCGGCGCGTAGAGCTAGCCACCCCATCCCGTCCTTGTGCCGAGGCTCACCAACGGGTACAGCTATACCTCTACACCCCCTCTTGGGCCCTCAGGGCCTGTTACGGGGTGAACCTTTACCTTTATATTAGAGGTAAAGTTTTATGCAAACCATCAGGTAACATAATGTGTAACGTGTAGATTAAGATATAGGGTGTTTGTTAGGACATCAGAAGAAAATGGACGTGAACTGAGTGTCCGGAATGTGTGATGCATTATGGCCAGTCAAAAATTGTGCATATGAGAACAAATGAGCAGAGCATCGCGTCACGCGTGTAGCAGCTATCAGCCTAATAAATACCCCTCGCTTGGATGCCTTCATTACCACCACGCAGTATATCACGTGACCCGACGACCCGCCTCGCAGTTATGAGGCACTAAATCTCCCTTTAATTAACCATCGCACCCCACACCCCCCCCCCCCCTCTCAAATACCCTGCAATTCATGTTTGCGTGTGAGAACCATCATCAAATGGTCCAACTTCTGCGACGCTCTCTGTACGATTTAAAAAGAATTAAATGTTTGTCGCATTGACTGCGATGTCTACCGCAGCTTTGTCGTTCCTCCTGGCCGTTAGCATACCCCAGTCTGAGGAAGAGTGTCAACATTCATCCCACGAAGTAGGCCTAACAAATGTTTGTAGAAAATACATAGGCCTGGCAGGAGTGTCATAAATTGCACTCTTCAGTTAACCTTTTAAAGCCTAGCGGTTAATTTACGTACCACTAGGTTTAACATTAAAATATTCTACGTGGTGCCCACATTGCGTTTACGTTTTTTCTACGGATCTCAGAACAAACAGCAACTTTTGCCTTACGTAACATTAATAGATTGGTTCTTTGTAACTGAGATGGAGATTGTTTACAGAGCGGTATGCAGTGAGTCCTTATATAAAGGAGATAAGTTTCGTCTTTAAAGGGTTAACACTGTTAGGATGATGGAGGACCATGTAGCACGCATGACAGCTCTGATAAATGTCTGAAGAATTTCGATCGGGAAACCTGGAGAGATGAGCCAGTTTAGGAGAGCGAGGCAAAGGTTCTAGAATATTACAATAGATCTTAAATGAAGCAGGCTATATCTTGGATGTTATTTAGCTGAGCGCTCGATGCGGAAACAGCATTAAAGCTTCAGGTTCCATAACA
Organism: Coptotermes formosanus; assembly: GCA_013340265.1. NCBI lineage: Eukaryota > Metazoa > Arthropoda > Insecta > Blattodea > Rhinotermitidae > Coptotermes > Coptotermes formosanus. The sequence continues at coordinate 5,260 of BLKM01011342.1, read as the reverse complement.
TGCGAACTTGGTCTTCACCGGCTACACGACTATCAAATTCTCAGCAAGGACTTCGATCATCGGAGTTCAGTACAATTAGACCCTATAGCGATTTATATACAAACCAGTTACTGAGATTTAATTTTTGGTAGTATTACGTATACAGTCGTACGTAACCTGAGAATGGCTTAGCGTAGCCGAAACATGCAGCTAAATGTGGATTTTAATAAATAAGTGTTGTGTTAGGCGGTTAATTGTTGGTGCATGTAGTGTACATATGTCTACACAGTGGCATGAACGTTCTTAAATTAACGGTGTTAAACTGAAGTCTGTAGGGATTTGTTCAGTCTAAAAGCTCTGATTCTTTGCGCCTAAAAATGAGCGATGGCTACGACGAATGTTAATACATACTTATCTGGAAGTGTTCGCGGCCCTGTCTTTATTTTAATGTAGATAGACATATTTCAGTAAAAAAGCCAGATATTACTAAGTTGTGACGAGAGAATCCCATCAGTATAGTCACGCAGTCTTATGCAATACACTTTAGTTTCCTTGTCTTTAGTTTCGGTCCTTATGTATTAATTTTCTAACTAATTTAATTTTGCAATTGGAATAGGTTTTTGAATATATATAGGTACTGGTAGAAGACACAAGACAGGGGATAGAGATATAATCCCCGCTGGAATAAGGGGAGAAGTTGAACGGGGGTGGGACAAGAAATTTACAAGGGTTGGAAGAAGCGATATGCTTCTTAGGATACAGTACAGTCTCCTTCCCAATCCCTATAACTAGTTATAAACTGAACTGAAATAACATTTGCTGTTATAGTAAGTTCAAGGACTGCTTCAATACTGTACATAGACAAAACGCAGAAAAATTGTGTTCTGAGGCAAAGTCTGATTCGAAACACGCGCTGTGCTCGTTAGTTATCTCTGTGACGCAATCGAGACTTACTTAGTGCTGTGCAACCATGTACAGTCAGCTAACAAAACGATACTAAATTAGAAAAATAGTAAAGAAATAGTAAAAAATAGTAAAAAATTACGACAGAAATTGACGCAAAATAACCTAAATACTAGCAAACTCTGACAAAGGCAGGACTATTGATTGTTGTTATTAAAAAAGACGCATACACACACACACACACACACACACACACACACACAAAAGGTAAATTCTTTTCTCATAGAAAACCAGTTTCATATATTAAATAAAGATACCGCGGATCTTAAGCAAAAACAAATAATACAAGTCATTCATAAATGCAATAAAAGGGTATACAAAGATAAAAGTGAGTATCTTACTCAAATAAAACCGGCTTGCCACCTATATATAACATCTTGTACAAGCAATCTGGTACGTACCTCGATCCACTATAATTTTGAAAGCCTGGCAAGTAGTTATACAGATTTAGTGTTTTTATTGTCATTGTGATATTTATAGGACGAAGCCAACTGCTGGCCAAAACTGAATTACGTGATGCTTGTACTCCATCACAACACTTTCACCATTGAAAATGTTTCATCGCACCAATAATGTATACAACGCCTCAACATCTTGTATTAGTGAGCGGTGTCGTAACATTTTTAACAACTGAACTTGAATATTTCACAGTGCCGCCTTTATCTATAAACAACTTCTAACACATCAACAACTTATTTATTATTTCACTTTGTGGTGACTTAAAGTGATGTGCTAAAAATTTTAACCTGCGCTTATGTTCTTTATTTGTTTAGTGTTCAATGTTCCGCCGAGGATGATGTAGCTGGCGCACCGAAACATGTAGGGACGTGCTTAAAGTTTTTTGCAAAAGTTTATCTTATTCTAATTTTTGTGCACGAGTTGGTGGATAAATATATTCTATTTTAATACTAAATTAAGTTACGTGACTACTAACAGAAGGCAGGGAAATTCTATGAAAACGTTTGCAGAAACATTGCAAGACTCAGAATGACAGTGTAGACCTAATAGTGAAACTGAAGTTTGTTGTAGTAAATATATCGGTAAAGTAACAAGTTATCGGAATGAAGGCCATGGTTCGAGACCCAGCTTAGATATGGTGTGGACTTGAGTACTGGCCAGAGGAGAGGTAGACAGTTTCTGGTTTCAAATCTCGACGCAGATGCTGGCTACCCTAACTGATGTGTTGCGGTGTTCGTCAATTTGTCTAGGTCAGGGGTTCTTAACCACTTTTGTGCCATAGGCCCCTTTGAGAATCTGGTGAAACCTACGGATCCCTTTTCATAAAACTGTATTTAAATGCGTAAAATAGAAATAGTGAGATTTAGTGAAATTAACCCTTTAAAGACGAAGCGTATCTGTTTTATATAAGGACTCAGTACGTACCGCGCTGTAAACACTCTCCACTTCGGTTATAAAAACCAGTCTCTTAATGTGTTATAAGGCAAAAGTTGCTGTTTGTTCTGAGATCCGTACAAAACACATAAACGCAATGTGGGCACCATGTAGAATTTTTTAATGTTAAACCTGGTCGTATGGAAAGTTACCACTAGGCTTTAAAAGGTTAACAAACATGGGGGGTGCAAGCGGTGGCGCAGTTGGTTGAGGCACTGCGCTACAGGCTGGAAGGTCGTGGGTTCGATTCCCGATGGGGCCATTGTCTCAGCCTCTAAAAGAAATGAGTATCAGGGATGTCTCCTGAGGTTAAAGGCGGCCGGTGCGTATGGCTGACAACCTAGCCACCTTCAGTTGTAGATTGTCTAGAAAGTCTGGGAGCCTCAACCTCCTGGAAGCCAAAGGACCTGTCCAGACCTGTATAGGGATAGCTTTACCTTTACCTTTACCTTGCATAAATATGTCAGGCCAGCTTCCGTTTTATAAGAGAACCGTAACAAAAGCAGCGTTTTACATAAAAGCTTGAATACTGATTCGTAAGCCACACATCTAGTGATTAACAGCCTTGTTTCTAACTAAACTATCCAGTTCACTTTGTACAAAACGTAATTTCGCTGCATGTCACATAATAAGTGTATGCGAAGGTAATTAAAATAAATACAGTGGAACTCGGTTATAACGACATCGGTTTATACGACACCTCGTCTGCAGCGTCAGATATTCTGTGGTACCAATTAATTCCTTACTGTCAACCACAATGTTACACTGCTCGGTTATAATAACACTCGTTTGTAACGACACAGTCCCCTGCATGACGTTATAACCGAGTTCAACCTTAAATAGAAGCAGTCTGGAACAAAACACGGAAAGCCGCGACCTACACTATACCACTGACCCGGCTAGGAGCGTGTATTAACTCACTGCATGCTTTATTTATCAGCACGAAACGTATTTTGAGCAAAAGTTGTAGAGAAAAATGTAATACATATTTTATGGACAATATGCCGTTACAGTGCGTCTTATAATTTTTGAATAACTTTTAAAAAATCTAAGGCATGCACCACAATTAGTATGCCATGCGTACATTTCCTTTGTTGGACTGTCAGAGCTCTTGTTACCAGTAATGTCTGTACCCATTATAGCGTGATTTCAGCCTTGGAACAAAATGCCCCTAGCCAGGTCATTGTGCTCCTAAGAAGTAGACACTCCGTGCCATCGTGCTGCAGCCAATTGTGTTGATAGGCTACAGAATGGCTAGTACCGTTTTTGTAAAACTTGTGCATTAAGATGTACTTAGAACCATTATCCGTCTATGTGCTACAACATTATTACCAAAATCCAGTAGTGTATTCCAGTGGCGTAGCTAGGTTTTTGGGCGCCCGGGGCGAGTAACCACAATGGTTGTTCGTAACTAAAAATATGAACTTTAAAAAATTACAGTTATTTTTCGATTTAGTCTTTATTTGGTTCAATAGTTTAAAATTGTTTGAGCTTAGAAAATCAAATATTTTCATTTAAAATACTTTTCCGCCAATTTTGCTGACCGGGGCGGCCGGACTACTCGTCTTCCCTTCCGCCTCATCCCACACCAGTTACTATCCTGTTCGATCCTTAACGTTAGGCAGACCGTAGGAAGAATCCAGGACCTCGGTTGTTCATAGCTGTAGTATTTTGTTCATCAGCTCATCTTGTTTGTAACAAAGTTTTGGTGATTTACATGAACTTGGGTCACTGATTTTGCTGCTCTATTTGCATATTATCCCTCAATGTCCTAAACCTTTACCCTCCCAAGTCTATCCATCACAGTAACGACCATGTCAACTGGCTGCTATGCACCGAGCCGTGACTTACCAAACCACGGGGTTCATTTCAGAATTCAGATGGACACAGTGGCAGTAGGAAGCTAGCCGCTGGCCCAGTTGGGCAAGTCGCCACTGGAGCAGGTTTTTTGTCTGAGCTCCATGCCGATGACCATTCCACGGATGTGCCCTACCGTCGTAGCACATTTTCAGTACTACAGTTCACGGTTGGTGCTGGATTCCGAGTAAACAAGTTAAAATAAGCAGCTGACTAGGTCAACTAACTGGCTACGGGCTAGATGACTGCAGTTCCATGCCCGACATCTGGTCATCCGGGCCGTCTGTGGCGCCCACAAAACTTCGTAGCCAGTGAACACAGCAGTCACTCGCGAACGCGGACGTTACGGGGGGATGATCACGGCGTCTTGGCTGAAACCGCGCTGCGAAAACTTATGTGAAAAATAAGGTTAGGTGCACACGGACACTAATAAGCCCCCCCTCCGCACCAAACGCTTAAAATTCATATATTTTTGGACATTAAATACACAGTGCTTGGATAGCTGATTCTGCCTGCTTTCGTGGTAGTTTAGTTGGTAACCGTCCGCATATATCCGCATGCATTTAAATTTTTCGGGGTTGGGTAATTCCCCCCTCTCCCCCATAACTTAATTATTTTCAGTCACCTTGGGCAGAACCGCGTTGAGCGAGGGGTTACTGTATAGATCATCCCTCCGAAAGGCACAGTCAGTCGGAGCGTGAAGCTGAACATATATTCCCAAGTAGTAACAAGCCTAAGAGCAAGCGGAACTCAGCGTGCAGGCTCCTAATACGTAGCTACTTCTTTACGATTAGGCGCTTGTCGTTGATGCACATGTTGCTGGTTGATGGATGAACCAACATACCGTGTTTTAGGCTGTTTTCGAGATATTATTATTATTATCATCATCATCTCCTTTATACAGGGTATTCGCACATATATACCTGAAACAAACCATGTTTCTAGGGTACGCAGTGTTGCAGCTATTCTGCGCGTGCTGTTAATGGTGCATATAACGCTGTCTTCAATATTAAACTCTTTTCTGCTTCTACATTAGCACTTTGCGAAATATGTGTGCTGTGCCCAATAT